>CM067346.1:29372018-29737018 GCA_034190875.2 Urechis unicinctus
TTCGCCGTGTATTGACTTGGTGTAGGGGTCATGTCAAAACATCTAAGCGGCAGCAGCTTGTGATCTTATAATTGTGCGCGTTACCAACTATTCTCGGTCCGTGTATATACTGTCTTTATGTCTCAGCGACAGTGGGCACTGGATGTCCCGGTGCAATCAAAGCGGGTATATATACACAAACACGCATACACGCACACATATATATATATATATGTATACACACGGTTTCCGATGCCAAGCTTCCGAGCGCCGAGCAGCTATCTATAAATAGCATATATATGTGAATATTTATAAGTATGTGTGTTTATATACGTATATATCTATATATATAAATATATATATATATATATATATAAATATATATATACATATATATATACATATATATATACATATCTGTATATATATATACATATATATATATCTATATATATATATTTATATATATGCACATATATATATATATACACATATATGTATATATACATATATACATATATATATATACATACATATATATATACATACATATATATATACATATATAAATATACATATACACATAGATATATAAATAAATATATATAAACATATATATATATATATATATACATGTATATATACAGATTTATATACATACATATATATACATACATACATACATATATATATAAATATACATATACACATATATATAAATACAAAAATAAATATATGTATATAAATACATGTATATATAATATATATATATATATATATATATATATATATATATATATATATATATAGATATTTATATATATATATATTTTTTTTATAGATAATATTGTTTGTGGTATATTGCTGGTCGTCCAGGCTTGTCGTTGGAAGACATGCCGTTGGCGCATGTGCCAACTAAGTAGGCCAAACCTATAAGTGTGTGTGTGTTTTATATACGTATACGATATATATATATATATATAGAGATATATATATATATATATATATATATATATAGATATATATATATATATATGGTATATATATATATATATATAATATATATATATATATATATATATATATATATATACATAGTATATGGATATTATATATATACATATATATATGTATATATATATATATATATATAGATATATATATATATATATATATATACATATATATATATATATACATATATATATATATATATATACATATATATATAAATATACATATATATATATATATATATAATATATATATATATATATATATATATATATATATATATATATATATATATACTATATATATCTATATATCTCTCTCTCTATCTATCTCTATATATATATATATATATATATATATATATATATATATATATACATATATATATATATATATTATATATATATATATATATATATATATATATATATATTATATTTCATATATATTTGTTTAGAGATAAAATGTTTGTGTTGTATTGTTGGTACCGTATTGCTGGTCGTCCAGGCTTGCCGTTGGAAGACATGCCGTTGGCGCTTGTGCCAACTCAAAGAAGTCCAAACCTTACGTAATCGACCAGTTACGTGGGTGTGTGTGTGTTTGTGTGCATCGAAACATTTTCGTATTTAGCAACTAAGCTATGTACGACTACAATTGAGTAAATTACTCTAAACTGGTCACTGCTACGGAGCACGTCGTCCTCAAAGGATCTTTTACATCCTTTTTCAAAGATGTGACCACCATTTGTACGTGATCATCCGAGTCACGAGTCAGGTTGTCACACCTTGGAGTCGAACCCACAGCCTGTGGATCATAAGGTAAAGCAGTAAACCACCGAGCCACTGAGACCGGCTTAGTGCCATTCCCTCGGCTTTGTATTGACTTGGTTAAGGGGTCATGTCAAAACATCGGCTAAGGGGTCATATCAAAACATCTAAGGGGCTGCAGCTTATGACATCTATCGAAAAATAGTGCGCGTTACCAACTCCCCTCGCTGACATCTATCGTAAACGTGTGCTGCGCATAGGGTTTCTTAACAAGGCGCAATCACAGACCCGATTGCTTGCCATTGGAAGACTTGCCGATGGCGGGCCTGCCGAATCTAGTTTCATTTATATATATATATATATATGATTGACCCATAACGCGAATTATTTTTTTGGTATTGTTTCGCAATCGTAATCAAAATCCGATAGTCATTTGCTGGTTCTATGGTGAAACGAACCGTGAACCACTGGCGAATCGAATAACCACATTATCAGGTCATTTTGGTGTCTTATCATTGAAAGGGTATATATGTACCCGATACGGTGGCTTGGTGAAAAAAAATTATATTGATCATAACTCTAATTTATCATCATATATAGGAGGGTCGGCGTTGAAGATACTTCATCTGGCTAAAGTAAATGAGGTATCCGACTCTGTGGCGCTGGACCTGTATCTATTTCCACTTCAGAGATTAAATGACGCACTCGCCTTGATGAAAAACCTCATGGGTGCACGATCATCGACCTCACAAGAAATGGCAATACACGCTACCGGCCAGACATCCAACGCAAATGTATCGATGATCCAAGATCGTCTGGATGTCAAGTGGGATAGGAATTGATTTTCTTACAACTAATGACAATTAAGACAAAATTATATGGAAAAAGGGATCGACTTGATCTCCACTTTAACTGTAAACATATCAAACTCCTTATAAGCAATATCATCAGTCCAATGATTTAACTAATCCATCGTGGGTCTCTGTTTAAAGACTCAAGCTCTTAGACGAACACGAGTGCTTCTGCAAGGCTTTGCAGAGCTTAATAGCGCATGTTCCACGTCATGAAATGGTTATCGACCCGTCCGAGGAGGTGCAGAGAGAAGTCGATGCAGCTGTCACAACGATGTACGAAGTAGCCAGAGCATTCAGCCAGCTTTCAAAAGTCAGTTCCGCTTACCAACACATACCATAAACAATTGATTAATTTCTCACGCCCAAAACTTAAAGCGAAAAAGAAAAGATAAGAAACTTTATGCTCCAGACAACTATGCCCCTTCAAGACCGATCTCTGGAACCTGGATTCTGGAGGACAAAAGTTGACTCCGGAGACCACACGCTATCTTACGGGGACGCCTGTCCTGGCGTCTATCCCTTCCTGCTCGCTATGGTGGGGTCGGCCGCTTGCTACGTCAAGGTACGCTTTTTTTTTGTAATCATTTTTGCCTGCATCAAGACGTTATGAAACATCACTTCAAATATTGCATTTCTTAGAAGAACTTATCATGCATTTCCCCAACTCCTAAGTATTTATTGCATAACTGGGAGCATTACTTGATCATGTTATGCTTAAAAAATGACAAAATAATCGATTTTCGTTCAACAATTTTGCAAATCATTGCAGCATAAAAATGGATATAGTGTAGCAATACTAACCAACCGTGTCTCGGATTTTATCATCTTCCCCACCCCCAACAGATAAATGACGCAAATAGTCCTCCAGAGTTTCTAGATTTGAATCCTAGAGCGGGTAAATCTTTTCTAGGCATGGCGAGCTTGTTTACAGGAATATCTGTGAGTTATATTTCGATTGAATGCAATGACTGAAGATCATTGCCTAAGTGATAAATATTCGTTACTAAATTATATATATGATAAGAATTAAGTGACGCTTTTTGTAGATAAATTCGTGTACATATATTTAAAAGATACGTGATTGTTAGGATTTCAATAAGTTGATGACAATGGCACAAGAGGGAACCAGCGCTGCCGTAAATGTTTGTTTGAACGATATGCCCGCGTCCGATTCTTCTGAAGGTGTGGATATCTACAACTCGCTCAGTAGGGTACAGGGAAGCATTTGTAATTTCAGCTGGGCAAAAGTCATTGGAAAATCCTTAGGTGAGTGTTTCATAAATCTGTGTAAAAGAGTTGTGATAATATACGGGATTGACATTTTCTTAAGAATATTAGCATAACCTGTGTTATAAAGTATTTATCGAATTCAATCGGTCATTTATTGGGAAAATTCATCACCAACTACTTCGGTACTCATCGTGTATGTTAGAGCTGTGTGTGACCGTCCTTATCAATTAGATATTATGTAATAACTGCAGAAAGCGCCGTCAACCAGTGTGGAGTCAAAATGCAACACCCCCCCCCCCCCCCCTAAATATCTAACCGTGATATCTGAAGTAAACGGCCACTATCCAAATTAAATAGTCCCGGCGTAGCAAGTAGAGCCCTTTGAAGTAAACATTCCCAACCCGTCAATTCCCATAACAATTAACATCAGCCCGTTTGATCTTTATTAAAGCTAAAGGTAATTGTACCCCCACGCTTGCCGACGACGCCACACATTTGTATAAATTCCTCCGTCCCCAGAAGTTAAAAACACATTCAGCATTGGGGCAACGAAACAGTCACCGTCGTACGGACCTAGTTGGAAGGCCAACTCCGTACGGCACATAGAAGTTTGGAATTCCAGCTCAGCAGTAGCCTCTGGACATCACCAGAGTTACTCCATACCACAGTTTTGTAATATATATATTCGGACTTGCGGGATACGGAATCCGTACCCCATCATTCAGAAATAAACCTCCTTTTTCTAGTTACCATTCAATTGACATCTCGTCTTCATCACTGCGACCAGAAACAGTACCGACGTTCACGGTGAAATGTGTAATGGTGTTCGCAGATGAAGTGAAGAAAGAGGACCTGGTACGTGGCCATCTAGCGAATACCTGTCACGACATCGCTGAAATGGCCTTCTACGTGGCACAGAGAGCTGGAATACATCGCGTGCTGGTCGTCGGCTCTTTTGCACAACACCCACTTGTCCAGTTTGAAATCGGAAAAGGCTTTGGTCATCGCCGAGTATACGTACCCAAGGTTCAAATCAGCGTGTTTCTTCTCGATCATTGTGTTCTGTCTGAATTATATAATGTTCATGATTAGTCGTATCATCTTGTTGAGAAAGTGTCAATAATTGTTAAAATGCTGCTCATCATGCCTGTCGGGTTGCAGTACGCCGCGACGCTGGAGTTTGTTAAGTACAGCAGTCACCTGGGAGCACTAGGTGCCCTTCTCAAATCATTGTAATACAAAGAGAGAGAGACAACCGTCGGTGCAGGCACTAAGCATCACAGTACTGGAGTATCCATACTTTCATATACTCATAACCCATTCCGGCTCTTTTCGACATTATCGATTGTAGTCGCCAGTCTCTTGTGTTGCAGAAATAGTTTGAATTCAAAAGAATGCTATAATTACATCATTTATTTCTAAACAACACAATATTGTAAACAATTTAATTAAATACCACATGCTTTTTCACCTATTGGACTATTAACGGCATTTATTCTCTCATTTGGGTATGAATAAATGACGCCATTAGGTTCGGCAGTTGATTTTCGTGTCATTCTGCAGGCACTGGTGTGTCATACCCAAGCACACCAGTACCTGGCAATATTGTGCCACTAAGCAGCTGTTTGCAAAGGCTCCACCAAAAGCACTAAAAGAGTGTGAGTTTAGCCATTATGTACCTTATTTACAATGAGTCAATTCCATATTTCCCGTTTCCTTTGCAACGCACAGTAGAAATGCTTTGTCTGGTCTAAATATAATGAAAATCCACTGCGGTGGTGTTGTGGGCAGTAAATATGGGTCAATTATTTGTTTATGAACATCTTATAACTATCTTTCCTCCTATATAGTTATACTCTTGTTATACTTATATTCTTGGTTATTCGTATTTCTGCGCGCTCCTTCGTATATAGGAATATTGTAGCTGCTTGTAGTTGCTTGAGTGGGGACACTAGCCAGAGAAACACACGAGTCCAGGAGTTGAGTTGTTGTTGGTTTATTCGAGTTTTAGCTTAATAGCTTCCTCTGGAATCTCGGGTCAGAATCTTGTTCAGATACTTCGTCTCTTCGCTAGGTAGATCTCCCTGTCCTTCCGCGAGGCCAGCTATTTTATCGGGGTTCCGGCATTGGATTACGCTCGGAACCACACCCACAGCTGGCCTCCCATTGGTCCAGGTATAGCCGGTCCCCCTTCACAAAGGTCAACCCCAACTGCTCACATGGGGCGTGGGCTCGAAGGGTCATTGGCCAATGGGAAAAGGTACCAGCCAGGTCTATTATCAGGGCAAGTATCCCCGGGCTAGTGAAACATGTCGTGTTGAAAATGGAAAAGAGGGGGAGCGTTTCAAAAGTCAAAAGAGCTAGATTAATATCATAACATCCTCCCCAACCATAGTTAAATTGAACTTCCACTGTTCAATCAATTTTGATTTACCTTTGCATTTCGAAAATAGACTAAGTTAAAGGAAATTTGGAATATGAGTTAAAGGGTAAAGGGACAGCACGACATTAGCCCAATATTATTTGATTTTGAATTTAGAATGATTCCAGAGTAGCTTGGACATGCGCCAATATCATTGGCACATGTCCATAACAAAGATATTTAACATAGATGGATTATTGATGATGAGATTATAATAATTTTACAAAAAGTGTTTCTCTAAATTTGAAAGCTATATATATATGAATTGTGTAATAGTTATACAATATGGTTATTAATGGTTTACATACTGAAATTTAACTTTTAACATTTATCACATTCCACAGTATTACTCCGCACTAAAACCCAGTGGGAAAAAAGCGATGAGCCTATACTAGACAATGGTGGAATGGTGAAAATAAATTATTTAGCTAATTGAAATTTGGAAGAATTTAACTAATGTTGCAGAAATTATTCTATATAATAACAATGCCAGGAAAATGATTTAAGTTGATGAGTATGGCTGTTTTGTGGAGAAGAGATCTCTGAAGTGCTGCCGTATTGGGTTCGCCAGGTGTCGCTTGAGGTGAGGGGAGATATGCGTTATGACGCTTGGTTGAGCCGTTGGACGTCTTCTGTATCCATGGTCAGGAAGACGTATGGTTTGGCTTGCAAGGCGTTGGTACGTCGGGTGAAGGCGCTATCTCCCTCTTGTATGGCGTAAATATACCTGGGAACAAATGAACTTACGGCAGCGATCAGTGTGCCTTGGTAATGTGTAATGTGATATATACAAAAACAAGAAATAAAATGAGTGCTCAGTGTGGTTAATGTGCGTGAGTAACTAGTGTATAATATCATGACATCAATGTGTTCAGTGGAGATAAATTTTAAAATTATTTAATATTATTTCGCGTATGGAGATTGAATGCGTGGATTCGAAGGGTCGATAAGTGGTTCGAGATGGAGAGTGTTGTTTGCGGAGCGTGGTGGCGAATCTGAGCGACGTGGGGGTTGGCGAGATTTTGGCGTGGATAATTCCGAATTTACGTACGGAGGCGGTTGTGTGGGTTGTGGTACTAGACCTGTATTAGTGAAAATTACTCGTCGATGGTCGATATCTGTGCATTTAACGATTAATTACGCGTTTACTTTACGAGTTTTTACCTTTTAAATGTTGTCTATCGCGGCCATATTAAAGAGTCCTCTGGACAGTTTCCCTACGGGTCCCAGTAGAGCCCTCCTGAGCCTGGCTCGGTCGTTGGTGGGAAGGGGACGTCCAGAAGAGCATCTATGGTGCGCTTCTCTAGGTGTATGATGCTAAGAATAATTGCACCTGAAATAATTTATAAACACATATCGCATACGATTACTGTATAACATGTAAGTACGGAAGAACAACGATGTGACACTATAATTGTATTTGTTGTACGTGCCGGAGGAAATAAATATAAACATCTCACATATGCGTTGAGAATTAAATGATACAAAATACTTCTCCGTTAATTGCTTTGATGAATATGCACGTCTTCTCTTAAGCTGCAGATTCCTTCATGAAATGATACCCCGCATATACTTGAATAACATAAGATTGCGCTATGGGTAATGTGTATCACGAAGGTTCACTAATCTTACGCGTGTCCACATGATATGTAAGACGGTGCGATAATAGTGTAGTCGACGTTACTTATAGAAAGATTTTGTCTTATAATCTGCAACTTAGAGATAAAAAAATTGTTGAACATAATTAATAATATTATAGTGTCTAATTTGCGCTGTTTGGAAGAAGACAATGTAAAAGGCTTCTAATATACTCACAGTTGGTGTCGTGCGATAGCGTAGGATCGAGACAAGTGTCGGTTGAGATAAGTGCCGTTGTAGCGGTGATGTGTTTTTAATTACTAGGCCCGCATTTATATTGAGGTAGCTTTGATGTAATTGCATAGAGCCTGTGATTGTTGATAAGTGGACCATCTGATCAATGAGCTTACATATGAATGGATGTCGTATGGTAATTTAAGCGGCTTAGTAAACTTTGATAGCACAGTTTTGTATACAAGGTTGTAATTAAGTATCTAGAGACGATCTTTAATTGGAGTGGTCGAATTGGAGTCCAAATAAGCCGTTTTAAAAAGCGTATGTGGGTTTAATTGGCAAAGGACTGTTATCGCTAACATTAGAATTTGAATTCAATTTATCCGTTTTAATGCGTATGTAGGTTTAATTGGCGAGGGACTGTTATCCTTACATTTAAGTTGTCTGTGTCAGTGTCTTGAATGCAATTAAAATTTTCAACGGTTCGTCGCAGACGGTTTGAAATGCGGGTGAGACAAACAAAGTGTCAATAACATGGGTTAATGGCAGGTAAATGTTGTCTTATTGGAATAATAGAAGAAACATATATGGTGTGTGAAATAACGGTACAAAAAGGAACATACTTACAATACGAATGTAGACGTCCTGTTTTGGGGTAAATAGTACATAGGTATAACAAATAATAACATGACATTAATGGGAATAATTCCTGAAAAGAAAAAACACTCTGAAAATGAATAGTTAAACATAAATTTGAAGATGAATAATCTGAAAATGAATAAATGATGATAGTTAAATATTAATCGGTAGATGGTATATATATTGGTAAATGGTGTCACAAATCGGTAAATGTTGTCATAAATTGGTAATGTTGTCATAAATCGGTCATGTGCATCTTTAGCGCCAGAGACTTGGTGGCGCTGTTGATTTTGTCCTCAAAAATCCACTCAGATTGTCCGCCGGCAAACATGATGTTATACTTTACTTTCTTTGAAAATCGAGGAACCTTTGATCCGATCAATTTGACTACATCATGTGTCTTCCCATCCTTACGTACGGCTTGTGGTTTTTGGGAAGTCTTGGTTAAGGCGGTTGCTGGTGGGATATTTTGTCCGGAGGGAGCATTTGCACGTGTTGTCTCGAATGATTGTTTGCATGTACGCCGTCGGGGTAGAAGGCTTGGTGTATTAGCCATGGAGGGTGTTGAAGGGTCCATGTGGACAACGCTGGGGTAGCGAATCTGTCAGCAGTCCGATCGACTCTAGGGCGTAACCCTGCTCTGCGGGGCGCATCGTCAGGCACGTCCGAGTCCGAATCGACATTATCTGTTGCAGCTTGATTAAAGCTGTCGTTGGGAAGATCCTCTTCCGATAGATCTCCGAGATCCTCAACATTTAAAGGATCCCATTTGTTGGTCTTTGTCCTTATGTGTCCCTTCTTCAAACGCATAACATTGACTGTCTTGTCCAAATGCTTCCCGTCTGATAGGCGTTTTAATTTGACCGTGGTGGGGGTTGCATATCCGACAACGATAAAAGGCCCATGAAAATTTTTCTGCAGTTTCCGTTTCGTTTTTCGTACTCGAATTGTTGGTTGGTACACGTATACTGCGTCACCGGCTTCGATGGGGTTGTCTTCGGTGGTTTTATCATACTGATCCTTCATTTTCATTTGTTGTTCGACTAGATGCTGTTCGGCAAATTTGGAAATTTCCGCTTGTGTTTGCAGCATTTCGACAATGTGGTCCTTGTATGTGTTGGGGGATTTGAGGGGGTCTGGAAGATCC
This sequence comes from Urechis unicinctus, assembly GCA_034190875.2. Classification (NCBI taxonomy): domain Eukaryota; kingdom Metazoa; phylum Annelida; class Polychaeta; order Xenopneusta; family Urechidae; genus Urechis; species Urechis unicinctus. The sequence goes on from CM067346.1 coordinate 29,381,883, forward strand.
ATCTCCGCTGGTAACACGGGCATTCTGCCGAATACTAACATATAGCTTGAATAGCCAAGTGGTTGACTTTCAGAAATGTTGAGCGCAAATACTAATGGCATTAGGTGCTGGTCCCAGTCTGTTTGCTTAGGACTGACATAATTCCTTAGAAGATTTAGTATGGAGCGCTGACAACGTTCCGTTTGACCTTGACTTTGAGCATGGTACGCCGAACTGAAACTTTGCTTAATTTTGAAAAGGGAGCATAATTCCTGGAATAGGGAGCTAATGAAAGCGGATCCATTATCGGAGAGAAGTCGCTTGGGTGCACCATAGACACAGATGACTCTCTCGTAAAAACCCTTAGCAATTGATTTGGCTGTAATGTCACGAGTCGGCCATGCGATGACATAGCGACTGTATTGGTCCGTGACACACACCATGTGCTCGTTACCGAAGCGCGTTTTCGGTAATGGACCGACTGTGTCGATTGTCATAGTGTGGAACGGTCCTGGGGCAGGCTCACGGATGATAAGAGGGGGCCGAATAGAGACATTGGAACTTTTGGATGCATTGCAGGACTTACATGTGTGAACATATTCGTTTATGTCCCTGATCATCCCGATCCAAGTATAACGCGGCCGCATGACTGAAATCATTCGCGAAGCGCCCAGATGTCCGCCTAGAGGTGCATCGTGATGCATTTTGAGGAAATGTTCCTTGAGGTTTTGAGGGATGACTAACTGTGCCATTGCTTTATTTGGTTTCGGTCCCTGTGATGTTAATATATGATACAGGAGATCGTCAGCAATAAAATAGTTTTGCTCGCGTTTGAGCAGCACGTCTGCCTCTTGTTTATTGGTGGGGACAGTGCCATACTTGAGGAGTCGTAAAACTATACTGCATTGGGGATCAAGCCTCTGCTGACGTCTTATCTGTTCTCGGCTTAAGGTGATTGAATCCCAATTAGTTTTCGCTTGGGTTGTAAGCCGATGTCGGAGCTCAGCGCGTTGAGTCCGCTTATCAATAACTGCACATAGGGCTTCTGTTTCATAATTGTCCTCTGAATCTAGAGATAGCGAGGCAAGTTTATCGTGATCGCGAGGGAAGGCAGATAACTTGCCCGCTGCAGTGGCGGGAATAGTGCATATAGACTGATGCACGAATTCCTCATCCGATTCACCTGGCTGAGAGTTAAGCGATGGGATCACGTATGGCACATCATGAAACTTAACTTGAAGTTTAGCCGTTAACCGCGTTGTCGGCTTGCTAATTATTTCAGGATGGTGAATCGCTGTTAACAAGTCGGGCTTGTCCGGTCGCAATTGAGGGGAGCAAAACGGTGGCGTTGTTGTAAGGGGAAGCGGATTAACAGGGGTAACCGTGTCAAGATCGGGAAAACGATCGATTACGTCATCAGCATCGGTGCGGGTGATGTCATAAGGGCGTCGACTTAATGCATCCGGGACAATGTTGTCCTTCCCTTTAACATGACTCACTTCAAATTGAAATTGCTGTATGAATGTGACCCATCTTGCTAGTCTACCCTGAGGCTGCTTTAACCCTAATATCCATTTGAGGGCTGAATGATCAGTATGTAACTGGAATTTCTGTCCCTCAAGATACACTCTGAAGTGCTGAATTCCCCATACTACTGCAAGAAGTTCCTGTTCTGTAGTGGAATAATTTGCTTCAGATTTAGTGAGACCTCTCCCTGCAAACCCTATCGGTCGCAGCTTGCCGTCAATTTCCTGGCTAAGACATGCGCCTAATCCTAGCTTACTAGCATCAGTCGACAATACGAATGGTTTGCTGAAATCGGGAAAGGCTAAAACCTGAGAACTTACCAGCGCCTTTTTCAAGGCGTCAAATGCGGTTTGGCATTCTGGCGACCACGTGAATGATTGATTCTTCTTGGTCAAAGCATATAGAGGGCGCGCAATAATTGCGTAGCCTCTGATGAACCTTCTGAAAAAGCCCGTTAATCCCAGGAAAGCACGTACGTCTTTAAGTTTTGTGGGGGTAGGGTAAGATTCAATTACTTCTAATTTGTCAGGATTGGGTAATATGCCTTCTGGCTGCAATACATGGCCCAGATACTTCACCTTTTTCACGGCAAACGAACATTTTCTGGGGTGTAGCTTCAGGTTGGCATTGCGTAACCGTACAAATATTTCCCGGAGATGTTTAAGATGCAAGTCAAATGTGGGCGAAAAACAACAGATATCATCGATGTATGCCATGACGTATTTGTATTGTATATTACGCAACAAGGAGTCAATGAGGGATTGAAACACGCTCGGCGCGTTCCGTATGCCCTGGGGCATCGTTCGATACCTGTATTTCCCGGAAGGTGTGATAAACCCAGTTTTATCCCTGGACTCTGGATCTAAGGGGATTTGATGGAACCCTTGAGTGCAATCAAGAACTGAAAAGTACTTAGGTTTGTTCTCACCCACACAATCTAACACTTCATCTAACCTGGGAATTCGAAGGACTTGAGGGATGGTCACCGCATTAAGACCTCTGTAATCAATTACAAGTCTTAGACCACCACCGGCTTTCTTAACTAAAAGGGCCGGCGATGCCCAGGCTCCGTCGTGAGCTTCCTCGATTAGTCCTTGTTGAATTTGTTGATCGATGATTTTGTCCATTTCCTGTCTGCCCTGGGGAGCCATTCTATAGGGATACTTATGAACAGGAGTAGAGCCCGGGAGAATCTCAATTTTGCACGAAGTTTTATCGGTCAACCCTAACTCCTTGGTTATTGGATTGACAAAACAGTCGGCGAATTCTGCTACCAGGTCTTTAAGCTGTTGGCGCTCAATTTCACTTACCTGAGACTGGCTCCAGTCTACATTTGGTACATGGCTAGTATCATGTGAGGGCAAATGACATGCATTCAATTTAACGTACTCACCTTCACTAGCATTCATATTGTCATCAATTTTGTACTGGAAGGTTTCTACATCATTGTCCCAGCGATCAAATGTGGCAATTCTCTCACCCTTGGTAATTAACTTTGCAACGGGGGTAGTGTTAAACAACCTTACTGGCACGCAGTTGTCATTGACGGTTACTGCTGCGCGGGCTAACAAAATACCTTTGGCATTCAAATGCGGGAAAACTGAACATTCCCCTGTTGTTTTGCTTTCAGTTTTACGGAAAAGATTTCCTACACATATAATTTCAGAATAGGGATCAATGGTAATATTCTGTGCAGAGTGTACTGGGACATTGGTTGTGAATGAAATGGTACCAGTTCCGAAATTCATTACTGCTGAATGTTTCTTTAGAAATGGAATGCCTAAGTACATTGGGGAGTGAGAGTCGCTCAATACCACAAAATCAGCTGATAACCTTTGGTTATGTACATAGAATGGTAAGGTAATGTTACCTAGAGTAGTTACCTGAGTGTTGTTGGCACACACACATTTGCTAATTTTAGACTTAAATCTGTTCCGTAATGTTGGTGGCAATTTGGCCAATACGTCTACAGATAAGAAATTCAGATCAGCTCCTGAGTCGACTTTAGCTTTGTATCGCTTATTTGATAGCGTTATAGTCAACTCATTGTTGTCTAAAATGTGAGTGCCGTACTTACCAGTGGCCGTTGTAGTTCCAATGTTGTCGTCTTGAAGGTCTGGCCCGTTACTCACAGTGTCAGCAACGGGCGATGCTAGTTTCCCTGGAAGCGACAGGTAGAACTAGCATGCCCTAGCTTTCTGCATTTGGAGCAGGAGAGGTTGATGTTAGTGCGACATTGCTCCTTGTGGTGTCCGACATTATAGCACCTGCGGCAGATTTGCTGTTGGCAGTTCCTCTCGGAGTGCCCTCTTCGGCTGCAGACCGAGCATTGAGTGGCAATCGGACGATTTTCGCGTTCGTGGTAATATTGTCGGCGGTCGCGATTGTGGGAGTTATCCCTTACATAATTTCGGCCGCCGGACGAATACCTGTGGTTGTCGCGGCCGTATGAGGAGGTGTTACCGTAATCACGACGGCTTTCGTGACTTCGACCGTCCGCGCGTCTGCTGCCTCGCTCATCCCATCGGTCATAAGCTGGATAGCTGTCGCATGAGGGGCTTCGCCGATATCTCTTGTCACTACGGTCTGTTGAAGGGGAACGTCCTCTATCATCAAAACTTACCTGTTTCGGGGCCACGGAAAGCTGTAGAAGACGCATTTGTTCTTTGAGGTCGTTTATATCTCGTTCCTGTGGAGAAGGTGGTGGGGGAAGAGATGAGCCTCGCATGATGGTCTCTAATCGCGTAAGCGTGTCCGATTCCGACGGGGTTGATGATTCGAAGCGGCGAGCCACTTGTTCTGCCTCGACGAGGGTTTTGGGGTCAAATCGGTGTACCCATGTACCGATTTCTTTGCGGAGACCCTTCGTGAAAAGCTGCACTCGCACAGCCTCATCCGTAATGGTGCGCGATAAGATATCCGTGAGGTCCCTCGCGTAGTCCTCAACGGATTCTCGTTTACCTTGTTCGCGGTCGAACAATCGAGAGAGATGGTTTCGCTGCTCCTCCTTGACGAAATGTGAGCGCATTGCGGTGGTCAGTCGGCTCACATCTTCCGCGACGTCGGTGGATAACGAACGGTACCAGTTGTACGCCCTTCCCGTGAGTCCGGTGCTGAGGGCAATACCCTGAAGCTCGCGAGGTACCTTATTTAGCTTCATGTAAGTCATGGATCTATGGAGAAAATCCTCCACGTTATCCGTTGGCTTTCCCTCGTAGGTTATCCGGTCGGGCAGGGAGGGGCTCTTTTCGGATGACTGAAGCTGGTGCAGAGTTGCTTCGTGTGCCGATACCTGGTTGTCGGCAAGAAGGCGGAAGGCTCCGGTAATGACGGCTGCCATGTCTGTAACGGCCGTCGCATCGGGGTTTACCTGTCTCACCTCTGCGTTTGTTGTCTCGCGGTGTCCGCTTTCGCTGCTGCTGCTCTGCGACATGGTTGGATTTGGATTCGTGCGAATTCTCGGCGTAGCAATTGTCAGCTTTTTTCCTGTACGAAGGAGCATATAGTAGAGCGCTTTGTACCGGGAAGTTTTTTTTTCTGATAACAGTGGAAGTTATCAGATATCCGGACTCTCACACCACTTCTTATAACTATCTTTCCTCCTATATAGTTATACTCTTGTTATACTTATATTCTTGGTTATTCGTATTTCTGCGCGCTCCTTCGTATATAGGAATATTGTAGCTGCTTGTAGTTGCTTGAGTGGGGACACTAGCCAGAGAAACACACGAGTCCAGGAGTTGAGTTGTTGTTGGTTTATTCGAGTTTTAGCTTAATAGCTTCCTCTGGAATCTCGGGTCAGAATCTTGTTCAGATACTTCGTCTCTTCGCTAGGTAGATCTCCCTGTCCTTCCGCGAGGCCAGCTATTTTATCGGGGTTCCGGCATTGGATTACGCTCGGAACCACACCCACAGCTGGCCTCCCATTGGTCCAGGTATAGCCGGTCCCCCTTCACAAAGGTCAACCCCAACTGCTCACATGGGGCGTGGGCTCGAAGGGTCATTGGCCAATGGGAAAAGGTACCAGCCAGGTCTATTATCAGGGCAAGTATCCCCGGGCTAGTGAAACATGTCGTGTTGAAAATGGAAAAGAGGGGGAGCGTTTCAAAAGTCAAAAGAGCTAGATTAATATCATAACAAACAGGTCATGTTTCTTTTTGCGTATATGGTGAACTATACGGCAGTGATGTTTACAGATGAATGTTCTGGATATATTATGATAGATATGTGTAGTCCTGCCTCTTTGTCGAGCGGAACAATAGCACATTGGCATACATTTGTAGAAATCACAGAACATAAAAGAAATGGCATGGGTGTGTGGGTTTGTGCAGGCAATGGCATTTGTGTTTAGTTTATCAGAATGCCAGTTTGATACTTCGAATTGAGTGTATATCAATATGGGTTATCATGATGAAAAAAATCAAGACGGTCATCTCATGTGAAGTAAAATAGAAGATGTTCTCGGCAGCCGTTATCACTTAATAGCGACCGCTTTCAACTCGCAGTATACGCCCTTCTTCTTTTCGGTTTGATATTGAGCTCTAACAAGGAGTGTGCGCCGCAACAAACGCTTCTCTGTTTTGACAGTATCACGAATACAGTATGGATAAGTGGGTTTTACCTTTATGCTTATTCGACCGACTTTGGCCCGATACAAGTCCACTAACCATAGATTTTAGTGAGTAAATTACAAGACGAATGAGTTGGCGAAGGCCCATACACTTGACTCAAGTAGAGATGTCAACAAAGAGAGAATTCACCGGAAAGGTCAATTAGGTCACCACAAACCACGAGTGAAGTGTTGTGTACTAAATATAATGTACACCCATGTTGTATCATACAAAACAGTCTAGTTAGAGCATGAGTTTGCCCCGGAAAGCACATATGGTGTGCAGTGAGCTGGCTGCAATTATCATCACTGGTAAATCGTTCCATGGGGACACAACTCGATGTGTCCTAATTCTGTCCAACAACTTTTTATTGCCAATATTTACGGATATTCCCCAAACCTTGAGTTTGCTGGCCTGAGAAGCTGAAAACATTCAGGCAATATCAAAATTACCAAATTCATCTAAAATGTTGTATATATGTACGCGATCCCCTCGGGGATGTCTTGTTTGAAAAGTGTAAATATTTCTCCCTAACTAAAATCCGACACATAGAAGGTATGGTGACCCCGCCTATTACATTTCTAGATTGGACATAAAAAGTGTCCTATTTTGGTTCTATGGATCTTTGGAGAGACTACTGAACTTTCATCTTCTTATCCCATGGATTCTGTTTGCATTCAAGACAGCTGCACTGCATTGTTTACTTGATTTGAATAACATATCAAGTATGATATCCTTTCCTCTGACACATATTCTTGGTAGAGACGCACATTCGGTATTAAAAAAACCCCGATCATTTCCTCCATCTTATGAATCATGCTATCATGGCTGTAAGTTATGAACCTGGTATTTTGTCCTATCCGAAGTAATGTTTGGTGTCATCTACATTTGTTTTATCATTGATCTCAACAGCATTATCTAGATGTTTCAATTTAAGAGTGGACCAATAGTGACAATCATAATAAGAAAAATCATGACGGCCATCATAGATGGAAGACAGTCGTTATCTCTGACCTACGACAAGATTGAACCCATTGGACGCTGTTTGCACTTTGAGCCTTGAATTCGAGCGCAAAGAACGTGCCGCAACAAACATTTCTTTGTTTGGACACTATCGCGAATATAATATGGATACGTGGATTCTACCGAAATGCATGTTCGACGGAATTGGGCCTGATACAAGCTCACTGACCATAGATTTTGGTGAGTAAACATATAAAGGATTAAATCAGCATTAAGTGAGTCAGCGCCAGTACTCGTGAACACAGGTCCCCGATGTGAAGCTTCCGGGCACCGAGCCACTATCTATATATAATAAGTATATTAAGATAGTGGCTAACATCTGTCACGACCCAACTTGAAATCCGGTAATTTTTATGTAAAATTGTCCTGACCCAACTTGAAATCGCAAGTTGGGTTGACCCATTCTAAAATTGGACAGCCAAATGCCTTGAATGCGTCAGTTGAAGAAATGCCGAATGTACACGGCCCATTTTCTCTGACCGATTTTCATAATCATTATTACAATTATTTTCACTTCCTTGCCACATCTGCCTATTCTGACAATCCTCTTTTTCGATTCTAATAATACACTTAAAGTTGCGATTGAGACGTATATGGAGTACCGCGGTAGTCCTAATCAACATAATCATTTGGAAAGGGAACTAAGTGTGTATATGCGTCTAATTCAATGATTTATTCTTCTGAAATACTAATCATATATCAAAGGTGGCTATTACCTTAAATAAAGCTCTTAAAATCCAAATAATTTATCCTAACCAATCACAATATGCCGGTATATATTGCGCAGAGTTAAGCTGGGTCAGCCATTTACTTGCCCCAACTTAATATAACGGTCAAGGTCAAACATCGCTCGGCGAGGCGTGTTAGAGGGAGCAATGGAATGCCATTGGGATTTATTTTTTTCTATATTGCATTCGTCCTTGGTACGTGACCATTGATCCCTGAAGGCTTCCTGAAAATCCCTTCATAACTTTTCGATATTTCTTTGATAACAGACAAACAAACAGACACATCGGATGATGACATACTTTGGCGCAACAAGCAGATAATGTTGTGAACGCGCCGTTGCTTTCCATACCAGTCGTGCCTGCCAACTCGCCGTCCAATTTTAAAATGGGTCAAGCCAACTTGAAATTTCAAGTTGGGTCAGGACAATATTAAAATTGACCGGATTTCAATTTGGGTCGCAACAGCACTGGCACGAGCAAGAAAAACTTCCTCTCTATGGCTGTCTCTGCAGCTGTGAGGCCACTCTCAAGGGTGTGGTTGAATTTCGTGGAGTTTGTTTGGGATGGATTCATCCCATTGGTCCTGTCATTTCTGTTCAAAACAATTTGACGACCTGAGATTTCTTTAACCTCGGTCACATTCTTGTTGAGTGCTTCCTTGGCAGCTCTGTCTGCCCTCTCATTGCCAGGGATACCGACATGGCTCGAAACCCATACAAACAAAATATCCTTGCCACGATCTATCAATTGTTAATAAAAAAAGCACATTATTCAAAATAACAACATTACGGAAATGATAAAGGAGATAAGCAAAGCTATTGGTTATAACTCCTTGGTATAATGAAAGATAGACTACGTAAAGATAACTTTATGCATATCATAATCATCAAGCAAACATAGTGATTTAAAAGGGAGGTTCTATTTATATAAGTTGTCAGCCGAAATTAAATGGATGTCGTTCACTGTCTCTGACCGAAGAGACGTGCAACTGACCTGTTTCTAATGGCGTTTTATTCGGTCTTGTCACGTTCACTCGGAAAACCAGACTGCTTTGCGTCTTTCGGCGAACTGGGGATCCCAGTTGGCTGCTACCTAAGTTTATTTTTTGTGGTTACATTCAAAAGCAATACAGAGCGCCACAATCAGTGAAGCTTTGACGACAAATTCTTTCAGTGTAAAATACGATGTAAATAACAAATGATCTTGAGTGAGGCCTGAGCCACTGACGTCACCAAAATGTACGCACCAACATGGCCGCGCCCAACGAAGCGAACGCATACTTTTCCCAAAGTTTATTGATTAATTATGGCTGAATTATTTTCTCTAATCGTGCTTCAACACATGCGGCAATGTGGCAACTCCAGAGACTCCCATGCGCTTTTGTTTACTTATATATATATATATATATATATATATATATATATATATATATAGATATATATAGAGATATATAGATATATATAGATATAGAGATATATATATATATAGATATATATATATATATATATATAGAGAGATATCTATATATATATATATATCTATATATATATATATATATATATATATATATCTCTCTATATCTATATATAGATATATATATATATATATATATATATATCTCTATCTCTCTCTCTCTCTCTCTATATATATATATATATATATATATATATATATATATATATATATATATATATATATATATATATCTACATGCGAATCGAATAACCACATTATCAGGTCATTTTGGTGTCTTATCATTGAAAGGGTATATATGTACCCGATACGGTGGCTTGGTGAAAAAAAATTATATTGATCATAACTCTAATTTATCATCATATATAGGAGGGTCGGCGTTGAAGATACTTCATCTGGCTAAAGTAAATGAGGTATCCGACTCTGTGGCGCTGGACCTGTATCTATTTCCACTTCAGAGATTAAATGACGCACTCGCCTTGATGAAAAACCTCATGGGTGCACGATCATCGACCTCACAAGAAATGACAATACACGCTACCGGCCAGACATCCAACGCAAATGTATCGATGATCCAAGATCGTCTGGATGTCAAGTGGGATAGGAATTGATTTTCTTACAACTAATGACAATTAAGACAAAATTATATGGAAAAAGGGATCGACTTGATCTCCACTTTAACTGTAAACTTATCAAACTCCTTATAAGCAATATCATCAGTCCAATGATTTAACTAATCCATCGTGGGTCTCTGTTTAAAGACTCAAGCTCTTAGACGAACACGAATGCTTCTGCAAGGCTTTGCAGAGCTTAATAGCGCATGTTCCACGTCAAGAAATGGTTATTGACCCGTCCGAGGAGGTACAGAGAGAAGTCGATGCAGCTGTTACAGCGATGTACGAAGTAGCAAGAGCATTCAGCCAGCTTTCAAAAGTCAGTTCCGCTTACCAACACATACCATAAACAATTGATTAATTTCTCACGCCCAAAACTTAAAGCGAAAAAGAAAAGATAGGAAACTTTATGCTCCAGACAACTTTGCCCCTTCAAGACCGATCTCTGGAACCTGGGTTCTGGAGGACAAAAGTTGACTCCGGAGACCCCACGCTATCTTACGGGGACGCCTGTCCTGGCGTCTATCCCTTCCTGCTCGCTATGGTGGGGTCGGCCGCTTGCTACGTCAAGGTACGCTTTTTTACCTGCATCAAGACGTTATGAAACATCACTTCAAATATTGCATTTCTTAGAACTTACCATGCATTTCCCCAACTCCTAAGTATTTATTGCATAACTGGGAGCATTACTTGATCTTGTTATGCTTAAAAAATGACAAAATAATCGATTTTCGTTCAACAATTTTGCAAATCATTGCAGCATAAAAATGGATATAGTGTAGCAATACTAACCAACCGTGTCTCGGATTTTATCATCTTCCCCACCCCCAACAGATAAATGACGCAAATAGTCCTCCAGAGTTTCTAGATTTGAATCCTAGAGCGGGTAAATCTTTTCTAGGCATGGCGAGCTTGTTTACAGGAATATCTGTGAGTTATATTTCGATTGAATGCAATGACTGAAGATCAATGCCTAAGTGATAAATATTCGTAACTAAATTATATATATGATAAGAATTAAGTGACGATTTTTATAGATAAATTCGTGTACATATATTTATAAGATACGTGATTGTTAGGATTTCAATAAGTTGATGACAATGGCACAAGAGGGAACCAGCGCTGCCGTAAATGTTTGTATGAACGACATACCCGCGTCCGATTCTTCTGAAGGTGTGGATATCTACAACTCGCTCAGTAGTGTACAGGGAAGCTTTTGTACATACAGCTGGGCAAAAGTCATTGGAAAATCTTTAGGTAAATGTTTCATAAATATGTGTGAAATTGTTGTGCTAATTTAAGGGATTGACATTTTCTAAGGGATATGTGCATAACCTGTATTAAACACTAATAAATATTCATCGAATTCAATCGGTCATTTATTGGGAGACTTCATTACCCACTGCTTCGGTACTCATCGTGTATGTTAGAGCTGTGTAATGGTGTTCGCAGATGAATTGAAGAAAGAGGACCTGGTACGTGGCCATCTAGCGAATACCTGTCACGACATCGCTGAAATGGCCTTCCACGTGGCACAGAGAGCCGGAATACATCGCGTGCTGGTCGTCGGCTCTTTTGCACAACACCCACTTGTCCAGTTTGAAATCGGAAAAGGCTTTGGTCATCGCCGAGTACACGTACCCAAGGTTCAAATCAGCGCGTTTCTTCTCGATCATTGTGTTCTGCCTGAATTATATAATGTTCATGATTAGTCGTATCATCTCGTCGAGAAAGTGTCAATAATTGTTAAAATGCTGCTCATCATGCCTGTCGGGTTGCAGTACGCCGCGCAGCTAGAATTTGTAAAGTACAGCAGTCACCTGGGAGCACTGGGGGCTTTCCTCTTTATCACTGTAACACGTACGAGGACCGTGTTGGATGCTGGGGAAAACGCTGTGCATCACATTCTGAAGTATCCAAACCCAAACACAACCATACCGACTTATTCCATACGATCGATCATATTCGCCAGTCTGTCTCACACTAGGAGTATATATACTTCGAGTTTAGCTATGCAAAGATTGCATCATATACATTTCCCTATGTGTAAGTAATAGTGTAATTGTTTATAGTTCCTCGTCTAACATGAATCGGTATCTCCATTCTCCAAGGAATTCTCGTGAAATAAATCAAATCGACATCCGGTTCAGTGCCCGATACTTGACATCATCACAGGCGCTCGGTTCCCGATGCCAAGCTTCCGAGCGCCGAGCCGCGTTCTTGTTATATACAAACAACGGCTCGGAAGCGGTTCGGCGCTCGGACGCTTGGCATTGGGAACCGAGTTCCTGTGCTTGACATCATGTGAAGTGTCTTTGGTTCTCTGCGTCATTTGTCGGACACAAGAGTTCAGATTTCCACATGCTTTATCATTTTGGAAAATATTGGGTCGCGTGATTTCCCGCCGCCTCATCCGCATTGCCTCCCTGCTAAGCTTGCGAAGCACGTTGACGCACTCTGAATACAATCTGCTGTATCTTATCGAGTTCAGACGCTAGTGCTGGTATGAGGAAGCTGGTTTGAGAGAGCTGGTTTTGAGTTATATGATTGGCTGGCGTAGGTGTTGTCTTGTCGAAGGAAAAACGGGAGCAACCACTTCCTGCCCAAAGGGGGGAAAGGCAAACTATCTCGGTAACGGTAACAATTATGATGCCTCGGCCCCCACCACAAAATGCGGCTGTGGGGTGTTCACCGCCCCAACCTATGTTATCTTATCGAGTTCAGACGCAGGAAGTAATAGTTGCGATGGGTCACGTCATTCTGAGCATGCACGATGTACGTAGGCTTGACTTGAAAACAAACATGGTGCTGTGTTTCGGACTTTCTACCTCTTCCAAATTTATCGAACTATAACCATGGAATCCCCCGCCGCAAAGGGATTAAATTGTCCGTGAACATCATTGCATTCTGAAATTCCATCACTTGGGTATGTTTAATGTTTGGTAGTTGTCTGAATCGATCTCAAAATTTATAACATTGCTACTCAGACGTCTTGTAGGGCTAAACAGGGAATGCATGTTCTAACGCTCTGATGGTGGTAAAGTAGATAATCAACGAAAGCAATTACGGTTGTCTGCTTCACAGCGAGTTATAGTGACTCGATGTATTTACAGCATATATGCTTTCTGGGAAAGCTAAAACCTTCCACGGAGCATATATGTAGAATATCTGAAATACTAAAGCGCGAAATTCAATGGATTATTTGTACCCACTATAGCACTGTCAATTGTATTTCATAGCGGAGAGCTGACCGCAGAGTTCATATAAGTGAATTTTAGGTGGAAGACAACATTTTTGAAAAACGCCAACATAAAGAGTCTTCGTTAATTGACTTTTTCCTCATAAATATAAATAATAGACTGTCTACCGTCCCATTGACCATCAGTCCAATGGTTCCAAGAGCGCTATTTCAGGCACAGCGCGAGCGTTTATGCGTACATGCGTGTGTGTGCGTACAGATAGGCAGGAGACACTTACAAGCAAATACACGCACACACACACACACACACACACACACACACACACACACACACACACACACACACACACACACACACACACACACACACACACACACCTTTGTGAATTTCTGACTCGCATAAGCCTGCTACCTGGTTTGGTGTTTATACTCCATCGGCTACCGTCCCTAATCCGTCTCACGCAGCCTCTAGAGTCTGGACGTTTTTAAATACGCCAATGGTCTGAAAGGTGAGCTTATAAAAGGCCAGGCGAGTGGATTGGTGCCAATCGTCAACCGAGTCACGCGAACCCCCCTGGATCAGCGCAAACCTTAACACTTCTCTGCGTCGCTAGGGACGCAATCGATTAACCAGGCAGGCGAAACGAGTATGTGAACTTTTAAAAGTCTGACAGCTTCATAGTGCCTCGTTGACGATCTCTGAGAGTTGATTTAATATGTAACAGGATTTACAAACGACACACTGTGATTCGTAATTATCACTCGCCCTCGTGTGACAAATAGTGATGGGACTCCCATTTCTCCTCTGACAAGTTGTGTGTTTTGGGATCAATTTATTGTAGGGATTTGTCGCGAGAGTAAAATCGAAAAGCAACATGCCAACCGCCGCCGCCACCCCATTGGCTACCTCTGCGTCAGGTGGCTCTGAGTTAAAACAAACCTCATTCACGCCTTCTAATTCTGACCTCAATGGGAAAAGAGTATCTCCTGATAGAGAAAAAACTGGAATAACGCGTGTATCCTCATCACCAATGCCGGGAAGAAAGTCACCCGGGAGGCGGAAGCAGAAGATGGGAGATTCCGTCAAACTCGCGCCTATGCAGGTATAGTGATATTATCTAACACCACCATTGCTCCGATCTCAATTGATCATTACCCAAGTTGATTACATTAAACATTCACTCAAAATGTACTCAAGTTCATTAAAACTCACCGCACAACATACTGGTTTGTATTTATGAGTATATCTATCGTGAACTAAAGTGTTTTATCCGCTAATTACACGCTACTAATTCCTGTTCAATAATCTGCAACCACACCTCCCCGCCCACCCCCAAGCGCGCGCGCACACACACACACACACACACGCACACACACACACACACACACACACACACACACACACACACACACACACACACACACACACACACACACACACACACACATGCTCGTGTGCGTCTACCGTGTAAATGCCGTGCTAATATACTTCCGTACATATCAACCAGTCCAGTGCGTGTATTCGAGGCCACCACCAGGGATCATTCGTTGGGATTCTTATATAACCTATTGCACACTCCAATAACTCGTATGACTTGTAAGATTATACCGACTATAAAACTCCCTTCAAACCACAAAAGTCGTAATCAGTACACGATGCGAATTTGGTATTAGCCATGACTAGCACAGGTACATTAATTACCTACAGCCTGATTAAATTAGCTTCTGGTATAATTAGTTTACATGGCGTATATACAGTCTGCACCCAATCAACCTTGTAAACCCAGCGATATCGTAGGGTTACCCGTGATTGGGCTACTTACACCTGGCGGTTACGTAGGGACCGATCGCTGTTGAGATTGTCTATCGGGTAGTTTTGCTTCTCTAAAGATCAGTCTTATCACAATGAAAAGCCACGTGTCTGGATGGATCAGCGTCGTCATTGCAGTGTTCTCTTTGCATATATTTGTGACGATTGAGGGGTTAATTTGTCGCGATGAAACACTGTAGGAAACAAAGTGATCGTCTCGCACAAATGATGCGGATGTGTTCTGAGTAATATGAAATGTTGTTTGATCTTTGAGATTCTAAACTAACGCCATATCTTTATCATTTTATATTGGAGGTTATCAACTGTGAATATCAATGGTTTTCTTGGCTTTGCGAATCGTGATTATAATCGAAGAATACATTCCTGACTGCACGTCTTGCTTTAACTTGGACTGAGGTGAGCGGTATAAATCCAAAGGAGCTAATCGTCTGGTGACCGTGTGTTGATGATATAACATGAAATGAGAACAAAGATAAGCTCCCACTTAATTGCTTGACTTGCATTATTAATCTCGATAACGCGACGTGCGTGTAAGTAATACCTGGTATCAAAGGAACGTCGATCTACTAAGCCTAACACGTGAACAGTTATTTCATTCTTGAACTTGATCAATAAACATGCATGACTAATGGTCCTTTATGAACCACAAAGTTCAACGCCTTTAAGGAAATAACAGGGCAACACAAGCTGTGAACCCCCATAAAACACGTGGCTTACCTCGTGGTGAACTACACTGACGTAAACACAATGCGACTGAAAGAAAGGTGCAATAGAAACCATAGAAACCGAGATAAAATTATTTTTTTCTTGCCGAATTGAAATTGCATTTTCCTCGGATTAGGCAAAGGTGTGATACAGGTGATACACAGGAGATACATAGATAAGATAGAGAAGAGATAATGGAGGGGTACGCATATTATGCCAGACACGTCACCGCGGGAGTTAACGTACATTTGGTATACAGATGATGCTTATTTATATGTTAGTCGAATGAGAAACAGATGATGTTTACATTAAATACAAGAGAAATACATGTACGATGGTACCAAATTATTTAATCCAGCGCTAGATCCAAGTATGATGTGAAATGGATTAAAGCGTTAGATTTAATTCGTTGCGCATTTTTACACCAATCTTGTCCTGTGTCTGGTTGTGTGTATTGCATGTACAATTCTAAACTTAGCATTAGACGCATATTTCAATGCGCTTCGCTCTCAGTATAAATAAATCCTCTTGTCTCAGTGATTTACCCTTTATTGTATCATACAATGTTTTGTTTTATATTGTCGTATGGTTGACATCCCTTCAAACGTATGACATCATGACCTGTGGGTTACTGCCTATGCCAGCATTTTGCTATATCGTACATGGATTCTGCCCTCAGACAAGAAGCACGCTGAGTGAGAATTATGAGAAGCCGAGGACGGGGCGTGAAGACTGGTGGAGAAGCACGATCAGGGTAGGTCACAACAATATCGGCTACTCTTCATGCGCATGCGCTAATATCACTTCCTGTGATACTGACTTTGTGTAGAGCATGGTACAGAATCTGTATTTCACGGAGAAAGGCGGTCAGCATACCTTTAATTTTCATGAGGCTATGCGATGCTGTCGAATGACAATCTGGCGATAGCAAAACAGAAATAGCAAAAGCTCACATTGTTTCAAGTGTTCAATGATAATTCGTTTCTCACATATATTCCATTGCTATGTGTAGTCGCCTCCTTGTAATGTTTAGGCAATTAGGAATACATCCATGCTATGATATTGATTTACACTGTTTGCTGATAACAACCGTCATTATTAGATATCAACCCTGGTATTTATTATCATTTATTATATAATTAACAGGAAACACCAGCTCCTGGGGCGTACGAGATGCATGATTTCCTAAGTGATCTCACCACCCGCCCTAACACTTACCGCTTCAAATCTGACGGCCGCAAAGTCAACCCCAGTCCGCAAATCGGCCGCGGGGAGACTCTTATGCCAGGGGCTTACGAGTTCGAAGACGTAGCAACTGTGTAAGCCAATTATAATTGATAGAGCAAGTGTATATAAATATATATTAATCGCCATGTCTTCTGCTTCAATTTATTCATTATGGTTCTGTAATTCTAATTTGCTCATGGGTTGAATATTTTATCTGACCATTTTCAACTTCTCAGTGTCCAGAAGAAGAAAATGTCCTATGGATTTAAGAACACAACGCGAGATTCTAAAGATTTTCTTAACTTTGGAAAGAAAGATAAGGTGGCCCTAATTACATAACTATTGTAGACAATGGAAATGTCGAGAATACTCGCAATATGTAACGCAACCAGTAGTGATATCTGACAAAGATCTATTTTGTTTTTATTGCAGGATGTCAACGTTCCTCCAAACGTTTATGACATGGAGAAGCATCTTTCAATGACAGTCGAGCGGTCACCTTCAAAGTCAGTGCTAATATTTTGTTTTCGTTAATCCGATGCACAAGCACCAAGTTAATATGAAATGCTTTAATAACACGCTAAGTATTGCCTGTGATGGTTTCCAAACTTCTTGTTCACCCCTCTATATGTGTTACAGATTCTGGCAATTCAAATCTCAATCACAGCGCTTTCCAACAACCCACTTCAAACCAGTAAGTCTTTTCTACATCCTATGTTTTTCTTTTGAATACAACATTCGTCAATATTACGATGAAATAAAACACAATTGTTTGTATGGCCGTCAAAGGGGTTTTTTTTCAGGAGGAACATTGGCATTATATGTATACCGCATTATATGTATACTAAAAAGACAATAATCAGTGATTGGCTAACGCAGCCTTCATTTATGGTGATTTTAATGAATATTACGCGTGCAGAAAGAAGGTCCCGCTCCTGGTAACTACGAGAGCAGCCGTGAGCCGTCAACACTGCACACTGTATCTTCTAGCTTCAAATCGAAGACGCCACGTTTCTCCACCTCTCACACGGTAAACACTCTTGAGTAGATCATATTGTATTGCGTTGATGATACTGTCCCAATGCCGCCAATGCATTGCTGTATTGCCCTTTACAATTCACTAATGGTATTCCCCTATTTGCTTTCTTGGTTTGCATACGAAATATCAACAGAGTCGTATTGGACTGTTAGTGCACTCAAATGTTGACGTAGCAAGGTTGACGTAGGCGCCCTTGCATAAATACGTTTAATAATGGAGAGGTAACCATATGCCTGTCAGAACTCCGAACGTCTGTGGTCTTCGGGTTACCGGGTACGCAATCAATATTCCTTCCAATAAAAATGATTGGGGGTCGACAGCGAGGTTAATCTGCAAACAAACACACATGAACTGACTGACAGGGTACTGACTGGATAACATTATCACTGGCAATGTGGTCCATTACCAACATCGTTACATTATTCAGCACTAATAGTTTTCTGACAACGCATTGACAATACAACCCCTGTGTTATGAGTAAGCGTTGTTTTCTTGTTTACCACCGTTTAACAGTTCACAATGTAATGGGTCGTGTATAATATTCAACAAATTAATGTATCGATAGTCGATGTAATTGTAAACTGTGACGTCAACTGAATAACGATCCAAACGCCTTTTAACCTGGTGATACAAGGTATTGATTGTCTTTCGTAAATTTTTAATTTGTTTTGTACTTCATGTATCTTAAAGCAATTCGTATCGATTACATAACTACCTTACTTGATTCGGATCAGTTAGTGTGTGTGTTTCGTAGAAGCTAATAGTATCTTCCAACTTAGTTTCTCAATGTCGTTTCAGAGGGTGCCCGGCCCGGGGACGTACGACAAAGCGTACCAGTCCCCTTCGGCCCCAAATACTATCACAAAGATGGGCCGCATTCACGGCATATTCTTCTCGAGCGCTTTCCAAGCTTGACGCTTTGTCTTGTGGATAATATCTTTATACTTCCAGGTAGAAATGATGTATAATTTCTGTGTAGATTTTCCTCTATTTGTGGCAGTACATAAAGTAACTATAATTGATGTCTCTAACTTTTCCTTTCACTGATATATGTAAGCCAGAAAACCACTATTTTCTATACCATATTTTTCATTTCGATTAATACCTCAACAATAATTTCAAATATAACGATCCCACATTCTAACCCATTGTAAGGACGACTCATCTGAGTTCATTATGTGGCAGGAATCCCCCGGGCCTGGTCATTATATGCGCTCATATAAACCTATGACTAAGATCAGCGCCAAGTCCGCTCGTCAACATGGAATATTCTTCACTGCAGAATACAGCTCCACTTAGAACTGAAAAAAACAGTCAAAAGATGCCTGTTTTGTAATGAGAAAAAAATATGTGTATATTGATATGTAAAAAATAGAAAATGATTGGTCTTATGTATATACTATTTGATAACTGCAGTGCTGTGATAAACCAGACAATTGTTGGGATATTTTTTTGTGTATGTCGATTTGACCTTGACATCCCTCACTAAGGTAATATGACTATAAAATTTGTACAATTTTCAAATCACCATCGGTTGTGTAAATGGTATGTGAAACTTAGTATTGAAACTCTTTTGAGTATGTGTTGTGCGGTGATTTTGCCTTTTAGCGAACCACGTTTGGTTTGAGTATTATGGTATGACGCCAAATGATTGGACAGTATTGTACTGCGTTTTATTACCGACATATGATTGGACAGTATTGTACTGCGTTTTATTACCGACATATGATTGGACAGTATTGTACTGCATTTTATTACCGACATATGATTGGACAGTATTGTACTGCGTTTTATTACGGACATATGATTGGACAGAATTGTACTGCATTTTATTACCGACATAACGGATGTGCAGTATTCCTGTCATCAGTCAGTTTTCTCAGTATTACTCTAGCGACCATTTACATATGTTTTCGATGATGACAATAAATATGACATTAAAACAAAACAGATTTAATTGATATATGGAAGTTTCGTTTTGTGAATGCTATGTGAATGCATGAAACACACTACCGCAGATCTCACAACATACGGTCATGGCCATCGAACTAAGAATCCAGTCTGGCTAATCAATCTTATCAAATATAATGGCAACAATCATATAAAATGGGTGCCATGGTGAACAATTATCTGATTGTGTGTAATAGCTCTTTTGAGCCAAGTGAAGCTTGTGCTCCCTCTTACAAGGGAGGTCCCGATCGACTGTTGGGCTAGTGTGTAATGCTCCGGACTGAGGTGTCATTCGTTAAGAATCAGTAGATCGGGGGAATAATGTAATGAAAAAAACAAAATTGTCTATATTTTTTTTTAAACAAGTCGACCATCTTTGCAGCGGTGTGGTTCACATTTCGGATTCTTAACTCAATGGATTCATTCCAAGTGGGGGTTGGATATATATGCATATACATACATACATATATATATGTATATATATATATATATATATATATATATATATATATATATATATATATATATATATATATATATATATATATATATATATATATATATATAATATATATATATATATATATATATATATATATATATATATATATATATATATATATTCACATGTATATGCATATATATACATATGTATACACATGAATATATATATATATATATAAATATATATTTATGCATATACATATATATATGCATATATATGTAAATATATATGTATACATATATATAAATGTATATATATGTATATATAAAATATATATATACATGTATATATATACATATTTATATATAAATATATACATATATATATAAATATATATAAGCATGTATATGCATACATACATATTTACATATATATATATATATATATATGTACATATGTATATATATGTACATATATATATATATTTATATGCATATATATATATGTACTCATATATATATATTTATGCATATACATATATATATATATATGTATGTATAAAATATATATATATGCATATGTATGTATATATATATATATATATATATATATATATATATATATATATATACATACATATATACTTATACACGTATAAGCACCCGTAATCAATCAATCTTGGGTTATCATAAGCAGAACAAATGATATCATACATTAAGTCAAATTGATTACCTCTAGATGATTTCCCGCTCAAAGCTGTTTTTGAATAATAATCCCCCCACTCACATCTTACTCGCCCACCCTCTATAGTCAGAAACCCCCCTATCTCCCCACTAACACATGGATATAACTAACGTAAGGTGACATTTTATTAAGTAACTCGGCCTTTTACACGTGTGGTGTGTGTGTAAGTATAGCGCGATCCGAGTCACACACATAATGGTTAGTATTGCCGAATTCTGCTATATATTGATAATTTCGCCATGAGCCCACCCTACTTCACATCACTACTTCTTTTCGCATACCCCGCAGCATCAATCCAATATCTCCTCAAATCAACAATGCACGTGCTATTCCGCGTCATTCAATTGCACTTACCTTATATCCCAAACAGTAGAGCAATCAATCCATTTATTAATCTCATCTGTGGCAGGGACGGTATTTACTTTTATCACTAACAAACAAAACGAATATGGCGAGGGTACTTAACAACACCACAACTTACTGGCACCAGACTCTGTACTCCAGTCTCGAACCAACCAATTCACCAATTCAGATAAGGGGTTGACACTCACGAGTAGGATACAATTTTGTAGGCATAACGATTGTGAAGAGCCCAGTCTCTCTGTGGGGGGTCGTTTTACTACACTTGTGTATTTAATCAGACCATCCACTAAACTACAGTAACAGGCCACTCATGCATGTGTAAAGCTGGTTTTTTTCTTACATAGTTCTTTGATTAGGGCCATTAATGAATTACATTAATGCTGCTCGACCAGTGTACCCTAGTCTGCGTCCCAGACTCCAGGGGTTCCGCTACGCTTCTCGCCCTTTGAAGGCGAGACTATTGAACATCAGTAACATGTAAACAGCGCCCGCAGCCATCAGGCTAGGGGACCTTGACTAAGTGTACCCGATTCTCACAGGATTTTTATTAGATTTAGTGGGATCTTAAACAACAGAATCCTACTTTTAGGGAGCGAGGAGTGTGAGGTAGTCGCTATTATCGTAGTGTATAAATGTAAAGCACAGCTTCAACCCCTTGATACTTAAATAAACCAAATGTCATATTTTTTTCCATACAAGCAATGTTTGTGACAGAAGACTGCAATACAACAACTGATATATTTCAGTTGGAACCCAAAGAAGATCCATACATGCAGTATTAAACACGTTTATTTTCTAAAATATCTACATAACTGGATTTCATAAATACAAAGCTAATCTAACCAACTCTTAATTGTATCACAGCCTAGAGCCAGCCTAGCAGTGTCCAATGTCAACCAACACACCGCAGACTGGCTGAAACAACCTTTGTTCTTGTTAAATGGTCTACAAACACACGGCAGACAAGCCAAAACCACTTTTGTTCTACTTAACATTGACTCACCATCATACATGTGTTCAGCTTCAAACCACATTTTAATACTATATGAGCCAAAAAAATCAGTATTTTCAAAAATTAAACAGAGCAACATGGGCCAATTAATACAAATGTTCTGCCATGAACAATATTGCACAGCAAAAAGTTACACAAGGTTACTGTATAATGAACGACTAGTTCCCATCTTGGTAACAGTTTACTGGAATATGTACTAGCCTGATCATTCAATTACACTATGACCAGAAATTATAGGAACCCGACCACCGGAGAGGAATGTAACAAGGTATTCAATCTGTCACAACTTGTCGTATTGCACTATCAATAACATAGAATGAAACTAAACAGGATCATATCTGCAACCGATCATCAGTTTAACAGAAATCACAAATATATGGATGCATTCACATATGAACATGAAGAAATGAATGAGAACATATTTGAAAAATGGAAATGTGAATGTGATCACATGACAACAACAGATTTTAACTCACAGGTGGAATCCTGACTGTTTGAGAGTGTGTGATACTGGCATTTACAGTAACATTTGGCAGCTGGTTTATCACATTTCATTGCATGACTTTGGGGAGTACAGAGAAGGGGATGACGGGTTCAGTGCACTCCAACTGTACTGCTGTGGTGAGGCATTGAGCAGAGGCTTCGTTATCTTCCAGACTCTCCAACGCCTCGCCCAACATGTGCCTGTTTACACACAAACACATACATATAACAAACGCCTCAGAGCATGAGATCAAATCCAAGTGGCCAAGAGGGATAAAACAGGTGGAGATGAAGATTAAATCATCTCCTCAAAAACTGTTCAAGCCGAGACAATATATAGGACATGTGAGACGAAACAACGGGTCATCAAGCTCGATAATCTTGCCATAACTAGTGTGAAATCTGGATTAAACGCTCGGGACTGAATGTCGCTGTGCAAATGAATAAAATCCCTGATAGAATTTTACTCGTGGTACATGCACTTTATAATGGGAGGATGTATCATATTAAAAAAAGCAATAATAAATTGCTTTGTGAGTTTATTCAATAAATGATGATAGAAGTTATGGTGTCTTATGATGGCAGGAGTATTACCATGTGTTGCTGGAGGTGGGGTCCAGGTTGACAGCATCCCGAAGGACTTTCTCCGCCATACGTGGATTGGTCAGCCTCAGGAAGACACGCCCCTGTACACCAAACATACTCCATGTCATCAAAATGATGTTAATTTAATGTTAGAACGATTGCAATACTGCACCTCAGCAATCAGTAATTAGAGTCCTGTAGTGATAAGCTTATGGTTACTTTGAACTGTGACATGTAATGCAGAGACTAGCTTATATTTACCATGTGCTGTAGGGACTAGTTTATATTAACTATGTCCTATAGGGACTAGCTTATATTTACTATGTGCTGTAGGGACTAGCTTATACTTATCATGAGCTGTAGGGACTAGCTTATATTTACCATATACTGTAGGGACTAGCTTATACTTATCATGTGCTGTAGGGACCAGCTTATATTTACCATGTGCTATAGGGACCAGCTTGTATTTACCTTGTGCTGTAGGGACCAGCCAATACTTACCATGTGCTGTAGGGATCAGCCAATACTTACCATGAGCTGTAGGGACCAGCTTATATTTTACCACATGCTGCAGGGACTAGCTTATATTAACCATGTGCTGTAGGGACCAGTTTATATTAACTATGTCCTATAGGGACTAGCTTATATTAACCATGTGCTGTAGGGACCAGACAATACTTACCATGTGCTGTAGGGACCAGCTTGTATTTACCATGTGCTGTAGGGACCAGGCAATACCTGCCATGTGCTGTAGGGACCAGCTTGTATTTACCATGTGCTATAGGGACCAGGCAATACTTACCATGTGCTGTAGGGACCAGCATTTATTTACCATGTGCTGTAGGGACCAGCCAATACTTACCATGTGCTGTAGGGACCAGCTTGTATTTACCATGTGCTGTAGAGACCAGCCAATACTTACCATGTGCTGTAGGGACTAGCTTATATTTACCATGTGCTGTAGAGACCAGCCAATACTTACCATGTGCTGTAGGGACTAGCTTATATTTACCACATGCTGTAGGGACCAGCCAATACTTACCACATGCTGTAGGGACCAGCCAATACTTACCATGTGCTGTAGGGACTTGATGTGGGCGGGGTGGATAGACATGGCACTCTCGTAACACTTCTTGGCTTCGGCCAGCTCTCCCTTCTCCTCGTGAAGACGCCCTCTCTATTACATCAACAAAATTTATCAGCCATCCAATATAAACACAGAAGAGGGGTAAATGTTAATGATCACAAGAAACTATTGAAGCAAGAAAACAAAATAGCTACTTTATGGTTCAACTACTAAAACTGAAGTTGGGTTAGATGTTTGTTAAGTAACTTTCAGATGAAATCATATTGCTTTCCTTTCTAGACAACCATATCAAAATAATCATAATTCACCATTGTAAATTGAATTTTTCAACTAAATATAACATTTCACGGAGACAAAAGAATCTCCACATCCCATGATAAACTGAAATGAAAATAATAAACCACATCAATAATCAGAGTTTCAGACCGTTAACATCCACACAGTCCGGGACACGTTCTGGTGAATGCAACTTGCGAGGAGATTAAAACACCTAACTAGTATATACACAACAGGAGGTCACATTTAGGTGATGATATATACCGGTAGGTTAGGGGAGGTAGTGGTGGCGGTTACATTACAAACGGAGGGGGAATTTGTAGAAAATGGGAGCTTTGTGAAAGAACCTGTGATTGCAAGGTAACATAAACAACTATGGAATGAGAACTCAAATAAATCTGTTAATCTGCCCTAGGTATACAAAATAACCTGATGTTTGGCCAGTCATATACAGTGGGGAAACATTAATGACCTACACCCAGCCATGAATGTAAGGCCAAATGAAAACGTGTGGTGTGCCCTAATCGTCCATAAAGTGAAACCATTGTTTAAAAGAACATACAAGCCACAGAATGTGTGCCATTTCTTGAGATGCCTCTTTCTGCTGTGATGAGCATTACATTCAACAGTTGTCAATGGACACTTAATACATTTCAAAGAAAATTAAAAAGGTTCATTGACTGTGTGAATTGTTGGCCAGATATGGCCTTGTCATTACACTTTTAAAATAGATTGCAATATAGGTTAAATATATTCCATGAAAATAACATACAGCTGTGTCATATAGCTTTAAATGGTCGAGCTTGGGTCATATACATCAACATGTTTGTGTACTTACCATATGTGCCAGTGTGTGTGAGATGGGACAGACGGTAGCAGCTTCCTGGATGCTCAAATGAGCACACTCTAGCTTGCCAACGCTCACATAGAACTCGGCTATAATACAGTTCCAAGAAAACCACACCAATCACAACTCAGCAGAATGTGAAGGTCACAAGGAATATATTTATATGGTTAACCACTTCAGCGGCTCAGTGCCTGATATAAACTTTCACTTGCTAGTAACCTAGGCCAGTATTAATTATTGTATAACAGACTGGCAATCAGAGGTCAGACAAAATGAGCCTTTGTGTATATCAATGCACCATGAACCCATCATTGAGACCTAAAAACATTCTCCCTACAGTGAAACATTCCCATGACAACTGAGAGAGCAACTTACCCAAAAGAAGCCATATTTGGGCCTGTAGCGTCCATGTTTGCTGTGGTCCCTGTTTGGGATGCAAACTGCTATTCATAGAGCTAGCCACCTCTGATAATGCCTGTTCAACCCGCGAGGCAGCAATAGACTCGGCTCGTATTGACCCTGATGGTGAATGCAAGGTTAGAGTTGGAACTCTCTTATAATATGGCAGATCATAGCATTATAATGATATGGATTTAAATATAGTATTCTGATAAATAGTACAATAAATTGAGATTGAATTGATTGATGCACCAGAGTCACGGTCGCTGAGCTCAGCTAACTGGAGCTGGAGTAGACTACGGTGGTCATTGGTTACCCGCTGCAGCAGCCCAGTGCCGCGGGGGTCACTGATACAGCCAAAAAGCATTGTCAGCTAGTCATTATCAACCATCAATGTACACAATCTAATACAAGGAATAATTATGGCTGACACAAGACGCACTCTTCTGTGATTGCTTGGTAGAGTTTCTGCCACAGCTTTAGCATGGAGCGGCAGGTCTGTAACGCTGCATCGGGACCATACACAAGTTCCTCCAAACGACAGCGAGTAAACAGGAGACTGTTTCAACCACAGAGAGATGAGCATCATAAGTGCATGGTTGGTTAAACAACATCCAACCAGGCTTTTGTGATAAAGCAAGACTTGGCCTCAGAAGCTAATCACAATAGAATCTTAGTATGCAGAATTCAACAGGCTTAAAATGACTTCCTTCAGTATGTGTATATGTGTATCTGTTTATGTGTATGCCTATGAATATCCATGGCCACCTCACCTGAAGTTATCAGGGTATTCCTTGACAGTTGCCTCGATGAGGTTGAGAGCCTCTTCATATTGCTTGTTGGCTGAGAGCAGGAGGACAAGGAGATGGAGGCTGTGTAGGTAGTCCCCGCAGAGATGCAGTGACTCGCGAGCATGCTTCATCGCCTCAGGAATCTCATGTCAAAAACAACAACAAAGTGACAGGAGAGAATACTCAGAATGATCCAGCACCTTTAAAGCATAATCAACCAAGGGGTCGTGAATTACCTGTCTTTGTTGAGCCAGCTGCAGGGCAAGGTGATAACGACCCAGGTAGTCATTCTGATCCATGGACACACTCCTATAACACAATCAAAACAGGTGTTACGACATTTATATATTTGTGAACAATCACAGACATAATATTTAATTAAATAGAAAGTGACTGATTCTCAAGAACTGCAGACATATAATATATTGCAGCATACCAGTAATGACAATTTTTCTCAAAGACTCACTTGTTGAACGCCTCCACAGCTTTGCGTTGATGCGCTTGTCTCTCTGACAGGAGGCGACACTCATTGGACAGGAGACTGTGACCAATACCGACAGCCATGTGAGCTCTGGCCAGTAGCAGTGAATCAGAACACTTCTCTGGGATCATCTTAGCATACTCCAGTCCTTCCTGGATCTGTTATATCACAAACTGTGCATGCTTCGAATACACACTACAACTACGCAAGTGTCAAGATGAAGGAGTAATCTTTATAATAATATATATCTGACATAGCATAGGAACAGAACTGATAGCCAATATTCTTGAACATGAGGCGAATAAAAAATCAAAGGAGTTGGGTGAAAAGAACATTTAAATAACTCCAAAGGTATTGACAACATGGGACGAAGATTTAAAAAAATTCACAAACATTATATATAAATTGGATATGAGTTTGATCTCTCACCATATGGAGATGGTCATAGCAGAGACGAGTAGCTTGTAGATATACCACAGGGTTGGTCGAGTCGAGTCGCATACACTCCTTCAACACTAAAAATGCCCGAACATACTGGAAACAAAAAACAAGGGCATGTAGGATAAAATGAAGAGTGCATTATGAAATAATGCAGGCAGAAGATGTCATTCAGCTTACCTTTTCAGAGCATATGAGGGAGAGTGCAAACTGGTACCAGATGTGGAACTCATCAAATGAAAATTTCATGGCCCGTTCAAATGTCTAGAGAACCATGACAAAAATAATCTCATTTTATTAACTGTAAGTATACAACTAAAATCAAATCATTAGAGCACTTACTCAACATGTAATACTTTAAACTGGGTCATGGAAAACACCTGTCATAATTCAATAATAATTTGCATAATATATTCCTATACTGTGTAGTAATACACTAACTTCAGAGAGCATGTTGAACTGGGCATGTTTCACAAGGGCAATGGTGAGCAAGTCATAAACGGCTGTTGTGTTGTGGAATGTGTGCAGACGAACTTCATCCAAGTCGGGCGAGCGATTCAAAACAGCTTCTCGAGTGGCCTGCCACAGCAGAACAGAAATCATAGCATCCCCGGAACATCATCTTAGCTCAAGATAGAAGCTGGCATTGTAAACCAAGATCCCTTTTGTTTAAAAAAGGCCATTAAAGAAGGTAACAATAAGAAAAATGATAACAGCCCAAGAAACTTATAGTATAGTTATTTAAAACAACAATGCATAATGAGAGGTGCTTACAATAGACTCTGAGATGAGCAGTAAGAGAAGAGTTTCTTCATTCTCATCTTTAGGAGTGAACAAACTAACACAAAACAAAGGATCATACAGTACAAACCAAAACACTGCAACAAGCAAAACAAACAACAGATGACAAACCAATCAAGTCATTGATTAAACTTAGATGTTTATAACATAAGTTGGATACTTATCAAATCATCAACAATAAGATATCAAAGCTTACTTATCAGATGAATATGTCCTGGGTTTGTGTTGTTTGATCATCGTCGGCGAGTTATTGAGAGAGGAACCACGAGTAAGCGGGGAATATGATGACGGGCACACTCCTCTCAACAACACTTCAGCTAACTGGCGAGCTACTACCTGCAACAAGTAGTGACCGGTCTAAACAAACAATCATGTTACCTGTCATATATCAGATGAACTGAAGAAAACCAAAAGATGAGTGATTCATAGCACTTACCTGTCTTAAACCTTGGATACCCCTCGTCTCAACTGCACGAAGTAATTCCCGAAATCTACCAATACCTTTGGATAACTCTCTGTTGATAAATCCACACAATAATTTGGTCATAAATCTAAGTTTAGATTTAAAAGCCCTTTTCAATATCTTTGGTGATGGGAGATTGTCACAAGAAAACGACAAACAGAGCAATCTTAAAAAATGGTACCATCTAGAAACGCTCTTCAGCTGCTAGTAACACATGCTAACAATTGAGCAACAAATGTTCTCCACAATAGGTGATCACTTTATCGATACCACATTACCATATTGATATGCACTCACCCATTCCTGATGTAGAGTATGGGTGATCTTTGTATAGCCATTTCCACCACATGACCCACGCCAATGGAGTCCGATTCAACAGCACTCCATTGGCCACCTGCCTGAACAGCCATAGTGGAAGTACCAGCTGACTTGGATCGTTTATCTTGTCGCTCTTGCAGCTGGAATAACGAGAGGTCCCCCGAGCGTTCGAAACAAGAAATGATCTGCTCCTCTCGTTCTGCATGCTTGTAACGACTACTGCTGATGGGAGGCAACTTCTCCAAACACAGACCTGCGAAAGTGAGATTGAATATCATTCTAGGATGAATTTATTTCTGATCTTGGCAATGTTATAAAACATTAACTTGGTGTTACAGGAATGGCATTAGGTGTTACAGGTACAGATATTGATTTATTCCCAAAGTTGAAACAAAATTTGTTTGTCCTCCTTCTTTGAATTTAAGGTAAAAAATGCAACCTTTGATTGCAAATGCCTCTGCGACTATCTTGAGCTTCCTTAAGGACACATTGTCAAGGCTTATGCGTTCCAAGCCTATGTCTGAGAAATTTGACAATGCACCCTGAAAATCTCCATGAGCAAACTTGATCTTAGCTAGCAGAGCGGTAAGATCTTGTCGCATCTCTGGCTACAAACAGAATGACAATGACATAATTTCAATACACTTCTATAAAATTTTTGCATACAAAACCAGTTGACTATACATTAACAAACAATGAATGATAACTTAGTCATTTGTTTACTTTCTTTTGAAATTGTATTACTTAATAAAAAAGATTTTCAGATAAATATCAAGAACTGCTCTATTCATCTTGTAGTATAGCTCAAACTCCACCTGTTTGTCTTATAGTGGGTAATCAATGGATTTATTTATTCTTTGCAGTGGAATTTGGATGAGATTTGATGAAATGCACCTTAAATCAAGGACTTAGTCTAAGTCCTTGCCTAAATACACCTGTTTTACCTTAGGGTCTGAGTTGAGAATGTCCGTCAGTTCTCTCTGCAGTTTCCTAAGCTCATCGCTGTTCTGGAGGATGGTAATATTGTCATCTGTGGGGGGATTTTCAAGCAAAAAGCGTTCCAGCTTACTTTCTGCTTGGATGAACTTTGACAGTGTTTCTGCAAGACAGACATTTCACAACACAAGTGAGCATTTTCTGATAATTCTTTGAGAACACAGATGACCAGTGAAAAGTGCAAAAAATGGAGATAACTGTTTCTGACTGAAAGATTAAGAGGAAAAAATAAGTTGTTCTATTTCATGAGTCAACAATTTAACAGATTTCCTTTGTGTTGGTTGTGCAAACAAACACATTTCTGCTAACATGCTGACATGGGGCCAAGGAATGTAGCCATGTTTAATTATCATTGTAGCATCCACAACATTTTGGCATGAACATGCCTTAGACAGTGAAACATGTGGGCTAAT
The DNA here is from genome assembly GCA_034190875.2 of Urechis unicinctus. Lineage (NCBI taxonomy): Eukaryota > Metazoa > Annelida > Polychaeta > Xenopneusta > Urechidae > Urechis > Urechis unicinctus. Next base: position 29,412,730 of record CM067346.1, read on the forward strand.
CCCCAGAATTCAAAACTCCATCATCATTGCTGATGCATATATATTTCTGAGGAAGCGAGCAGGTAAAAGTAGCATGCACAGCCGGTGCACTCAGCAGTTTTGTCAAAGGAGGTATGGGGCACTGTTTGGTGATGATTTTACACACTAACAAAGTTGCCCTTGTGGTATACTATACAACCTAATCCACTTAATAACTGTATTTGATATAGTGCCTGGGGGGATGTTTGAATTGAACAAATTTCACTCATGATTTTCCAGGTTTGACAAAATAAACAGTGATTCTCTACTTGTAGTTTCCTCTTTGTGCGTGGATCATTTCGACCTTATGCAGTACCAAAAGTCTGTGCCTTTATGTCAATTAGCTATCAAGCCCCCCATCCCATTTTCTAGGTGAATATGTAAATCATATCAGGTCCTCCAATCAGAAGAGGTTAGTTAAATGACATCTGCATATTCCATTCATACATGCCAAGAACACACATGGGCTAAACAGAGGTGGGATTTCCCATGGGTCGTTGCCAATGCAAATGCAATGAATAGTCGCTGTGTGATGCACCAAGAATCACACGTTCATCTGGCTTCATGCCTTTTTGTCTAGGGCATCCTTGTCACAGGCGCCAACATATCTGATTTCTGATGGTTAATTATCCAAGCCGCACACCCCATTTTTGCATCGTACGACGGGTGATACATTCAAATAATACCTTGTGCAACGGTGTATGATATTTATCCATTTTCATGATGGGTCATACATTTGCATAATACCTTGTACGACAGGGTATGCTTTTCGCTATTTTCACCTTGTACGACGGGTCATACAAATGCATAACACCTTGTACGACGGGTACGGGTTTACCAGGTCTGGCGGCACACAAACACCCCTACACAGGACAAGGCCAAGAGCCCCCCCCCCCCCCCCCAACCCGGGCCCAGCCTCAGTCTCTTACAGTTAGGGCGGACAAACGCGGCGCTGATCTCGTTTGGACAGGGCCATTCTAGGTCGTTTGATGGTCTCAAGTAAATAATCATTGACGGCCAACAATACCACCATATTGTTGTCGTGTGTAACTGTATTAATAATACATTACAGTTACACACTACAAGTACAACACACACACCGCCGTCATAGGATACGGTCTAGTATCTTTTCTGATATTAGCACCAATATTGAAGCAAAGACGACAAAAATATACCAAAATGCGTAGTTTTCGTCGAAAGTTGCCTGGCTAAGTCTAACACTTTTGACCAATTTGCATCTCCGCGACACTTCTCTATCTCCGATTCGAGCCGTGTTACTCTGACTTTGGTCGCCATGTTGTCAACAACTGTCAAAATTGTTACTCTCAAACCACATGCATTAAAATTAGCATACTATTCCTTATAAAATGAACAAATAATCATTAATAAAAATTACATTTAGTTAAATATCATTAAATATACTATTATCAGACCAAAAGTATTATTTTATTTATTTAGAGAGTTTTCACTCTGCGTATTAAATGTTAGCCCTGTTGCTAGCTGACTTCCTTTTCCGGTTTGGGCCTCTTATGGAAACGTGAAAAAGGTAGAAGCACACGGAAAACTTTAATATTTATGATAAATATGTATCGTTCCTGTTTTACAACGTCATGCAGGGTTATACTAATCCTAACTGTTTGTGTATTACTTACAATTTCGATGATGATTTGTCTTTCTTTAACTTAGAGCTTTTCGGACATGCCGTGGCCATGTCTTTGGTGAATATTTGTGGAAGATCTTGTCGTTTGCCCAGTCCTGCCGTCTTTTGAGTAATCCTGTGAATTTATTGTATAGTTCAAGTTAAGCTTGTCCATTTATTTCAGGTGTTTTGTTGAGCAAATTTATTATACCCGGCCAATGTTATTTGAGTTGAGGCCAGATTATTAACATTTCATGTTGTGGACTGAATAGCCGTACGCGATGTCTTATTGACGTCGTGCGATGGTCGTAACCGTACGCGCGATGAACGATACACGAGTTCCAATGATTATAAACTACAATTAATCAAATGTAGATATATTGAATGATTTCTACATATATGAGTGTTTATGATCAAGTTTTACAAATTTTGTAAAAAGTGAGGGCAAGTACATTTCGGCAAGTACCTGCCCTCATGGCAGGTAAAAAAAGTGTCAAGCCCTGTAGCTCATCACTAAACTTATTTAAGATCATCATTGTAATGCATTTTCTGCACATTATGATTGTGGTGTAAAGGAGGAATATTTTCGCTAATGTTTCGTTAACTTGTGTCATACATGAGAGATTTTCTTTTGTGCAGGGGCAAGATGCAGATCTTTGTCAAAACCCTGACGGGTAAAACTATTACCCTCGAGGTAAGGTAATTCCTTGTCTGTGTCGTTCTGTTTTGTTTATCCTCATGAATGCTTCCATTGGTAAGGGTATTGTGTTGTGTGTTTGCAGGTAGAGGCTAGTGACACTATCGAAAATGTGAAGGCTAAAATTCAAGACAAAGAGGGTTAGTATTGGCCTTGTGATCAATGAGTCTTAAATGCTTATCTTACTTGGTTCAGTACTGGCTGGTTTGGCATCAAAAGCTATGATGGTCTGTATTCTGACAAATGATGCATATGAACCCAAACATTATTCCTGGTTTTATAATTTGTGACCTCAATTTTGATTGGGTGTCAAATGGTGTTTACATTGATTGCCATCAAAGCGTTTCCCCTTTTATCTTGGTTATTCACCAGATTGCCTAATATGAATTTCTTGAATACTTTTAGTCTGGTCAACTGAACCATTTGCTCCATTGAAATATTCATACTAGCCCAATCCTGATTTGATTGCTGAAAATTCTGTTTGGGTAGTTACGCAAGTAAATTGCAATTCGGGTGTCAAAACTTTCTTCTTCTTTTTTCCTTTTTTTCACATTTCTACAGTGACGAACAAATACTTAGGACACCTTATGATTTGCAAGTGATTCTAAACAGTTATGCCCTTCTGAGTAGAAATGTGTATCAGATATTTACTTAGGATAATTACTGCTGTTGTTTGTTTTTTTACGATCCATCATAATCTAGTTGTTTTTGGGTGGTTCACTAGGGATCCCCCCTGACCAGCAGCGTTTGATCTTCGCTGGCAAGCAGCTCGAGGATGGCCGTACCCTGAGTGACTACAACATCCAGAAGGAGTCCACCCTCCATTTGGTACTGCGTCTTCGTGGTGGTGCCAAGAAGCGCAAGAAGAAGAACTACACCACCCAAGAAGAACAAGCACAAGAAGAAGAAGGTCAAGCTTGCTGTGCTCAAGTACTACAAGGTAAGATGCTTGTAGATCCCCTATTGTACCATGACATTGCTGGTTTTAGTTTAGTAGCAGGCATCTTCTAATGATCTCTAATTATATGAAGTCATATATGGCGTTTGTAGGGTATTCTATTGTGATTAAGCCAAAATCTGACCCAGTACAGGGTTACTGACTGTACAGGTGAAGCAGTAGTGTAACTGATAGTACAGGTGTTGTGGTAGTGTTACTGACTAATAGTGATTCTACACAGTTATGCCCTTCTGAGTTGGAAGTGTGATTTAATCTAATCATAAGAGATGTCTGTGGTAATTACAGTTTCAGTATCTCTGTTTCACTTACTATCTAGTGCCAGATAGCTGCATTCTTCAGGAGTTCTTAATCCTTTTCCAATTGGTGCAATTTTACCTCAGCATTGTTGTAAACCTTAGTAGATATCTAGTCATTGAATGCAAGCTGTTGTGATGAGATATATTTTTACGCTAATGAATCAGATGATTCAACAACTTGCCCTCTCTGAACAGCCTCTATGTAGTTAACCAAGTGGGTGTCTTTAGGGTTTTAGTCCTGCAATCATTTGGTGTGTGCAGCACTATTCTAAAAGCAAAATCTGTGCTTGATTTTCCATTTCTCACTATCTATTTATGTATATTCTAGGTTCTGGAAAGGCACATGGAACTCAGTTCTTAATTTTTTTTATTACTAGCCTAGTTTCTGTGGTCTTGTGTTTTTCATGTCTTACGCTTGTTGACATGGGTTTGTTTGCATATTGATCTTCTTTACTTGTGAAGATTCCCCTGAACACTTCCACTGTGATGAACATTAACTTAGGACACCTTATGATTCATAAGTGATTCTACACAGTTATGCCCTTCTGAGTTGGAAGTGTGATTTAATCAAATCATAAGAGATGTCTGTGGTAATGACAGTTTCAGTATCTTTGTTTCACTTACTATCTAGTGCCGGATAGCTGCATTCTTCAGGAGTTTTCAATCCTTTTCCAATTGGTGCAATTTTACCTCAGCATTGTTGTAAACCTTAGTAGATATCTAGTCATTGAATGCAAGCTGTTGTGATGAGATATATTTTTACGCTAATGAATCAGATGATTCAACAACTTGCCCTCTCTGAACAGCCTCTATGTAGTTAACCAAGTGGGTGTCTTTAGGGTTTTAGTCCTGCAATCATTTGGTGTGTGCAGCACTATTCTAAAAGCAAAATCTGTGCTTGATTTTCCATTTCTCACTATCTATTTATGTATATTCTAGGTTCTGGAAAGGCACATGGAACTCAGTTCTTCACTTTTTTTATTACTTTTCTAGGTTCTGTGGTCTTGTGTTTGTCATGCCTTATGCTTCTTTACATGGGTTTGTTTGCATATTGATCTTCTTTACTTGTGAAGATTCCCCTGAACACTTCCACTGTGATGAACATTAACTTAGGACACCTTATGATTCATAAGTGATTCTACACAGTTATGCCCTCCTGAGTTGGAAGTGTGATTTAATCTAATCATAAGAGATGTCTGTGGTAATGACAGTTTCAGTATCTTTGTTTCACTTACTATCTAGTGCCGGATAGCTGCATTCTTCAGGAGTTTTCAATCCTTTTCCAATTGGTGCAATTTTACCTCAGCATTGTTGTAAACCTTAGTAGATATCTAGTCATTGAATGCAAGCTGTTGTGATGAGATATATTTTTACGCTAATGAATCAGATGATTCAACAACTTGCCCTCTCTGAACAGCCTCTATGTAGTTAACCAAGTGGGTGTCTTTAGGGTTTTAGTCCTGCAATCATTTGGTGTGTGCAGCACTATTCTAAAAGCAAAATCTGTGCTTGATTTTCCATTTCTCACTATCTATTTATGTATATTCTAGGTTCTGGAAAGGCACATGGAACTCAGTTCTTCACTTTTTTTATTACTTTTCTAGGTTCTGTGGTCTTGTGTTTGTCATGCCTTATGCTTCTTTACATGGGTTTGTTTGCATATTGATCTTCTTTACTTGTGAAGATTCCCCTGAACACTTCCACTGTGATGAACATTAACTTAGGACACCTTATGATTCATAAGTGATTCTACACAGTTATGCCCTCCTGAGTTGGAAGTGTGATTTAATCTAATCATAAGAGATGTCTGTGGTAATGACAGTTTCAGTATCTTTGTTTCACTTACTATCTAGTGCCGGATAGCTGCATTCTTCAGGAGTTTTCAATCCTTTTCCAATTGGTGCAATTTTACCTCAGCATTGTTGTAAACCTTAGTAGATATCTAGTCATTGAATGCAAGCTGTTGTGATGAGATATATTTTTACGCTAATGAATCAGATGATTCAACAACTTGCCCTCTCTGAACAGCCTCTATGTAGTTAACCAAATGGGTGTCTTTAGGGTTTTAGTCCTGCAATTGAAGTTGACTGGGTATCTTGTGAGTTATACACCTGCACCTCTTGGGTGTGTGCAGTTGCACTCCCAAATCAATACCTGTCCTTAATTAACCATTACCCTCTCTACTTAGGCTAGGTGTTAGAAAATGACATGACACATGTTCAATTTAATGGATTGCTTTTGAGCCTACCTCCATTCATAATCGTTAGGAGGGCATCTGCTGGGTTCGTGTTTTTGTGCATATTTTGGTTTGCCATGTCGTAGTTATCGTGATTTAATCTTCTTTGATGCTGATTATTCCCCTGAACACTTCCACTGTGATGAACATTGACTTAGGACACCTTATGATTCATAAGTGATTCTACACAGTTATGCCCTTCTGAGTTGGAAGTTTGATTTTATCTAATCATAATAGATGTCTGTGGTAATGACAGTTTCAGTATCTTTGTTTCACTTACTATCTAGTGCCGGATAGCTGCATTCTTCAGGAGTTTTCAATCTATTCCCTTTTCCAATTGGTGCAATTTCAACCTCAGCATTGTTGTTAGCCTTAGTAGATATCTAGTCATTAAATGCAAGCTGTTGTGATGAGATATATTTTTACGCTAATGAATCGGATGATTCAACAACTTGCCCTCTCTGAACAGCCTCTATGTAGTTGAATTAGTGGGCGTCTTGTGAGTTTTAGTCCTGCAATCGTTTGGTGTGTGCAGCACTATTCTGAAATCAAAATCTGTGCTTGATTTTCCATTTCCTGTTATCTATTTATGTATATGCTAGGTTCTGGAAAGGCACATGGAACTCAGTTCTTAATTTTTTTTATTATTAGCCTAGTTTCTGTGGTCTTGTGTTTTTCATGTCTTACACTTGTTGACATGGGTTTGTTTGCATATTGATCTTCTTTACTTGTGAAGATTCCCCTGAACACTTCCACTGTGATGAACATTGACTTAGGACACCTTATGATTCATAAGTGATTCTACACAGTTATGCCCTTCTGAGTTGGAAGTGTGATTTAATCTGATCATACATTTTCACCTAGTCATGACAGTTTCTTTATGTTGGTGGAAAGTGCAATGTCGTGCTTGATATCAGTGATCTATTGTTGCTTCTCCTTTTCTGTTCCTAAAAGAGTTAAGTTGATCCTGTGGAGCCACTTTCTTTCACATTGACATTTGCCTCAGTATCCCTTTGAGCCTTATGTTGTGATGAGATATTGCGCAAATGAATCGATGATTCAATAACTTGCCCTCTTTAAACAGCTCCATTAGACCATGGCACTGACAAAATCTAATTTGATTGACATGAGGTCTGACTGTTGTTGCTTCACTCTGCTTTCAGGTGGATGAGAATGGCAAGATCACTCGTCTGCGTAGGGAATGCCCCAATGAGGACTGCGGTGCTGGTGTTTTCATGGCCTCTCACTTTGACCGTCAGTACTGCGGCAAGTGCTGTCTGACTTTTGTCTACAACAAGCCTGAAGACAAATAAACGCCATGTCCTTCTCCAGCCAATAAAAAAAATAAAATGCCAATGTCATTTTGTTTTCTGCTTCTAAATATTGAGGTTTGATGGTACCTTACAATCCATTCGTTTGATTTTGAGTTCCAATTATGTGTTGACGGAAGTTTGTGATTATTCATTGATAATGGGTGGATCATTCGGGTAATATTATGAGAAAAATGTTGGCGTTATCTATTGAGCTTTGTATTAACACATTAAGCTGTTTATAAGTTGAGTTGAATTTCATATAGACTGGGTAACAATATCATAGGATGTGTCATTACTCAGTCATTAATCAAGACCTTTCTTTCAAATATAATTGTTAATGCATTAGGTAAACTGCTAACACTATATTCATACATTGAAATCATCACACAGAATTTATAGACTGACCCCTTATGCTGACATTTAGATACTAAAACAGCAGCCCAGAACTTGCACCCAGCTCCACGTTGTATTTGACCCCAATGCTATTTAAGAAAAACTTGTAAAATATCTCTCAATCTCTGTTAACCATATGGAGCATCATTTGATTGCTTGTTAACTTGAAGAACAAGCTAGCTGTCCACAATTACACATTGAACCCACTGATGTTGATGGCACATTACAAAGCAAGCATAAGCCCCACATGACCCCTACTTCATTTAAGGAAAACTTGTAAAATATATCTCTATCTTTGTTAACAAATTGAGAACCAATTTAGATGGCATGATTACTTAAAAAGAAAGCCAGCCGCTCTAAATTACACGTGGACCCCTCTGATGTTGATTGCTCTTTGCCATCCTTTGGTGATCTTTGGACCCTGAATCAATCGAGATAAAATCTATTTTACAATTTAAACCCAGTGGGGAATACACTGTGAAATTGATGGCACGTCTTTAGTTGTTCAACAAATGTAATCATATACCATCACTCATGTCCGTCTGTATCATGTGTCCGTTTCGTCAGGTTCTATTCCTTAACTTTTCATGTCCAGTTTTCTTAAAAAACGAGCTTAATAATCAGATCGATATGACCTGTCTGACCCCTGAGTTATTACTGGAAATCTCATGAACCATTTGAATCTTATGTAGCCTTATTAACCTCGGCTAATTCATGATCAGCCTGGTTTGTTAACCTTCTTATCGGCTATACAATTCGCAATTTTCAACCTTTCATAATTTTTTGGGAAACGGTCCGCCTCAGTTATGTGCAAAACCCTGCAACCTCTCAAAGCAAAAACGCCCACTCTGCCTTTAGACCACGCCCCTCCATCTCAAAGTATTTTCCAAACCAAGCATGCTGATGGTGCCATCGCAAGACAGGCTGGGAGCACAGGGATTTGCATTGGCCGGCTTGCTGCTATCTTCTATGTATACATATGCTAGCATCCTTGATGCCATACACCTCATACAACAGTGTTCACCTAATGCTTATTTAGCAAAAAGCGACGACATCTCCGACGCATTCCTTCTCATCACCCTACATCCTTCTCTTTACAACCTCACAGGTTTCTTCCGGCAAGGTTATTACTATGATAAATGCTTGCCCTAAGGATGTTCCTCTTCCTGCAAAAAACCTCAACAGCCATAATTTGGATCCTTGAGCAATAGATTTGCGGTGCGCAATGTTGTCAAAGTATTAGATGACTTCCTTTTTGTGGCCCCGACCCAACAGCCATGCCAAAAACAGTTCAATATTTTCATATAACTTTGTACCTTCATTGGTGTGCCTCTAAACTCGCACAAAACACACGGCCCATCCACTTCATTAACCATTAACCTTTTTTAGACACCTCAAACATGACAGCCAGCCTCCCAACAGACAAATGATACAAATACACACAATCAGTCTATGAACTCATCGCCAAAGACGAAATCACATTGCGCGAGCTACAGTCCATCACTTGTTGTCCACGAGATCGTTTTTCCGTAATCGGACCAGGGTTACATTAAGAGTTTTGCAGGACCCTCCAATGTCTCAATCCTCAGATTTACTCAAAAACGCAGGCCCCTCAGTGAAACGGAATGGGGATCAGTATGGGATGATTTCTTTTCCGTTAACACTGAAGCCCACCCCATCAATTGGCCAACCTTTTTACGTATGGCAAATCTGGCAAAACAGTTATGACACGCACGCAAAATTGGCAAAGCTATGACGAACAGTATCGCAAAGATAGGGATATCACGCTTTGCTCTTGGGTCTTTCTCAGGCTTGACAGTTGCCAACAACCACCAACCACCTAATAATTCTTTTCGTCCTCAACACAATTCTCAACAGGTCCCAAGGGCTTCTGCTTCCGCTACCATGACCCCAGTAACAGGTGCAATGCAGCAAAATGCACATACAAACACTGTTGCCCCAAGTACAGTGAGCTCCACCCGGTCTTTCACTGCCTGCCGTGCCAACACCCCTTTTAAGTTCCTTATGACAGTTCATTGGTCAATTCTAACATTACCAAATCGTCATCTACAACACATTGCTCAACAATTCAGGATGCATCCACTTACATTTCTTGGCCGAAACCTTACCTAGCTAAGAGAAATATTGCCGAGGCGTTTTAGATTAATACCCTTACACCACTCTCAATACAACCTCACAGGATTTTAGTAGAAAGGGCATATTACGACACATGCCTTCCAATGGGTTGCAGCAGCAGTTTTTGAAGAAGTCTGGTCCGCCCTTCTCTAGATTTTGAGCTACAAAAAAGGCTTCCACCAAATAGTTAAAATCTTTGACGAGACGACTTCTTATTGATAGCTTCTACACCGGAAAAACGCAATGACATGCTTGTCAGCTTTGTTGGATTGTGTAAACATCATAACAATCACTAGCTCTACATAAGACTGTCAACACTACCAATACACTTACCTTCCTTGACACAACATGCAAGCCAGATTACCCCCTGAAAAGCTGCTCAAATATTCAACCCACCCTTTGCATTGTTCTTTAGGTTTCTTTCTTTCAATTATGCCTCTCCATGCAAATCAAGTCTTCATTTGTGAAAACGAGCAACCTGTCACAAGACATCTGTTTGCACAAGCCCTTATTAAACAATGCATTCAGTTGTCAGGGCTTGACCAAACCAAATTTAACACCCATTCATTTTGTGAAGGCAGGGCTACACAACTGGCTGTGGAAGACTCCACAACCACAACCATACAATCAGTAGGATGCTGAAAAAGTTCGGTACATAAGGCGTTCAGATGTGACACTACCACAGTAATTTGAGTTAACTGTCAAACACAGTTATTCTACTTAACTATGTTGCTAGGTCAGCTTCTGCCGCTTGCTCCATGAGTTGCACACACCACAACCAACCTCTTGCATAATCAGCTTCTGTTGCTTGCTCCATGAGGTACACACACACCACCAGCCTCTGTGGCAAGGTCAGCTTCTGTTGCTTGACACAGGAGGCATACGTCACACTCTACTGGCACTTGGACCAGAGCAAAATGTATATACTCTAGTTGATACAATTTCCTAGGTATGGTAGATAGTGTTTAGTTAGGCTTGTTATAACCTTTGACTCTATTTTAAACTAGACAAAAAGAGGGGAGTTCCACCCCATGCAATGTTGTTACATTTTCCCCCCACATTTCACTATCACTATATGATTGAGATCACATGTATTTATATGTGCTACTACCGCTTCCGGTTTACAGTGTTCTATGAGACCACATGGTATTATATAGTGAATACTTTAACTCCATACTAGCATTGTATATTATATTTACAGTGCTGAACAAATATTATATCTTAACCCATTCATTGACTTGATGATTGATACAGCCACAGCTTACTCCGAGGCATGTACCATGATAACAGGATGGAATAATCAGATAATGGAGCCTCTAGCTAAACGGACTGACGATCGGGAGATGTTAGGCTCTTTCTCGTGTTCCAGTCTAATTCTTCAAAGTTGCCTTGCTTATTTATATATTTGCTTTGGGTCAGGGATGAAGTGGGATCTATGTGACGTATATTCCGAAAATAAACTGAGAATGTGGGCGAAACCAAAACACGTGTCTACTTAAGGGGGACATTTGAGATAAGAGAAAGGGATTTAATCATTTCTTCTGTGAATTGTCGGTTTGGGACGCATCTATTCGCCAGGCCCATAGGTGTGTAATTCACTGGCCTAGTTGTCAAATAAGTGGTCGATAAAGCTCGGGTTTGGCCCGTCAGAAGATTACGGCCTGCGCGGCAGCCGTTTCCCACCTTTTCTTCTATATAATACTACCACATGCGGGCTACATTGTAAGTTCATTAATATCTAGTCAAAGCGCCCGGATATTGCTGGTAATGACGATGAGAGAACAGATTTCGCCGTTAGTTGGGTACAACCTTTCTAGCCGCGGAGCTATACCTGACGCATCGACTCTTTTCAGGACCTTTGTTTCTCCATTAAAGTTAATTCCCCTTGTGAAGAACTATTCATTTGAAACGCATTTCAAAACCAGCTTGACATGGACTGGCATTTCTTACACCAGATACAATGCACATTCGTTTCCTTAAATATTACCAACACCATTATGAATGTATTGTGCGATAACGGTCCTTTCGGAATCATGCTATCAGGTCTTCGCATTTTTTTTCTAAATCTTTTTGACAACATGCTTGAATCATAAAAATCAGGTTCAGTATTAATGGAACCACTCAAAGTTCTGAAAATATTCCAGAGCTTTCAATACACCTTTAACAGACTTGTATGTGGTAAAGAACATAATCCTGCTCGAACTGCGATTTTTGAATAAGTTGACGCGTGCGCAGCTTGCACAGACCTTCCTCTTCGTGACATCTTATAGTGATATCCAATTTGTCACCCTTCAAAGGAGCCGTGATCCAACTGAGGTGAGAATTGAACCTCCTGTATATAGTAGGGACATATCAATTTTTATGGACTGTATTTGTCACTGCTATTGTGTCGAGCTGATCATATTTCATACGCGAGCACATTATATCATGGCAACACATGCGATTCAACACTGGACCAAGCTCTGTCAGCCTCAAACTACACCAAAGAGAACAGCAGATATGATGATAAGTATAGCCATTTTTTCTACCAGGCATTCGCGTTTCAAAATTTTTCCGTAACATCCTACTGCTCGACAGCGTTCATTTTCGAACAGGGAAACGTCCTTACCTGATTTAGTTATTCTGTATAATTCATTCAAACAATCGGGTTTCACATGACCATCCAAAAAGCATCCTACAGCCAAGAGACTGTCGTAAGTACCTGCAAACGTATACCGTTATTCCACAGCATAATTTGCTAATGAATATGCATGATATATATAGTAGAGGTTAGACCGACTGGAAGGTATCTCCAACGTATTTGGTGCCATAAAATCGCAGATGAGATTTTGGTAGACACCGCGGGACCTAGCAACTTCAAGCATTTCCTTGCTGGCGTCCAAAGCGTCAATATTGGTAAACCCTAACGCCATCAGCTGTAAATAAAAGGGCACAGTAAATATATATACATAGGTTGGGGGGGAGCAACCCCCCAGCCGCTTTTTGTGGAGGATACGAGGCGCCCGTATCCGGTTTTCCCCACTCTCCATGGCAGACATGTTTGACGCAATGCTAACATAACATCTCTGAAATAGTTCACGGAGCGCATGCGATTTGACCCGGTTGTAACCTCTGACCGGGCGATAACAAGCAGCGCGCGTCAAACATAAACAAACAAGAATGGTCAACATGAATAGAGCTTATCGGGGAAGCTCGGAAGTAAGCTGTGTTTACTGTCCACAAAGGCCGCATTTTGATGTCTTTGATTATGAACTTTCTTTACTTTATACGCTGCAGTTATTTCGGTTATATAACCAAGGCCCTGCAGTCACAAGTATTAAATTTGGGCAAATCTTATTCTAACATTAGCAGTCCAAGTTTTTTTTTTGGTTGTGTGTCTTTTTATTTTTTTTCCATAAAACATGTGAACTCCCATCGGAGGGCTGGGGGGAGCAGCAAATCTGGGAGCAAATGGTATATCAGGCTTTTCCCATACCCCGTCGGTAGATAAGTTTCCAAAGAACAACTGCTCCAAACACTCTCGCTGCTTGTCTGTCATTTCCAATCCCGGCGTGTAACTTTCTATTGCTTTTTTCAGTCGATTTTCGTTAACAAATTCGTCTTCACATCTGACTGCCGCCATTTTTTTAGAAACGCTTGACGGCCATGAAACGTCCGCGGAACTACTTTTTTTCGATAAATGCCTCATATTGGGCCTATAAAAGGTTTTCCATAACAAAATGATTATTATTATTCTAATCACACACAACAGAAAATGTTTTTGTAATATTTAACAGATGACATTCCGTAATAATATTTCGTCGCGTAATGGCCCGAATTTGCCCCAAAGCGATCAGAGTATTGCAGAGGCGAATCCCAGTCTGCGCAGAAGCCGATGCGCAGGAGATCGGGTTTTCCCTTGCAACGGGAAGAGGGTTCCCCGCATTTTTTTTTATTACCAACGAATCACGCGATCAGCGTCGCCTTGGTCTTTTCAATCTTGACTTCAACCAAGCAACACCTAGCTCACTTACCTTCAAAAATCATCATCTCGTTTTGCCAGTTTTTTTACTACTAGGGTTTCCTTTCCGCATCATATTGAACGCACTAAGATAACTGCCTCTTTGTTCCGTTTGCCATCGGATAAACACAATTAACTGCTTGGCTACTTTGAATCAAGCCTTAACGTAGCGGAAAACGTTGCACATGACTTGGTTTGATTTTATGGTCGTGCCTTTGTTGACGACCCACTCTGCATCCCCATTACTTGTTAATGTTTGCACCGCCATTAGTTACATGTCTCACTTGCGCTAGTGCGCTCGTCATGGATTTAGGGAGCGGGGCCATCTTTGCACCCTCTTACTTCCACGCTACCAGCTGCTTTCTTTATATATTTTCAGTTTTCGTCATGCAGCCTGTCGGAATGTTATAAAGCCATAGTTTTGTTTAGATTTTACGACCACATTTCGTGGAGCGCCCCACACCAATGACCTACAGCTCAAGGTCAGCCGTAAAGTTCATGACATCATCTAAGCTGGCTCCAAAGGCCTGCAAATCACTTCCTTCACCCTGCCATCATCCCTGTGGGCCATTGCCACCCCGATTTTACGTTAGGTTCCAACGACCTGGCTGCAGGAACTCGCCCCTCACACTGGCGGACCGCTTAACCGAACTTGCCAGGACTCTTATCCTCGTACAACGTAAAGCACGTTATGATTTGTACAATTATGTAAAGGAAAAATAGAACCACCCCGTCACCATGGAAACGTGTATTGCCTTTCCTCTAGGCCAGTTTCTTCACGCTGCACCAACAACCTACTTGACTTGCCTTTGGTTTTGTAGCCCCCCACCCACCCTATTATTGGAAAGTCTCTTTATATTTGTTTATTTCAGCTGTTCTGGCCTGGTACGGCTGCTGCCATACACAACTGTACTGCTGTTATACTTAACAGCTTTCATTTTTCTGACTTGGCACGGCTGCTGCCATACATAACTGTACTGCTGTTATACTTAACAGCTTTCATTTTTCTGGCTTGGCACGGCTGCTGCCATATATAACTGTACTGCTGTTATACTTAACAGCTTTCATTTTTCTAGCTTGGCACGGCTGTGACTTTATTCATTTTCTTTTAGCCGCCCCACACGTGCCTCATCTCTAGCAATATTACTTTCCCTCGTGCTTGTTTTCAGCAACCAAAAAGATGCCATCAGCTAAACGCCAGCGAGTAGCCAACAAACCGGCAGCCACTATCCGAGAACAGCTCGAGCCTCGCCCCACTCGTTCCAAAAAGACACCTGCAAGGCTCAGGGAGAACATGTCGGTCACCGATCACTCCCAACCACCTGCCACTACCCTGCCTACTTCTGCCCCATTGGCAGAGCCGGACCTCTCACTTGCTGACCAGGTCAAATCTCTTCAGGACACTGGGTCAACTCGTGAAACAGCCTCCATCGTCAACGGCTCCCCCATCTTCGTCAACCGCTCCCCCATACCTTGACGCTGCTGCTCTAAACGACTATGCCTCATCTATTGGTGAGTCTTTTGACTCTCACGAACAATCTGTTGAGAGATCCGTCCTTTTCTCAAGCGGAGTTGTGGCTGGCTCCAACCTTCCAGAAGCAATTCGGAACAAAATTTGGAATGACAAATTTGTCGATTTCCGCTCTATTCTTGCACCTGACATGGAGCCTGGCTACGCCATGTCTCTTACGGGCCCTGGCAGCGCACCTTCTCTCAATTTTCTTCCCCCCAAAAAACAAACCTCTGTCTAAAACCGAGTGGTGCTCTGCTTGGGACGATTTTTTGGCCATATATGTCCTCAAGCACCCTGAACAACTCAATGACCTTCTCTCCGATGGTAAAACCATCAAATCTCTCATGCACAAAGGCCATAACTGGCTCATGTATGACCAAAAATTCCGTGAAGACAGGGAATACTCCCTCTGTTCTTGGTCGGCCATACGCATTGACCACCAACTTTCTGCCTCCCTCCCCTCCCCACATACCGCTCTCACCCAACCCACCCGTCCCACTCATTCCTTTCGTTCACATGCCGTTAACTCCAACAGTAGAGTGCCAATCGGTCACTGTTTTGCCTACCATTCGGCCAATCAAAGTTGCGTCAACCCCCAGTGCCCGTTCAACCACTCCTGCCCCAGGTGCAATAGGAACCAACCAGCCCTCTACCCATGTCACAGCCGACGACAGCTTTATCCCCCTCACACCCCTCAAAGCATCAACGCCAACTCTGCCTTTAGACCACGCCCCTCCATCTCAAATCAACGTTTTACCGCCCCACCTCGACAAATTTCGCTCTACCAACACCAGTAAGGACCAAACCTCTCGCTGAACTTTTGACTGGTTACTCACAAAAACAATATATAATTTCGGGTTTCCAAAAGGGGTTTTCCTTACAATTTGAAGGCAACCAAGTAGCTCTTACATCCAATAACTCGTCATCTGCCACAAGCAACCCCGAAGTCGTATCGCAAAAAATTAGCTCCGAGCTCTCTTTAGGAAGATTTCATGGTCCCTTTCCCAACCCACCACTCCCCTTTTTCAAATGTTCCCCCTTGGCCCTCCGTGAAAAAACCTTCCCGGTAAGTATAGGTTACTTCACAACCTCTCTTTCTCTTACGACAGCACTTCCGTTAACAACAATATCCCCAAGTCGGCCTCTCATGTCACATATGCAAACATCATTGATGCCATACACCTCATACAACAGTGTCCACCTAAGCTTATTTAGCAAAAAGCGACATATCCGACGCATTCCGGCTCATCCCCCTACAACCTTCTCAATACAACCTGACAGGTTTTTTCTGGAAGGGTTATTATTATGATAAATGCTTTCCCCAAGGATGTTCCTCCTCAAGCAAAATTTTTGAAACCTTCTCCACAGCCATCATTTGGATCCTTGAGCATAGATTTGGGGTGCGCAATGTTGTAAAAGTATTAGATGATTTCCTCTTTGTGGCCCCTACCCAATAGCAATGCCAAAAACAGTTAAATATTTTCATACAACTCTGTAACTTGATTGGTGTGCCTCTAGCCTCGCACAAAACACACGGCCCATCCACTTCATTAACCTTTTTAGGCATCCAACTAGACACCTCAAACATGACAGCCAGCCTCCCAACAGACAAATTACACAAATACACACAATCTGTCTATGAATTCATGGCAAAAGACAAAACCACATTGCGCGAGCTACAGTCCATCACTCGCATGCTTCAGTTTGCAACATCTGTAGTTCGTCCCGGCAAAGCATTTCTGCGCAGACTGCACGACCTATCAATGGGCATCAATAATCCAAATCATTACATCCATTTAACCTCTCAAGTTAAGCAAGATCTCTCTATTTGGCTTCAATTTCTACAGCATGACAATGGCATTACATTAATAAGACACACGCCAACCTCTCTTTCTAACAACATCCACCTATACAGCGATGCATCAAAAATAGCCTTTAGAGGCACCTCCGGGTCCCAATGGATTCAAGGCAAATGGCCACCCCCTTGGAACGAATTAGACATAACTGTTCTAAAACTTTTCCCCATTTTTGTTTTGGTCAGTATTTTTGCTCCAAAAATGGCTAACTCTAAGATCATCTTCCGTTGCGACAACCAAGCTATTGTGGCAATCATTAACAAACAAACTTCCGACCACCCGACCACCATGCATTTGATAAGGCCCCTTGTTTTACAACTGCTAAAATTTAACATCAATTTCTTTGCCCGACATATTCCTGGTGTAAACAATAAATTGAGCGATGCTATATCTCGACTGCAGGTGGTGCCAAGCCTCTTGCGTCACTATGGCATGCGGCCCCTAGCAACCCCAATTCCCGTACACCTCTTGCCACAAAACTTCAACTTACCGTTGAAAAACTCCTCCAAAATTCTCTAAAACCCTCAACAGCCCACTCTTATTTACACCACTGGAACACTTTTTTAAATTTTTTGCAACACGGTCCAGCACAGCAATACGTTGCCTTCTCAGCCAATCACTATAGCTTTGTTTGTGGCCCACCTACATCATCAAGGCCTCAAATACTCGACCGTCCGAACGTACATATCCTCCCTGTCCTTCGTTCATAGATTGAGAAACGTCCCTGATACTACCACTTCTACATCACCAAACTTCTGAATGGACTCCTCAACTCCCAACCTACACAACACAACTCCAAGCTCCTCCCAATCACAAAGCTTATCCTTCATCAGCTATTAAATACCATTACGTTTTGCACTTCTTGTCCTTACACATGTCTAATGTTGAAGGCCCTCTATCTGCTTTGTTTTTATGCCTGTCTGCGAGTTGGAGAAGCCGTCCACTCCAATGACACATCTCACACACTTACTTTACTCAACCTACAACTACTACGCACCACTGATCCACCCAGTTACCAAATTAGATTCACCTCATACAAACATAGCAAACAATCCAACCCCACTTTAATTCTGAAACCTCTTCCGGACCCCTCATACTGTCCCGTGGCTGCTCTACGCAAATATCTCCATCATAGGGGAAACTCCCCTGGACCAATTTTCCTGGACAAAACCTCGAAACCATGCACCTGACAGTTTTTTTCTTCCTTTCTAAAACAAAGCCTAGTATTTGCTTCGCTTCTTCCCTCGCGCTACAACACACACTCCTTCCGCATCGGCAGGGCAACACAACTGGCTTCAGACAACACCCCCACACAGTCATTAAATCCACAGGCAGATGGAACAGTTCTGCCTACACACAATATATCCGGCCTAACACTTTCACCCTTCCTCTCTAGTTCCATATCCAATCCTTTAACACCCCCCCCCTCTCAATTCATCTAGGGGTCAGTACAAACTGCCCTACCATCTCGGGGGTCAGTGTTTACTGCCCAACTTTACTTCCTTTCACTCATATCTCACTCTTACTTTGTCCTAGTTGCTAGGGGTCAGCATATGCTGCCTCGTCTTCCCAAGGAGGGGTAAGGGTCCACATCCCCTCGCTCTTTTAGGAGTCGGCGCGTGCTGTCCTTTAAGATGTAGGTTGTGGGATGTCAGTCAGGGCCCTGACTTTGGCGTTTTTCAATGACATCCCACCTTTTTCATGTTCAGTTGTAAATACTTACCTGTTGTTTTCCATGTCACACTTAGTATTCGCTCGTCATCATTTTATGATTGTATTGTTTAAATGTATCATTTCTTGGCTACTTTGTTATTAACAAATAAGGCAATTGTATGCCGCATATCTCAGAAGGGGATGTTATTCTTTATATTATATATTTGTTCATATATCTCTATATTCTTAATTATCTATTCTCATGTCACTTCTATGTATCTTTGCAATTGACATTATATTTAAATAGTTACCATTTCATCTGTAACATGTTTTACACCATTTCGATAACAGTGCATTTAATAAACAATTATTTTTATGCCCAAACTGAAGTAGTCCTCGATCTGACACAATATATATATATATATATATATAGATATATATATATAGATAGAGATCTTTAGAGAATTGATATATTATATATTAATGTATAGTTGTACCATTTCATCTATATATATATATATATATATATATATATATATCCATATATATATATATATATATATATACATTCATCTACATGCATGTGATACTCGGATATATCTAATAAATCTATACACACACATACACACTCACACATATATACATATATAAAAAAATATAAATAGACATATGTACATATTTATAAATATAAATATATACATATATACACATTCATTCATCATGACATGCATGCATTATTGTAAGATGTTTGTATGTATCGAATACATCTGCATATATATATATATATATATATATATATATATATATATATATATATATATATATATATATCTATATATATATATAATATATATATATATAAATATATATATATATATATATATATATGTATATATATATATATCTACATATACATATATATATATATATATATTCATTCATTTACATGCATGCATTATTGTAAGATGTTTGTATATATATATATATATCCTATGCGTTACCTATTCGCCAACTTGACCTGTACCTACACCACAGTCCAGAATACGGGAGTCTTTCTTATCTCCAAAAATAGCTGCTAATTCCTCTGCAACCCTTTGCGGAGCTTTGTACTCAGCATGGGCAAGATCGCTGTCATAAGTCGCCGCCCATTTACTGTATAATGCTGTCGTTTGTTCCTTGCTGTTACCTGGCTTGATCACTTCTTCGATGAAAGCAACAACGTCATAATAATTTCCAATGACCTTGTTTATCGATTGGTCCATGTTCGCCTGGTGCTGTTTCAAATGAACGTGATAATGAATGATTGAAGGAGGTCAGCGGAATGATGGCGAAATAATTTTTTTCGACTTTCATAGACTCAACAAATTACTGAACTTTGTCCATTCTGCTATGCTAGTGTTTGCTTGTCAGTAAACTGTATCTTAGCTGCATGACCCAGACAGTCAACCTGAAGGCTAAACATCGGTTGCACGAGTAGTATAGAAAATAACTGTACTGGCGCACCTTAATTAATTCAACCAACAGGGGCCAGTTCCGTTCATACAGGATTTTCGATTTAAGCTCCATACCAGTTTTGTTGTTTTCTAAGATGACCCCAAACAGGGCTACGCGGCTGAAAGGCGGGTCGGGTCCGAGCCCCAACGGACCATACTCTGCGCTGGTAGATTAACGTGACCATAGGCTAAGGTGTCTACGCCGTTCGTGGCTGTCCACCGCTCTTAGTCAAACGGGGGGAGTTGTTGATGTGTAGCTCATGGATTGCATCTCATCACTGACCAGCTCATCTATGTGTTTCACTCGTTGCACAAGGTCACCAAAGTCACTGACAATATCTCTTAGAGTAGTATAGAGACTGGGGGTACGAGTGCAGTTTCCAAATGGACGCACATACAGAATATGAGCCAGCCTGAGGTGCGATCGCACCTCCCCTTTCTATACTACAGTGTCAACCAGCCCTTCCAGCCGATTTTCTCCAGGGCCACACTAAAGAGGGCGATCACCAGGACCCTGCGGAATAAGCGCTTCTAAACGACTCGCACGTCAAAAAGGTCCTCATACTTTGATTCCAAATCCCTCACCTCAATCTCAAGGTCCACCTTCTCCTCCGTTAAATAATCCACATCTACCCGCAGCTCGGCAATCGCATTTTGATCGGTGCTCATTCTATACCTCAGCTGTCATCAATTCAACAGATTGACATGTGCTCATAGGCCAGAGTGTCTACACCATTCTCAGCTATCCACCACTTTGTGTCAAAGGGGAGAGAGACACCTTGTTAACGTGGAGCCCATATATTTTGTTGCAGTCACTCCTGAGCATGTTCATTCCGCGGCGAAACTGCTTTTGGGCGAACAGCAACTCCACGTACCGTGCCGTAGATGCTTCTTCACCACCACCTTCTTCACACCTTTTGCTTTTTTGATCTCATCCCGGCTCGACATCAAGATCGAGTACATCTTAGGGCGCAGACCAACATACTCCTTGATGGGCACGCTGGTGCACTCATCCTTCATCTTCCCCAGAACCTTCTTGTTCACACTGCTGTAGAGGCTACGGGAGGGATGAAAGTTGCTAGTGTCAAAGAGATGCTTCCTTCATATCAGCATACACGTCAGGCATGCGTTTCTCCATAAGCAGCGAATCCGTATCCGTGTACAACAGACCAAGGTTCTTGCCGTATCTGGGCTTCATGGTATTGTAATAAAAGTCGTACATCAGGTGCTTGGAGAGGTCGAGTATATACACACCCACATACACCCGGTGGTTCAGTACCAGGCGAGTCTTGTGCATGTGCACAGTGGCCAAGTCATCATCAAACACCTGATGACGTGCTTAGGCGGGACTTGCCATAAGCCTACGTATTCTTTCTTCTTCCGTTGAGCGCACAATTTTGACATTGACCCGCCTGCGGAGGTTCTCCATGGTCTTGCTGAACACAGAGTTATTCATCAGCTTATACAGGTCCTTCTCAAAGTCGCTGGTGGCCACCTTACGCAGATCCGTATTCATCCGAATGTAAGGCTCCATCCAGGGGCTCTGGTTAAAGACCAACGCTCGATGAATCTTGGTAAGTCTCATCCCCAAAGACAGATACAGTTTGAGGTTCCTGTAGCTCACCACATACTTCTCCTTATTCCGCAGGTTTGGCACCAGCTTTACAACCTCACCCAAGGTGCCTCCCAACTCTCCCAGGAGGTTCTTCTGATAGTGAGACAACCAGTCGTTCTCTACAAGAAAGCGCTCCGGAGCCAGCGGGTAGTCGTTGTGCTCGTCATGAAGTGCAGTAGGATACTCCAAGTCAACCTCAAGTATGTATCCAGTCTCGGCATCATCTGGGTGGTCCTGTATTTGTAGATCCTCCGGCTGAGCCACCCACTCAATACCCGCAGTTGGCGAAGGCTGACTCATAGCCCACACAAACAAATTGTTAGCATCAAGGTACTGGATGTAGCTGGTTGGTTTATCCTGGTCAAAGTCATCCACGAGCAAGTTATTGGCCTTAGCGTGGCGGCGCGACACCATGCTTATACCACCGCGTAGACCTTTCTCAATGAACAGGTGCTTGTCATAGTCGGTGAGTAGTTCCAGTTCCACGCATGTGCTCTTAAGCAAAGCATTCCACGACAAACCGGGGCTGGTATAGTAATGGGCCGGATCCAACCCGTACTGCTTAAGACAGGTCTTGTGGAACACCTCAAACACATCTGCCAAGAGCAGTACATCTGTCCGCAGGTACAGGTCATGGTAGTCACCCTTGTTTTTACACCCGAACATGCTCCAGACCTTCTGTGCATGGGCATAGTCTACAGCAGATATACCCTCCTCAGAGAGCTTGCTGTAGAACTCCTTGATCGGCGGCAGAGGGAAATCAAACTTATCCCAGCTGTCCATGAACTCATAGGGGAAGACTCCCTTGAGCAACAGAAATCGCCGCTTCAACTGGTCTGGCTCATATTCCGCTGTCACAGCAAAGCCATCTGGGTTGTTAGCAGACACCAGCTTATCAAGCGAGGCCAGGAGAAACTGTGCGCTGTCAATGAAGCGCAATTGTCCAAGTGACAGGGAAATATATTTCTCCATGTTGTTGGGGATACAGTTGATGTTCCCCTCCCCTTTGCTTATACCCTGCATCAAGAGATGGGAGTCATAGCCCCGCAGGTTATGGAATACCACAGGGATTGGTGTTGTCTGGGACCGAAGTTTCAGGTTACACACGTTATATGCTGGCCCTCTGTACAAGCCTGTTATATGGCAGTGATCGCCGATAGAGTCACAGCCCAGGTTTTTCTTGCACACATGACAGTTGGTTGCAGCCTTATGTGCCCTTCTATCCTCCCAAGTCATCCGCATAGGGACAGGCTTGGACAGAACTGCTTTGATCTTTTGCTCCTCCTGCTGCAGAGCCTGTAAGAACTTCTCCACAGCATTGCTTCCTCTGTAAACCACAAGGGGTTCAGTCTTACCGTCACAACGAACACCACATAGCCGTAGCCGCATCCTTGGTGTTCCTGCATGTTGCTCTTACCAGGATTAAGCGCAGGACCCAGAAGCTTCACTGTGAGCGCCTCAAAGTCAGCATGGTTTACGTAGGGTGCAGCAAGCTGTTTCTGCCAGTTCTGGAAGGATAATATGTTCTTCCCTTCCTCAGGCATATCCACTAGCACAGCAGTTTGCCCTATCCCCATACACTCAGGGTTGTGCGCCAGGAGCAGACCCTGTGAGGTATATCCATGCAGACATAGCTCACAGAAGAACTTGCGCTCATTATGTTTGGTCTGGTCATACAGCAAGCGGTTCAGGTCTTTGATTTGTGTGTAATGAAACTTGCCGTCCTTCTCAATCAGCTTGAGGTACCAGAGTGCTTACTGATGCGGTGTACAATAGTGGTCTTCCCATCCCATCCAAAAACGTTCAAGGCTAGGTTAGCATGTTTTTCTATCTTCTCCACATGTGACACCGGTGTAGGATATTCTACACCTGCACCCTCCAGCAGATCCAAAAGCAACTGAATGTTATATTTTGATGGCCGCTGTAGGTCCTTGGCAACCAGGTGTAGAGCGGCTACAATAGCCCATAGAATGCAGAAGTCGTCCCAGTTCTATACGTTTATGATGGCCTGCTTAGCCGCCAGCGCGACCAGAAGTCGCCGGTAGGAGCCACCCTTCAACGGTTGGTAGCTAGCTGACCGCCTCAAACTCCCAGCCAGAACCTTGGCTGGTCCTCTTCTCCAACCGCTCTTGGATATTAACAACACTCTGGTCCAACGCAACGTCCAGGTCTTCTGAGGAGAGAACCACCTGCTGCTTATTACGCAACACAGGCTCAACATCCTCAGTGCTGTCATCATCGGCGTGCTTGGAGAGTCTTACCTTAAGGGCAAACTGACACTTGATTCCACCTAGCTCTTCCAGCTTACCAGTCAAAACTTTATGCATCTTCCGACGCGTGCCCTTAAAGAACATCATAAGGTCCGAGCTAAGGGGGTGAGAACATTTAGCACCCATCCGCGCAAATAGTTTTTAACAGCCCACTTGAAGGCAAGACGTGCTGTGGGGACTGGGTTGCGGGGACTGGTCTGTGTGGGGCAGGTCTGCATTGGGCAGGGACTGGTCTGCATGGGGAAGGGGTGGGGATAGGGGTGTGTGCCACCCCAGCCCTTAATCTAGCCAATATCTCCTTGTATGTACGGTCATATTCATTACGCACTTGGAGTGCTTTGAGTGCAACCTTAGAGCGTGAATAAAGAGGCTTAAAACCGTGAGTTGAAACATAATCGTTTTGGTCTTTACGTGCTCGCTGATTATGAGTCATGTTTACTATATAGTCTAAAAGGGAGTTTTTTTATACACAAAAGACAACTACTATACAGCGAGCGGACTTTGACCTTGCTAATAGCGGCACAGGATTTCTATTTTCATACAGTGGGGAATCCCCGTTCAGTGGCTCCAGATGCAGTCTGTTGTGAAGCATTTTTTTTCTTTTGACGAAGACGACTGTGGTTGACTTCATCGAAACCACAATCCATACACAATCCTACCTTATCATTTTTTATAGCCTTCTGACAACCCGTACAAAGACGATTAATGACACCATGTTTCATCTTATATCTGTGTGAGTTGCAAAACTCTTAGTTACAGGGCCTGTTACAGGGGTCTTTCTTTCCGAGTAATATCCACGGGCACTTATTGTCATATACTACCATTGTTATATCTATAGATCTCTAAAATCTAATTGGTAATACCATCTGGTGGCAACTGTGTATCGGACAGCACCACCTTCTTTACAAAGCCACCGAGAGGTCCATCCAACAAATAGTAAAGTACAGGCTCACCAGATTTAGTGACAGAGCTTCTAATCTGGTAAACATTGAGTGACCACACAGGGTCAGTGGCGGCGCTGGTCTTGCTCTGCATCACCAGGCTGGTAGAGGTAGCGAATGCCAACACCAGAGGAAAGCTTTTGCTCTTTGACCCCCAGCGGGCACCCTGGTACGACTGCAGAGGGCTTTTGTGCAACTCGTTTTGCCTTTATAGCATCTTTAGGGTTTTTTTCCAGTCGAATGGGTCACCTCATTATTTAATGCAGAGACAACAGCCTGTAGTCGAGAAACCCACTCAATATCCTTTAACTCCAAGGCATACTGGTGACCAAAGAGTCGCTCAGCCAGTGTTCGGTTAAAGCGTTCTACTATAGCCTGATCTCGATGGATATTCACACGGCCACGCCTGACTGATATTTCATGTTTTGCTAGCAGCTGATTCACTGCTCCCATAAACTCCCGTCCAGGGTCCACCTGAAGTAGTTTAGGCCAATGCAGCGGTCCTCGTTTGTATGTCCTTTTGAGTGCACCTGCGACCTCTTTAGCCTCTTTTGTAGACAATGGCTCAGCCGCTTTGTAGCATGAGACCACATCCACCACTGTTAGGGCATACTTGTAAGTCCGGCGCTTCACAACGTCACGAGGAAGAAATAAGATAGTGGCTTGATGAACCTCATTAGGGACAGGGACATCAAGCTTTGGTCTGGGAATGTGTTTTGGCACTGGCAGGTAGATTTGCCATATAGTTTGCTTTGTTACCGGAAACAACTGCACCGTGGTACAGTGCGTTGACGAGCATTTTTCCATCAGTAATTGTTGTTGTCATCTTATTCCATATAAAACGGATCCTTTAAATGAGCATCTGGAGGCTTTTGTACCACAACCTGTTTAGGGTGTGAGGCTAGTTTCTGCATGTAGCAATACAATGCAAGTCCAAACACCCCAACAACCAAAGGCGCAGCCCATGTTGGCCACGCCCATCTTTCTGGCAGCTTGCTCGTTGACATTGGCTCGACAGCTTCGTCTCTAGCATCTGTAAGGGCGGCCTTAGCCTCTCAGAGCTCTCTAAGAAGCTTATTTTGATTGACTTTTCGAGCTGCAGCACCCTTTCGTCCTGCTTAACTGTTGTTAAAGCCGCGGTTAATGGAGCTAAAAACATACCATAGCGATGATATAGCTCACAAGTGGCAGTGCTTAGCACGTGGCCAACAAACGGGTCAGTCTCGAGGTCTGTAATTAACTTTGGCTGGTGTTCTGGTGGGATTAGTAGAAACATACAAGCAATACCTTAGTATAGCTGTAGCAATGATTGACCTAGAGTGCGCGTCATGCTAGCGCCTAGACCAGTCTCGTATCTCACATACAGCTTTATGATCTCTTCGTCTGACATTGATTAAAACTGGTTAATTGTAAGGCGCTCCAAACCAACGTACTGACGGGCCTGCCCGCTGCTATGACGGCAGCAAGCCTATCTCTCTTAGAAGACATATCTACACCAGGGGTGCAACTAGGTCCCGCTCCCCCAGACTTTGTCTCCACTAAGCTAGTCGTGTGCTGTTCAAGGAGTTTATCAATGATGGTATCAGGATCCATGAATATACTGCACTGCTACCCAGATGAAGAAACCTAAATTGGTTACTGAGGCAGCGGCTGCTATCAAGGCCAATATCACTTCAATCGACGGCATATGGAGTAGGTCGATCAGTCTTCAACAGCAGTTTTACGTGCTTGGTCTTTGCTAGTAGTTAGCGTACTGTTGCACGTTCCTCCTTTGTTGGAATTACATCACTTTCAGGTAAGGCGTCTTCAAACATATCACGGTCCTTGGTGTGAAAGAGCATCATCCGGTGAGTCTGCTCACGTAAGTCCTTCAGCACAGAGTTGTACTTTTGGGTGAGGACCCAGACACTTTGTTGTGCATGGCGGCACATTCGGATAGCATGTCTTTCTTCTTGGTTAGGGCCTTTGTTGCCGAACAGTCATCAATAATGTAGAGGGTAGGCTCGCCCTTAAAACAATGGTAGAAAGCCCTCAGGTGGTCATGGAGCCGCTCCTCTGGGTCAATGACGTAGACCTCTGAATCATCCCACACCCATGACCGCGTCTGATAGGCCTCGTTGAAACGTATGGTAGGGCAGAGGATTACAATATGCTTGAAGGCACCGAAGAAGGGCCCTTCAAGTAGGTCGAGGATGAATGCAGTTTTCCCACATCCTGTCTG
This sequence comes from Urechis unicinctus, assembly GCA_034190875.2. Taxonomy (NCBI): domain Eukaryota; kingdom Metazoa; phylum Annelida; class Polychaeta; order Xenopneusta; family Urechidae; genus Urechis; species Urechis unicinctus. The sequence continues at coordinate 29,439,978 of CM067346.1, forward strand.
CCCACAAACAATTTCCAAACAGGGACCATCTGGGAATGTAAACTCAGTTTTTGGTTTCATCAAAACCTTGTTAGTAGACTGCGCTGACGAACCTGCCATCTTTAATGTTAAGCTGTGCATCCATTACAATATACATATAAAAGTTCAATGCGCCCGCCGTCTGTTTTTTTGTGATCTGAATGGTGATACTCTCAGACGCATTCTCAACGGCCCTGCCACTACCGTGCAGCTGGTCGTCATCACTCGTCCTTAAGTCGAGCCACAGAGCATACTTACTGGTTAGGTACTCTCCTAGGGAAACGTCCGACAATGCCAAGTCTTTTGCAGCTATTGCTACACTGGGGTCTCGTTTACTCGTTGCTGCAAAGGGCTTCTTCACCTCTTCCCACTGCTGGTAGCCACGCATGCCCTGGGCAGTTGGTTGGGGATGCCCTCAATGGTCACCTCAACTTTGGTAATCTTTGGGTTGTAGAACGACTCTGTCTTCCTGGCGAATGAGGCATTGGCTGGGTCTTCAAAGAGCAGTAGGATGCCCTTCATGCGGCGAGCAGGCACGTTCAGGTTGATGTTCCACAGTGTATCTCTTTTATTGTACACAAGCTTCCTAAGACGAAAAACACGGTCATACAGAATCGAGAGCCGACCTGTGTACTGGGTGTGCATCATGCGGGCCAACTCTGTTTGGGTAACCATGTCATACTCCAGGGAGATGCCATCAATTTTGTAGCTGGCGTCGGTGTCAACTGTTGCGTGAATCACGCGGTTGTAGTCATTGAACGTGAGCTCGTATTCTAGTCTCTCATTAAGCGCGCTCTGGTAGAATGGCATGTGGCTCTGGAGGAGTTCAAAGTCAAGTGGAACATAGAACCTGTTACCATAAACATCGGCTATGGCCAGGTCCTCTTTCTCGGTCTTATCCTTGTCTCCTCTCCCCATTTGTATCTTAGTTGTGTTTCTGTCATCTGATATGTCAATGCCCTGGTACTGGAGGCCCTGTCTCTCCTGTGCAGTCCGCCACAAGTCGTGGTAACAGTGATACACATCGCTGTCATCAATAGACATGACCTCATTGCCAGAAATCTTGATTGTCATTTTCTTAACTACGGTGCGACCCAGGTTTTGCACAACGCTGCGGTTAACATCGGTCGATGTCAACGTGATTGTAAAGGCCAGCCGTGCTGTCCCTGGAACAATGATGTCATCTGCGCCTAGATTGGGGAAGCGAATCAGCAGTTGTTGGTTCTGGTCAATAGTGCCTGGATTGTTTGTAACGACTACAGACTGTCGCACGTCCTTTACCCCGAGCGGTTCGCGTATCCGGCGGTGTGGGTTTATTTTGCGTACGTACTCATGTTGAACGCTTAATTACAATTATATCTTTAACACACAGACATGGAATTTGATAACCCAGCATTTGACGACCCAGAGGAGGAGGGGGCTATGGGAGGGGAGAGGAATGAGAGATGATGAGGAGACTAACCTCTTTGACAAAGCTTCAGATACTTCGAGTACGACTAGTCCACCATGGGCTATTACTGAAATGCCTGCGGGGTTAACAGAGGATCAGGTGGGTTCCATAGAAGAAACTGAAGTCTTAGTTACGAGGTGGAAGAAGGAAGTGTCTAAGTATGGGCAGCTGGCCCCTCTGGAGTTTATATCGTCTAGAAGAGGTGACCTTTGGGTTAAGTGGGCGGGAGAATGGAAGCTTCTAACATGGAAGAGCAATCCCAAAACTTTCCTCTCTCCAAGATGTATCTTAGATTACGGTGGTACACAGCTTGCTCGGGCTCTTGGAGTGATGCCTGAACTATCCAGAAGGGAAGCAAAAGCCCTACTAGGCATTGACCGAGGTGCTGCTAAAGCGGAAGCTGCACTTCCAGAGAAGTTAGAAATGAGGGGCCCTGAAGTCGTGACAGAGCAAGGTGGTGTGGAAGAAGCAAGCTTCATAGAGGGCGTTCATAATGTCATAGAAGACCTAGGTACACAAACAGACAACGAACTACCACTCAGAGTTTACTCGTTGCTGCAAAGGGCTTCTTCACCTCTTCCCACTGCTGGTAGCCACGCATGCCCTGGGCAGTTGGTTGGGGATGCCCTCAATGGTCACCTCAACTTTGGTAATCTTTGGGTTGTAGAACGACTCTGTCTTCCTGGCGAATGAGGCATTGGCTGGGTCTTCAAAGAGCAGTAGGATGCCCTTCATGCGGCGAGCAGGCACGTTCAGGTTGATGTTCCACAGTGTATCTCTTTTATTGTACACAAGTTTCCTAAGACGAAAAACACGGTCATACAGAATCGAGAGCCGACCTGTGTACTGGGTGTGCATCATGCGGGCCAACTCTGTTTGGGTAACCATGTCATACTCCAGGGAGATGCCATCAATTTTGTAGCTGGCGTCGGTGTCAACTGTTGCGTGAATCACGCGGTTGTAGTCATTGAACGTGAGCTCGTATTCTAGTCTCTCATTAAGCGCGCTCTGGTAGAATGGCATGTGGCTCTGGAGGAGTTCAAAGTCAAGTGGAACATAGAACCTGTTACCATAAACATCGGCTATGGCCAGGTCCTCTTTCTTGGTCTTATCCTTGTCTCCTCTCCCCATTTGTATCTTAGTTGTGTTTCTGTCATCTGATATGTCAATGCCCTGGTACTGGAGGCCCTGTCTCTCCTGTGCAGTCCGCCACAAGTCGTGGTAACAGTGATACACATCGCTGTCATCAATAGACATGACCTCATTGCCAGAAATCTTGATTGTCATTTTCTTAACTACGGTGCGACCCAGGTTTTGCACAACGCTGCGGGTTAACATCGGTCGATGTCAACGTGATTGTAAAGGCCAGCCGTGCTGTCCCTGGAACAATGATGTCATCTGCGCCTAGATTGGGGAAGCGAATCCAGCAGTTGTTGGTTCTGGTCAATAGTGCCTGGATTGTTTGTAACGACTACAGACTGTCGCACGTCCTTTACCCCGAGCGGTTCGCGTATCCGGCGGTGTGGGTTTATTTTGCGTACGTACTCATGTTGAACGCTTAATTACAATTATATCTTTAACACACAGACATGGAATTTGATAACCCAGCATTTGACGACCCAGAGGAGGAGGGGGCTATGGGAGGGGAGAGGAATGAGAGATGATGAGGAGACTAACCTCTTTGACAAAGCTTTAGATACTTCGAGTACGACTAGTCCACCATGGGCTATTACTGAAATGCCTGCGGGGTTAACAGAGGATCAGGTGGGTTCCATAGAAGAAACTGAAGTCTTAGTTACGAGGTGGAAGAAGGAAGTGTCTAAGTATGGGCAGCTGGCCCCTCTGGAGTTTATATCGTCTAGAAGAGGTGACCTTTGGGTTAAGTGGGCGGGAGAATGGAAGCTTCTAACATGGAAGAGCAATCCCAAAACTTTCCTCTCTCCAAGATGTATCTTAGATTACGGTGGTACACAGCTTGCTCGGGCTCTTGGAGTGATGCCTGAACTATCCAGAAGGGAAGCAAAAGCCCTACTAGGCATTGACCGAGGTGCTGCTAAAGCGGAAGCTGCACTTCCAGAGAAGTTAGAAATGAGGGGCCCTGAAGTCGTGACAGAGCAAGGTGGTGTGGAAGAAGCAAGCTTCATAGAGGGCGTTCATAATGTCATAGAAGACCTAGGTACACAAACAGACAACGAACTACCACTCAGAGAGCTCATGGGGCTTGACAAGGCTATGCAGACCCAGAGGGGTGAGCTGGTCAATAACCTAGTTAAGATAACTGAGATAGATAACATCGGGAAGCTAAAATGGCAGGCCTGGAGGAGGAAGGGAGGGGTGATAGTCGAGCATGGAGATTCCAAGCAAATGAGCTTGCCGAGCTGCAGGACCTGCGGCGTGTCCGTGTTGAGGCTACCTCTGTAAACCGTGAACGTCTGCGAAACCAAATTAACCGCATCAGGGAAACTATCAACAGACTTCTTAACGAGGACAGAACTCTAGATGAGCGTGTGCGCACCCTCTTCCGGGAGCAGTGCATAACAATTGCCTCAATCCTCACTGCAATTGGATTGGCAATCTCGACCCTTGTAGTTGCTCTGAAGGGTGGAGGGAACACTAGTGCAACGCCGGCACCAACACCGAAGTCAGCTGATAAGCCAGGTGTAATGGAATGGATTAAAAAACGGCTGAACTCCTTGGCAAACGTCCTGAAGGGCCTAGCCGGTAAGGCAGCAGCTGCCCTTCCAGTAATTATTGGCTCCATCTTATCATGGCTGCTTAAGTCAGCTGCAAAGGTGGCTGGTTGGATGGCAGAACATGTATGGGCCGCAGCTGTGGCGGTGGGGGGAGTTATCCTCCTGATACTCCGTGACTTACTACGTAGCAAACCAAAGCACAGCTAAGCCTATAGCGATTCCACCTACAATAAGAGAGGTTTTCTCATCCTCATGCGCCCCACGCAGACCGGTCTCGGCCACGCCATTTGGAATGCCTGGAGAGGGGACTCTGTATCTGGCGGAGGGTCAAAAATTCCTCTATCTGGAACCACTGGAACCGAGTTGACAACAGTATTGCTGCCGATCTGCTGTTCCACAGTTGCGATGGTAATCAGATTGTTGTACCCAGCAACGTTTCCAATGGCGAGGGTCATATCAGACGGAGCCATGTACAGGCCCGTTCCAAACACATAATCAACCTTTGAGGAAGCTTTCTGGAGGACGTTTTGATACCGTTGGATGGATGACGGAATGTCCACTGAGGAGTTGATGGCATCCTCAACGTTGGCCTGAAATTGCTTTTGAGCATCAAAGGACGTTCCAACACCTACTATCTGTGAGCGCTAAGAAAGGCCCAGACATAGGTCCTAATGCTGTCGTTAATTTGCTCAACGCCGGTCTGTGTAAAGCCCTCAGATGTGTCCAGTATGAAGGTACTCCAGGCCTCGTCTGCTTCAGGTCCTTGTGCTAGATGTAGAACAGTCCCCATTTTCTCCTGAAAGGATTGTAGGTTGCTTGTATGGGCAAAACCCCGTCTTTTTATCCTTTTCGCCTCAAAGGCCATCCGTGTAGGGTCATAACGAACGTTTCGACCAGCAACCTTTACGACACTCCCGTAACCATACATCATGTGCATATAAGACACCAAGGCCACTATTAGCGGCGGTTGCCTTTCTGTCGCCAGTCTGTGTTTGGTTGAACACCAAAGTTAGTGCAGAGTCTCTCATATGCCCTCTTGTCATATGTATTGTTATAGGGGTCATAGGCATGGAGTTTTAGTCTTCTTCAGCAGCAAATTACATCATTAGGTCTTGGTTTTGAAGTTGATGCTGTGAATGGGGTTATCACCCTCATTAATCCTGATGGGACTGTGAATATATCAGACGGAGTGTTAACAAAGTTGGGCCTTGATGACGGTCTTGGAAGGTGGTGGATTTATTCAGGTACTTTCACTGGTGACCTGACCATCAAATTTATCATTTTTAACACAATGTTCACCTCGATCAAGTCAGTACAACGCACAACATGCTAGATGGTGCGCCCACTACGCTTCTTGAAGTTGTTGGCTTTGAGGGTGGCTCTTTTGGTCATATTATACCCACGAACATCACTAATCCTGTATGTAAGCGTGTAACTACCGAAACAGTGCATGAGTTAAAGGTTCAGTTACGTGATAATAAAGGAAAGCTATTGGATAACCACGACTTACCTGTTAGCGTTGTTCTTGAATTTACAAGATGTCAATTTAAACGAGTATTTATGGACCTTGGCAAAAACCGGCAAGCACTTTTCAGGGCGCCGACCTCTCGGAATATGCCACAAAGACCTATGTATCTATTGGTGACTCACAAAAAATGGATAAAAGTGGCGGTACTATGGCTGGAGACCTTGAAATGGGAGATAATAAAATCGTTCAGTTGGGAGACCCAATATCGCCTAAAGATGCTGCTAATAAAAAGTATGTTGATGCACAACACAGACAGCATCGCAGGGACCTGAGAGAACACATAAACTCCCAAACGGAACATCTCATTACTATTTGGGCATAAGCAAGTGGCCCCCTTCGGACAGGATATGAGTGGTCGTTTGGTCATGGGGCCAGGGGTCGAGACTCACGAGACTCAAGCTGTGGATATACCATGTTATCCAATGGTAGTATCATTGGTATGAGTTTGTCCTCGGGTGTTGGTGCTGATACTGGTCCTATAACAGTCGTTCCTGTTATTAATGGAACGAATTAAGCGGTAGGAATAAGTAAGCCTGCGGACCAACGGGCTGTTGTAATATCTTTAGACCAGCCTTTACAGCTAGAATAAGGAAACGTTATTAACTTTTATACAACCACTGAAAAGTGGTGCAGGTGTAATGTCTACAGTAGTTGCCATTCCTATTGCCACAGTGTTGGGTGCTACTGGGGCCGCTTCCCGGGGGGGGGGGGGGGGGGCACTTAAGTGTATAGAGGTTGTATATATGTGCCGCGCGACGGGGTATGTTTTTTCGGCCTCTCGACTTGTACGACGGGTTTTTTGGCCTCATACTTGTACGACGGGGTATGTTTTTCAGGTTTAATGTGTACGACGGGTTATACATTCGCATAACACCTTGTACGACGGGGCATGCTTTTTGGCCATTTTGACCTTGTACGACGGGTACGGGTTTTTTAGGTCCCGCGGCACACCCCTATCCAGAATAAGGCCAAGTGCCCCCGGGGGGGGGGGGGGGGGGGGCGCTTGTGGGCTAGTTGTAATTGCTGGAAAATTCATCAGTCGGCGGCTGGCCATTAAGTTGAAAAAGCATGACCAGATCCGCATTCTCGCTCAGAGCAAATTGAATACCATTGCTAACAATGTATCGGCGGCGCTTGAAGACGGGTATATCTCGGATGATGAGTTTAAGCTCATTTCGGTCGAGATCACGAAATATAGTCAAATGAAGAGTGACATTAAAGCAAAATGTTTGAAAGCGGCAGAATCGCCCCCTAGACCTGACAGAGTCAAGCAAAATACGGACCAGTGCGAGGCCACGAGGAAGGGCTGCGTAGGAGAAAATGACTACTCCGCTATCATAGGGCAAAACTACTTCAGCAGCTATAGCAAGAAGCTGACTGAAAAAACTAGGGTGTTCGCTTTAGCGCACCCTGCCTCTGCGGTACGACTTTTGAGGAGGTTGCAATTGCGGTGTTGAAGAAGGTGTACGACACCAAGGTCTACGGAAATAATATCTATATTGAGGGTGGCGCGACGGCCTACTCTCCGGATGGCTTTTGTGTGCTCCCAATTAGCAACGTATGTCGTAACGCTATCTTGTCCACGCCGCTAACTTGTCCAACTGCATACAGCGCTGGGTAATATTTCTGTGATACACGCTTTATTGACACGACTTTCTTTGGTCGTGCGATTAAGTTTGTTTGTTCCATTAGATGAGTTTGGAAAATTTTAGTTCGCTGGTCTCTTCCATTGCATGATTGAATTTTACCTGCTGCAGTATGGTAATTATGGAAGACTGCCTTGTTATTTTGTATTCGTTTGTTTATTTTGAACTTATAATTACTTCTGTTATTTATATTCCCGTATTTCGTGGTCTTGAACGATAATATAAATGCTTCGTCGCTTAGTTCTCATTTATGTCAATATATGTTGCATCTTTGTATCATTTTGAGTCAAGGCAGGATAATTATAAGGCATTACACAGTTATTCAGTCACCTTTAAATTCAAATGCCGTTGAAGATATAAATATACTGTTTTGGTACACACTTATGTGTACTTGCCCCGGACAGGTGGTGGGCTGGACCTACAATCGGTCTCTAAGATCTGCAGTAGGGGCCTACACCATGCCACCTGGCCTCTTATGTGGCTTCCTTGGCGCCACCGAAGGGTTTGGTACATCTGCTCTGCGATCTTGAGGGGTACGGCCTCAGGGGAAGAACCTGAAGCGTTTAATTCCTCCTTGCCGGACAACCAGCATACCCTCCTCTGATAAGGCTGGCACGTCATGTATGGAGGTAGGGCCCACCTCAGTGATTCTTGCACCACAGATTCCCTCATTCATTTCCATCCGAGTAAGTTGGGAATCCATTCTCAGCCGCTGTTTTCTAACCCTTCCCCACGTTTCACACAGGCTCACTAAGCCAGGATCCGCTATAGAGCTGCAGGGAATCAGCCCTCTCCGCAGCAAACCTAAACCTCTGCGAGTTTTTCCCTTCCTTGGCGATCCCCACTTGGTGAATGATGGCATCCACAATTTGAGCACCGGTGGCCCCCTTATCATGATCAGTCCATCCACTAGGGCCCTAGCCAGCTCTAGGGTGGACTGGTGACCCCTGCCATCAATCTCTGGTGCAGATTGTGCCATTGTTACGCACTGCAAGCATATTATAGACACCAAACATTACCCTCACATATATCACATAAGGATACCACTGGTTTATCACTTTCCCAACGTTCCGCCTACCGAGGGGAATCTATGGAACACTTTGGTTTGCAGGGTCTGCTAAGGAACTTGTCTTGATGAGTATGTTAGTTGTGGTAACATAAGCGCATGTACTGTGGTACCACTCCTGGCAGAAGTCACTCATGATCATAACACTACCCTGCCAGGGTTGACAGTATATGCAGTACAGCTTATCGTCGGCACCTACATCGTCTTCCCATGTTCTCGCCTTTATTCCGCAGCCATACTCTTACCCATTGCGGTAGGCTACGGTCCCGTCATGGTTTACAACGATTTTGAGATTTACCAATGAAACAACGCACTGCGTCCATAAGGGTCCTATTGTATCTCTCAACTTGTGGATTTGCAGACAACCGGGATGTCGTATGCGTCTTATGGATGTGGAGAGTATCCAACATTGCTGTCAATAACTTTGACTCTGGCCTGTAAAGAGCTGAATGGGCAAGCGAACTCATTAGTGTTGGTGTGCCGTTTAACCCGAAACTCATTCACACTTATCTGTTGCCTGTATTGCCCTGAGCTTCATTTACCGTCTACTCAATACCCCGGCAATTCACTGCAAGCCAGAGTTGTCAGAGGCTCTGCCCCATTCAAATCATGGACAAAACTTCACCAGCGCTCCTCGATACGTTTACAGTATGAACATATTTCGCAGGGCAGATCACACAAATTTGGCTCCAGCCGCCTATTCATGGCAACCTTATTGTTCTCGGGGCAATTACTCCGCCCACCTTGCCAGCTGCCCTGTGACTCTTTAAACTTCAATAGCCAAATCAAACTTCCATGATCTGTGCACATGGTGAACGGTCGTCCTTGTAGGTAGCGTCTAAACTGCCGTGTGAACCTCATCACAACCAGTACCTTCAAGCTCGTGGTACAATGCCTGCATTGCTCTTTGGTTAGAGCGTAGCTCCCATATATATAATCTACAACCCGCTCTTCCTCGTTCTGCAACTGGCACAGCTCTGCTCTTATAACTATATTAGATGCATATGTGTCCCGTATGAAGTCAACCGTCCTATTCGATAATGTGAGGAAGGGTGGTGTGGTTAGTGTATCTTTCAGTGTTATAAATTGTCCCAGTGTTAATCCTTTTTACCTATCACCCGGTACAGTGGTAGATAGGCGAATTCCATGATGAAGGCTCTGTACTTATTGGTTAAACCCAAGAGCCTTTTCACATCCTTGGGTTCCGGCTATTCCCTGACCACTTGGGTGTCAAGTTGTGACATTTTCTCTTTCCGGTAAAACACACTTTATTGGTTTTAATTTCAGACTCTACTTCCTGAACCGGGCCAAGGTCTCTCTTAATTTTTGCATGTGATCATCACAACAAGACCCTAGGACAAGGATATCACCAAGGAACGCTGTTCTAATTTAACCCCGTAATATTAGGTCTATTACCCCAGTAAAGGTAGCGGGTGCATTACAAAACCCAAACCCTACTTTAACATGTTCAAATATGCCATATGTGGTGGCAAATGCAGTTTTCCTCCTGTCTTCTAGCTCTATTTTTACAAGCCAATACGCAGAAATTGGCATCCAGTCTGGTGAAGCAGATTTGACCTGCTAAGGTGTCCAGGCACTCATCTAAGAGTGGAAGGGGAAACTCATCCTTGTTGGTGACATTATTCAGTACCACGTAATCCACGCAGCAGCGCACGGATCCACTCCTCTGCCATGTGAGAACAGGTGCAGAGGCCCATTCTGAGGTAAACTCTTGACTGACCCCGGCCTCCAGTATGTCCCTTACGCCGCAAAGTGTCGATGAATGTGGCTCGCCGCCGTCCCCTTCTGCTAGTTCCCTGATTTGCCTCCCACAAGATAGTGTGATGGGCTGCCAGCTCCGGGTGTTGAATGCAGTGGCCTGCGAGACCCATCCTCCTCTCCCTGATCTTTATTGAGATACGCGGAAGGTCACCATACAGGTCATTGTTGTGTACATAGTCTTTCCAGGTAACGTCAAGTGCCATGCGCAGCATCCTGGTATAGACACCATCAAGGGATTTTTCTTGCTGTACATTTAAGGTCCATCTTTCAGCGCTGAGAGCAGTACTGACTGTTGCCACAAAGAGTCGTCTCTTGAGGTCGTCGCTGAGCTTGGCCTTCCACACCTTCTTCATTGAGTGTGTCGCACAGCTCCTTCTCTGTCGAGGCGATGTAGGCCTTCACCACCTCTAGCACTGCTCCACAGCTCCTTCTCTGTAGAGGCGATGTAGCTCCGAGGTACTTAACCACCTCTAGCACTGCTCCATCGCCAGTGACGATAGTCGTGTCCTCGACGTTGAAGGCAAGCACTTTACTCTTTTTGGCATTGAGATGAAGGCCGATCTTCTTGCACTCTGATTCCACTGTTAGCAACAGCTGCTTTTTCTGCTGTGTCAGATATGAGGCCAATATCGTCAGCATAGTCAAGGTCAGTCACCATGACTGGTCCGACCCGCCGGCTTCTCCTGGGGGTGAGTGTGCAGCCAAGTTGTTCCTCCTTGCCGTCAATTGCCTGCCTCAATGCATAGTCAAAGGCTAGAACAAACAGAAAGGGGGCCAGTGTGTCGCACTGGAGTACTCCTGCTTGTATATTGAAATACGGGGTCTCACCATCTGGAGAGAGCATCTTTGCCCGAGTTACCCTGTAACCCGCTGCAATTGCCTGGACCACCTTCTCTGGGATGCCATAGGCACGAAGAATAGATATTAATTTTCCTCTGTGCACGGTGTCGAAGCCCTTGCGGAAATCGATGAAGGTGGGCACTGCTGGTAGTCTTCCCTCCTTCACTCCTTCTAGTATTCTCCTGAGCCAAATTATCGGCTGGACAGTTGTGCACTTCTGCCAAAAGCCATTCTGCGCAGAGGATCTAGAACAGGTCTCAATCTGTTGAGCAGAATCTTTTTGTAGGTCTTGGCGAGAAGAGGACTTAGGCTGATGCCTCGATAGTTGTCCGTCTTGGTGAGGTCACCGGACTTGGGGGTCGGAAAAAATATTAAGGGTGTTCCAGAGTGCTGGTAGTGCTCCAGTAGCATATGCTCTATTTATGAAGCTAAGAGCGATATCATCTACCTGGACAAACTTCAGGACTTCTGGGTTCACTCCATCTTCACCGCAGCTCTTGCCACACATGATGCTGCGCTTGGAATCTAGGTATTCTTCCATGGAGATTGGACCGTCTGGTATGGGGAGTTCTTAGAAGACCTGGGAGATGGACTCATCTTCATTGCCTACCTCTGGTGGACTGCCAAGCAGCTTCTCAAAGTGTGATTGCCACACAATCACTCTCTCCCTATCATTCTGCCCATTGATCTTGGACGATTGGGCTGGTTTTCTCCAGCTTTGTCTGTGCCTGTGGTTTGTATGTGCCTCCTCCGCGCCTTTGATCTTCTGGGTCAGTTCCTGCTGATGTATTTCTGCATAAACTTTGCCAGGTAACTCTTGTACGAGGTCCTCATCTCCTCCCTTGCCCTCACGACCCTAGGGTACAAACACCGCTCCTTCCGTCATACCCTGGGGACTTGTGCCAGACATGCCTCCGCAGCTGTTTGGTTGACCTCGGCGAAGCGCTTGTAATCTACAGAGATGTCCTTGGCCTCCTGTAGTATTTGGAACCTGTTCCTGATCTCCTGTTCATACTGCTGCTGCAGCTTAGGGACCATCGCCAGCTGGCTCCATTGGTAGTTTTACCCTATACTCACCCACTCACTCACTCTGGTGTGCTTTTCTTCATAGTACGAGGAGCTGACTGGGATGCACCATTAACTGGCTTCCAAACCTGACTAGGGGCGATTTTTGTGGTTTAGTGCGTTGAAGGCCTTCCGGTAAGCTATCCCTCTTTCCCTCGGGCCCTTGATGCCACTTGCTTGAGGCAAAAAGATGAACACCATAAGGAGAAGATAGCCCCTTTACCTTGGGCTCCTCACGCTAACTGACCCTACCTATCCTGCAACTCAGTTACCGTCCCTCGACCTCCTTTCCCCTACATCTACCTATTTCCTTAGGGCATGAGTCGTCTTGGGTTGCGCCAACCCGACAGTAACTCCCCGACCGTAAAGAAAACCCGTTTCCGAGTGGTTCTGGCCTTACCCTCATGTTCCCTGATGCCAACAGACTCATGTCCACCTTACTTTACCACGCTGTCCTACCCAAGTTGATCCCCTCTGCCCCCCCCCCCACTAGCAAGTTGGATATCTACCACGTTAATTTGGGGATCGCTCTGTGTCTGTTTTTATAATGTTCCCAAATTTAAATGTGTTTTATGTTACTACACTAAATATGTTTCATCAAATGAAATAAGGCTGGGATATGGTGGAAGCCCATTCTGAAATCATGAAAATGGATACTCGTGTAAAATATTACTGGACAGGACGTGGTCGGCACCTAGCTGCTTTCCTTATATGTTGATTGTGTTTGGTCCACCATTACCTTATTCAGGGTGCATTACATGATAACAACAAGACCTCTAATGAAATCGTTGTGTTACTCACACTCACTGTTTAAACTTCAGACCTTTCTTATAACGAAAATACCCCATTTGCATTCACTGTAATGTCCTGTTTAAGATCAGCTACACAAGGGAATTATGGCACCCAGCAGTACAACAGATAACGAGAAACACTCCGGTTTGACATTAAACTGCCGATGATTGTAGAATAGTAAACATCATCTCGTGTTTTGGAATATTTAAAATTGTAATTGCAGTGACCTGTCAAGCATGTAGTACAACATCGTCTAATAAATAAATATTCTGCTTTTTGCGATCAACATATGTTATAATGGATAATTTGTTGTTGCATTGCTAAGTTCGTACAGATCGAGGTACCTGCAATTCCTGAACGACTATCCAAGGACTATGAAGGTTAATTCGATGGTGTAAATCAACTCTGAGATTCTATTGATATGTATATTACCTTGCATTATTTCGATGTAAGACATTAAACCATTCTTATTAATAAGTCTTAGGATTTCTCGTCCCTATCTGATAGATTATAGGACATTTACCTGACGCGAAAACAAAGGTGGGATTCTCGCTTGGCTGATTTCGATTCTTATTGAATATTTTAGCATCGTTTATCATTTATCGTGTCGAGAAAGTATCTAGGTAAGTATAGAAATGTGTTCATTGCTGCTTTCGAGGTCGGTTACATCAATATATTCCTCTCTCGGACTTACGATGAGCCGATCCCTACAGCGAGCTGTTGAGGAACATCAGGGGTAGGTTTTGAGCTGCTTCTATGTTGAGAATAACACAATCATCCAATGCCTCATTTCTTTGACATAGACCACTTAAACTAGTTTATAAATCGCCGAGTTCGATTGGGTTTTCTGTGTGTAGGGTATTCGTCGGCAACTACTAAGTGGTCTTGAAAGAGGCAGTCATTGCCACACTAATGTGCACCAAGGACATTTTGTACGAAGGGGCTGATCGTCTCGGTGCTGCAACAGAAAGCGTGTTGCATACAAAGTGGTAGGGTTTACTTTCATTGCTTAAATTGTTTATACGAGTTTATCAGTTAGATGTCACAGTGTTGAATATTTAAAAAACGCAAACATTTTTTTTCCAGATCGCTCTATCATCCCGATTTCCAGACAGTCTTAAAACCTCTGCGTATTTTCCTTTTACGAGATAAAAAGCGAAGTTGTTGCTTAACCCTATCTGTGTTGTTTTTGATCAAAGTCACTGTAGCAAATAATCTGAGCAATTTTATATTATTGTTGTTAACGAACCCATGACAGCCTAGTGAGCCAGATATAGGCTCAGTCAAGTTGGACAAGTTAGCGGCAGCGGAATCTTCCCTTAACGCTATCTTGTCCAAGTTGGTGAGATCGCGTAGGCTTCATGTAGTGATTGTAGGACATCAATGAGGCAGAGACATACTGGAAATGAGTCTGAAAGATGAGCCTGATGGTTTGTTGAAGCCTAGTGAGCCAGATATAGGCTCAGTCAAGTTGGACAAGTTAGCGGCAGCGGAATCTTCCCTTAACGCTATCTTGTCCAAGTTGGTGAGATCGCGTAGGCTTCATGTAGTGATTGTAGGACATCAATGAGGCAGAGACATACTGGAAATGAGTCTGAAAGATGAGCCTGATGGTTTGTTGAAGCCTAGTGAGCCAGATATAGGCTCAGTCAAGTTGGACAAGTTAGCGGCAGCGGAATCTTCCCTTAACGCTATCTTGTCCAAGTTGGTGAGATCGCGTAGGCTTCATGTAGTGATTGTAGGACATCAATGAGGCAGAGACATACTGGAAATGAGTCTGAAAGATGAGCCTGATGGTTTGTTGAAGCCTAGTGAGCCAGATATAGGCTCAGTCAAGTTGGACAAGTTAGCGGCGAGCTACAATAACAGATATTCATTGATGTTGGGATGTTTTTGCAAGGACCGAATAGATACGATCTTAGCATTTTTCCAGCATTTACACGAACGGTGTATCACGGAGATGATGTACTCTGCTTTGGACAAGTTAGCGGCGTGGACAAGATAGCGTTACGACAAACGTATCTTAACAACGTGTTTGTGCTCATATGACTTGTGGCAAATTTGAATTGATCGGGTAACCAATGATAGCTTTTCAATGCCTTGGTATCCAAAGCTATCAATAAATCTATGCTGCATAAGGGGCAGCTTCCAGAATTGCTACTGCGGCAATAGTTTTCGTCTGCAAAATCGTAAATTGGCATCATGGAAACGAAAGTAACACCAGAGCTTTGCTACATTTTGCTAGATTGTCAGACCATTTATTAATTTGTTTCGTTAATTGCATGTCAGTTAATTCATTGGTTACATCGCGATTCACAGCATCATCCTGAAGACATAGCAACAGCCAGTAAGTTATTTAAGCCACAAAATCCCGATTTCTGGTGATGTCTACCCAATGTCAGACATCCGAGGTTACCACAGGGTCCACACACACTATTAACCAGCTACGCCAATTTGCCATGTAAACGGCAATTAATTCAATAAGTGCTAGGTACAAGCCTAACTTTTATGATACATCATATAAGAAAGCAAAGTCATCTTAGACTGCACGCAGATTGTGAAAATCTTCTGACATCCAAGGCCATGTTTTGAAGTGGTGAGAGTACTTGAACGTGACAGTATTGTCTAGAAAAGCCCGCAACGCAAATTTCTAAAATTCAAAAGATTTAGATACAAGAATTCAGTTGGCAAAAGTTAAGTGCGTATATCTAGCTGAATAACAGTCCTATTAAATACATCACTTGGGGCAGAGAAACGCCCGATGTAATGGTCGTTGAGTTGTGACGTCACACAAGGTAGTGTTACTTTCTATTCTATGTGGTGGTGCTGTCTACAGTTAAATATGGCGTCCAGCGAAGTGCAGTCAAACGAATCGGAATTTTCGAGTGATAATTTTGACGAAATTGCCGTTCATTTCAAGGATGAAATGTCGCACACTTCATGTATTGATACCCAAAAGCTTTTCTCAATATTTGCTCTAAATAGCTTCGCTTATTTCAGCGGAGTATTGGATCACTCGTTCAACGTTTGCCGACCCATTTCTTGGAAACTTTGTATACCCTGGCAACAGTAAAAACATTTCATTCGGTAATGGATGTGGGTTTGGACTTTCAGAGTTGACTGGAACAAGGAAACACGAAGTAACGAATGCGTTATTCTCCAGATACATCATTTATTAATGACCGTAAGTGCATTGCTTGTGTCCAAATGTGGTTTCCTTAAACATTACCAACACCATTATGAATGTATTATGCGATGATGGTCCTTGCGGAATTACGCGTGGGTCTTCGCATTTTTTTTTCTAAATCTGTTGGACAACATGCTTGAATCATAAAAATCAGGTTCAGTATTTATGGAACCACTCAAAGTTCTGAAAATTTTCCAGAGCTTTCAACACACCTTTAACAGACTTGTATGTGGTAGAGAACATAATCCTGCTCGAACTGCAATTTTGGAAAAACTTTACGCGTGCGCAGCTTGCACAGACCTTCCTCTTCGTGACATCTTATAGTGAGATCCAATTTGCCACCCTTCAATGATTCTTGCGTCGTTAGGTGCCGCGATCCAACTGAGATGAGAATTGAACCTCCTGTATATAGTAGGGACATATCAATTTGACAGACTTTTCTGTCAGCCGATCATATTTCATACGCGAGCACATTATAACATGGCAACGCATGCGATTCAATACTGGACCAAGTGATATAGTATGATGGCTCTATCAGCCTCAAACTATACCAAAGAGAACAGCGGATATGATGATAAGTATTGCCATTTTTTTTACAAGGCATTCGCGTTTCAATTTTTTTCGGTAACATCTTATTGCTCGACAGCGAATATATTTCGAACAGGAAAATATCCTTACCTGATTTAGTTATCCTGTATAATTCATTCAAACAATCGGGTTTCGCATGGCCATCCAAAAAGCATCCTACAGCCAAAAGACCGTCGTAAGTACCTGCAAACATATACCGTTATTCCACAGCATAATTTGCTAATGAATATGCATGATATATATAGTACAGGTTAGCCTTACTGGATGGTATCTCCAACGTATTTGGTCCCATGAAATCGCAGATGAGATTTTGGTAGACACCGCGGGACCTAGCAACTTCAAGCATTTCCTTGCTGGCGTCCAAAGCGTCTATATTGGTAAACCCTAACGCCACCAGCTGTAAATAAAAGGGCACAGTAAATATATATATATATATATATATATATATATATATATATATATATATATATATATATATATATATATATATATATATATATATATATATATATATATATATATATATATATATATATATATATATATATATATATATATATATATATATATATATATATATATATATATATATATATATATATTCCAACCATCAAAAGCATGCTTGAGACGTTTGTCTCCAGTTTTTGTCCGCGCACACTAACATTAAATACGCGTGTGTCAACAAGCTTTAGATCAGGTGTTCGTTAAGTCAGGTTTTTGAGAGGGTAAGCTGAGATGGCTGTCTCAGCCGTATTCATAAAAAAAATATGTAACGCTTGGTCGACTGAAATCTCCGTCGTTAGTCATTATGAATACGATCGGCGATCACGGAATCGCAGATTCAAGACGCGAAAACTCAAGTTAAGATTCTTTATAAGTACGGCCCCAGATAACCGCAGTTCGCTCATTTTAAAATTCAAGCATGTCAATATATGACAGGTAGCCAAACTGACCAACTTCAGGTTTTATAACAGCAGCTCCCGTACTTGGCTCGATAGGGCTGAACAGTTTGAGCTGGCTCCGAGTGAATCGTATCCTAGCGAAAGAGGGCTCTAATGTTTTGCATTTGTTTGACCTGATACTAATAATTTGTTCATCTATATATGGCAGAATGTGAGAGAGGCTTCAATGTTATCAGTCAAATTAAGAGTGACTGGCGGTACAGTTTATGCCACTCCACATTAGTCAACCTCATGACTGCTCTTCTTCAGTCTCTTGATATTCACAACTTCAATCCTGATGGTGAGACTGAATCATTAGATACTGTGCGAGTGGATGCTGACAGACTGCTTGATTTCGCAAGCATAGACAAGTAATGAGTGTTTGCAGTTAAGGCGTGTTAAGTGTTCTTTTATTTGTCTTTGTACATATTTTATCTGCGAATTTCGTATTAGGTAATAAAGATTTATATTTGGGCATATACATACGTTATGATTTTGGCCGGTAAAATTTTTGCTGGGCCGATAACTTTAGAAAGTTACCAGCCCTGATGGCTGGCAGTTAATTTTGTTAGTTTCCACCTATGATATATTCATTGCTTAACATGCATGTGATATACGAATGTTCGGTTACATCTAATATAACTACATAAATACACACACACACACACACACACACACACACACACACACACACACACACACACACACACACACACACACACACACACATATATATATATATATATATATATATATATATATATATATATATATATATATATATATATATATATATATATATATATATATATATATATATATATATATATATATATATGCGTTACCTTTTCGCCAACTTGACCTGTTCCTGCACCACAGTCCAGAATACGGGAGTCTTTCTTATCTCCCAAAATGGCGGCTAATTCTTCTGCAACCCTTTGAGGAGTTTTGTACTCAGCATGGGCAAGATCGCTGTCATAAGTCGCGGCCCACTTACTGTATAATGCTGTAGTTTGTTCCTGGCTGTAACCTGGCTTTACCACTTCTTCGATGAAAGCAACAGCGTCCTCATAATTTCCAATGACTTTGTTTGTCGATTGGTCCATGTTCGCCTGGTGCTGTTTCAAATGAACGTGATAATGAATGAACGAAGTATGTCAGCAGAAGGATAGCAAAATCAATTTTTTCGACTTACTAAGGCTCAACAAGTTCTTGGACTTTGCCTACGCCGCTATGTACGTGTTCGCTTGTCAGTGAACTTTATCTTGGATGCATAACACTGACAGTCATGCTTGTTGTGATATGTGCCTATATCACCATCGGTGTACTTGGATTGACGCCATTGCACATCAAACAACTTACCTGATTCCTCGATGATATCTATGTCTTGCTTGCGCCAATAATAATATTATACCAGCATATTACATGGGAAGGATGTACATCGTTTGCGCGAGTAGTATAGAAAATAGCGGCACTGGCGCATCTTAATCAATTCAACCAACAGGGGGCCAGTTCCGTTCATACAGGATTTTCGATTATAGCTCCCTGCTACTTTTATTGTTTTCTAAGCTGACCCCAAACAGGGCTACGCGGCTGAAAGGCCGGTCGAGTTCGACCCCCAACGGGCCCGACTCCGCGTTGGTTGATTAACGTGACCATAGACTAAGGTGTCTACGCCGTTCGTGGCTGTCCACCGCTTTTAGTCAAATGGGGAGAGGTGTTGATGTGTAGCTCATGGATTGCATCTCACCACGGACAAGCTCATGTAAGTTTTTCACTCGTTGCACAAGGTCATCAAAATCACTGGCAACATCTCAATCTCCAAATCTACTTCTTCCCGTAACTCTTTTACACAACCTCCAAGCTCAGCAGTAAACACTTAGGAATTCTGTGTATTGAGGTGGGTCGATATCATTCATAGTCAGCTGGTCTGTGAAGAAGCAGGTGCAACCAAATTTTTTCTGATGCCTTCAAATGCTTCGTCTTTTCCACGTTGGATCAGTGCATTTTTTACATCGATGGAATCAGACTGGTTTGCTTTGACAGATCTAGCCTAAATTTCCCCCTTCATTTCCGTTTAAACTCATGATCCGAGATAATGCCTTCTTCAAGTGCTGTTGATACAATGTCAGCAATGGTATTCAAGTTGCGCTGCGCAAAAATGCGGAACTGATCATGTTTTTTAATCTTGATGGTCCGTTGCCGACTAATCAATTTTCCAGCGATTCCAAGTAGCCCACAAGCGGCCCCAGTAGCACCCAACACTGTGGCAATAGATATGGCAGTTACTGCAGACATTACACCTACACCACATGGGCGAAGACACATACCAATAGTAACTAACGCAGTGTCTACTGCATTCACTGAGTTAACTGCACGCCTATGGTTTTTTTTTATCATAGCACAATATTTTACAATCTCTTTCTCCAGGTATTGCTTCTTGAGGCTGATCTCATTCAACCGATAGGAGTGCCCTGGATACTCATCAGTTAGTGACTGCTGAGGATATACGTGCTGTCGGAGTATATAAGTCTACATTTCAAGTTCATTTAGGAGGGATACTACAGAACAGGTCGCTGCTCTGTTTTGAATGGTTGAATAAAAGCTAATAACGTTGCTTTGTTCCAGCTTTAAAAGGTTGCTCTAAAGATATTGCAACAGCCCGCTGGTCAGCAGGCTAACTAATCCCTACCGCTTGGTTGTTTTTATTCATAACAAGAACAACTGTTACAGTGACAGTATCAGCGCCCACTCCAGAAGACAGCCCCATACAAATGACCTTGTCACTAGATAACATGGTATATCCACAGCTTGAGTCTTGTGAGGTTTGACCCCTAGCTCCATCACCTAATGACCACTCATATCCTGTGCGAAGGGCCCCACTTGCTTCTGTCCATATAGTAATGATAGGCTTCTTCCGCATGCTTTTATACTCTCTTTGGTTCCTACGCCGCTCTCTATGTTGGTTATCAACATACATTTTATTGACAACATTCTTTGGCGAAATCGGGTCTCCCAACCGAAAAGATTGGATTATCTAGCATGATAAAATCACCAGTCATAGTCTTATTTGTATATTCAGAGAGGTCTGCTCCGGTTTTTTTTTATCGGGCTTGTTTTTATTGACATATTGTGAATTATCCAATAGCCTTCCTTTATTATCGCGTAACTGACCCTTCAACTCATGTACAGTTCTGCTAGTAACACGCTTAAAGACAGGATTAGCGATGTTCGTGGTCATAATATCACCGAAAGAGCCACAACTCTAAACCCACAACTTCAAGAAGCATAGCGGGCGCACCATCTAGTATGCTGTGCGTGGTACTGACTTGATCGAGGTGGACATAAAGTGTATTGAAGCAGCTAAAGTTGATGGGCCGGTCACCTCTGTAATCCACCGCCCATCAAGCCTCCTCCTGCGCACGTTTGAAATTCAAGGTTTAAATTTGATTTTCCTCCTCCAGTCCTAGACCGCCATACAATCATCTCATTTTTCCAACGTTGTGACAACCTACAGTATACGTGATTGATCTTAGGCCAAAAGTGACAAAAGGGCCATCCTTTTGTGTACATATAGTCGTACCCACAGACCTAATATGGTTGTGTGCAACTAAGCGTACCAGCACCACAGAGACGACATGGGGTTGGAGGATGTTTGTTCTGTTTGCTTTCTCTCAATCTATGCCAGCCACAGTATATGTATTAGGATGGGTGGCCACACACTGCGGTAGAGTTTTAACCAAGAGAACACGCCCGCAGCCCGGAGACTGTATATCTAGGCGTGTTGAACGTTTAAAAGGAAGTGTTCTGTTACATACTTAACTTAACTTCCATGGCAGATTTGACGTTTAGCGCGAAAAAACATGTAAAAGTCCTATTGAGCTTCGGAAAAAGGTTCAGTTTAAAAAATAAGCAGCGCCTAGTGCTGCGCTCTGGGACCAATATCGAGACCGACCCAACGTGACAAAAAGGAACCCATCAACATACCAAATCGTTGAAAAATTGACCTACCTCTATACACTTAAGTGAAGTACATGTAAGCTTCCATCAGAATTTAATGTTGCTTGAAAGAAATAACAATCGTAGCTCCGGTCGGACGGTAATATAAATATATACCGTTCTGATACAACATTATACGCGCGTCGGCGAAAACGCGTTTGAAGTGCTACTCTGCGCATCTAGAAAATTACTTATATCAAGAGCCTTTACATAAAAAAGTCTATGCGCACCAAAAACTTACCCCCACACGACGCTATTCTTCTATAAATGCCATCGATATATCGTTTCCGAAAAATCGCGATACGATGTCTGCCATTTTGGAAAATATTAATTCCCGCGATTTCCCGCATTGCCTTAGCATCCCGGGGAGTGGGGGGGGGGGCACTTGCCCTAACTCGGATAGGGGTTTGCCGCGGGACCTCGAAAACCCGTACCCGTTGTACAAGTTGAGAAAGGCGAAAAGTTAATCCCGTCGTACAAGGTATTATGCGCATGTATAACCCGTCGTACAAGTCGAGAGGCCGAAAAAACATGTCCATTCGCGCGGCACATGCTTGGCATGAGACTTCGTCATTCTGAGCATGCGCAATGCGCGTGGTCTTGAACTTGAAAACAAACATGTTGCTGTGTTTCTGACTTTTTACCGCTTCCCAAATTGATCGAGCTATAAATAATTACCATGGATGAAATCCCCCGCCGAAAAGGGATAAAATTGTCTGTAAAACATCATTGCATTCTATAACTCTATAACTTGGATATGTTTGGTGTTTGGTAGTTGTCTGAATCGATCTCAAAATTTTTACATTGCGTCGTTTTCAGAAAGAGTAAGACGTCTACTCAGACGTCTTGTAGGGCTATAACAATCGGTGCTTAGAAACGGCAGCTCCGATTCCCCATTGTACAAGATATTTTTCAATTATAACTCAGGGGTCAAAGGCCACACAGGGCTGTTTTTATTTTACTTTTTACCAAGAGCCATCAACATGAGAGGAGCCCATGTGTAACTTGAGGCCGCCAGCTTGCTTTCTAAAAAAACGTGCAAGCAAAAATGTAGCAGAATGGCGCACTCCTAATTTTTGCTGTGAACTTTAAAGTAAGGTCAAAGTCATAATATTATGTCCCACCAGACCCATTACGCTAAAAAGTGTTGACAAATGTATTTACAACATTACACTAACCATATTGACTAAATGAGCCGTGCACGACGGTAATATAAATATATACCAATAAGACGTCGTGCACGGCTAGCTGCGACCTTGAAATTAAGGTCAAAGTCATTGATAACCCTTCTGATCTAAAATGAACCAGACGTTGTATTTTGCTCAGAAAGTTATTGAAGTAGCAGTTTTAACTCCCCATCGAGTTAATATTGAACATGATATTTTCATCAGTTTTTTTATCAATATCTTAGGGGTCAAATGTCTTCATAACAAAACGCGCCTCAAAGGTGTACAAATGTGCGGACACCTAAATGCCGTAAAATCTGTCAAGTAACTGACCATTCTGTCGGACACGCTAAGCGAAAGGACAAAAAGTAGACGCAATAACCTCAGCATGCACGGGCATTAGTGTTTCCTCTAGATTATACTCGCGATCAGCGAAGTAACTTAATAATTTGTTCTGTTACAGCATTTACCCGAGACCTTTTAGTTTTACATGTCCTGCCACAGAGACACAAGTCCCTGACACGCAGACAATCGCTGATTAGTGTTTACCCCAGGTAAGTTGCCTGGCCATTTACCGCGCGCGGACATGACAGATCGAGGGCAGTAAACATCGCAGACGCCGGAGAAGGAAATTTAGTTTTCTGACCGGCCCATTGATCAACCTAAAAAAATCCGGCCCATTCGTATACCTGGCCATAGTGAATAATCGACCGATTGCTGTACCGGGCAGTCTCAAGGCTGACCCAGATTGGCGGCACATAATTATTAGTAACCTTCACAGTGGGAGAACAACACTGCCGGCTTGCCAAGTCTACCTTTATGATAACATATTTTATCATTATATTCGATAATGGTTGTGAGATCATAACGGTCTATCCAACCTCCCTACAGTCAAATCAACGGATTCTCTCTGGCACAAACTTTTTAAAAAAATATCCTAAGCCTGATAATCATAGTCTCGTGGCCAGGGAGGTACAAGTTTTTTATATGCTGTTTTGATAACAGGTTCTAAATTCTTACTGAAAAATTACCGAGTTAAATTTGATACCGACGCGTTGACAAATAGGTTGACCAACCGACCTTGGATGAATCTCCTTTTGGACGTAGACCAGTCAGTCGCGACCCCGTCAGCCGTTATGAGTCACGAGGTCTCTTTCATATGCTTCAGGTTTGAAAAGCTTGACAATGCGTGAACGCCCAGTAAATAAGCCTCACACCATTCAATAGGTAATATGAGTTACGGCGCGCATTTTACCCCGGTGGAAGATTTCCAGTGTGTGTGGGTATAAGGCCAAACAAAGGACCCAGGTGCTTGTCGGCTGGAGTCGGCTAGCACTCAGACGGACTTGTGATACGCGGGGGCTTTATCTATCTTTCACCGATAAAATAGTCTAAACACGCCCCACATAGCTGACACTTGTGGAATATTCGCGTGTGTGTGTGTGTGTACAGCGCCTAACTTGGGGTTTGTTAGCAGCTGTCTGTTGGCGGTGTAGCTGACTATAAGCTGTCAATTTGAAAGTGTCATCTCGGACTTGTCGTGTTACCTGGTTCAGAAGCAGCCTACCTGACACCAAGCGTGTACTTTGAGGAGTTCGGTTATCGAATGAAGTAACGCCAGTGGAATATAGGGTTCGTCCAGCCATATACTGGACGTGTATCACTGAGGGAATAATAATTCATTCAAGAGAGAGTGCATGATTCTTCAACAAAGGCAGTTAATAAAACGCATTTGAGAGCCCGCACTCGTCGTGACGATAAGCACTTAGCGTGTGGTGAATAAGACGATGTCATTTGGGTTTTTTTAAGTTGGCATCTTTCAACCATTCAAATCCTCTCACACATCGGGGGATTGGGTGGTCTCACCAACGTTAACCGGGGTGTCTACTGTCTAAAGCCCGCGTTGACAGGTTGGTGTTTGTGAACAGTGCGCGTGCGTTTGCATGGCTGGGACGGTGTGACAGGAACACACAGCTAGTGTACTCACAACCTCGCACAATGACGGGCGTGCTCGATTTCATGGAGCGTGCTTTAGTCACTTGGGTGAGTACGATTTTGAATTTTAAATTCCTCTGTTTTCTCAGGTAGTTTGCCGTGGATGTTCAAGTTTAAACAGTTCGAACTACGCTGAACAAGTATTGCATTTCTCTGTAAGTTTTTACGAAGGAAAATTATTGGCTTATTATAAATAATAATCAGATTATGTTGTCGAATATTGTGAATATTTCAAAGAGAGCACAAACATACACTATTAATATGGAATTAATTTGTCTTTAGCTCATTCATAAATCATTGCATAATTGATTCATCTTACGGTGACTAGCCCTACAAGGCGTCTGAGTAGACATATATTTATTCTCGTGGCTCGTTTCCTATAAACTGATAACCACGGGACGTTCCCCGTTCATTTATCGTCCGAGCTCACGCTCTATATGGGTCTGTAGTTGTCCTTCTAGGGTGGTCCCGTGGACAATGCCATGGTTTTATCTCTTGTCCTTAATCATCTGATATCTAGTAAAAGTCGGTGCATACATATGAAAAACATCCACAATACCCAAGTTTAAGCACCGCAGCAAAGACACTTGAGTCTTAAAATTCCACACAGCTCGGACAGCTAATCAGGAGAGTCGTTTTACGACTTGAGTGCCTGCGGTAGCACGTGGAACTTTTATGTAAATGTCACATCAATTTACATATGTAAATTAATGTGGTCACCACGTGAATTATTGTCACCCACAATATGACATTAATGTCTTCAGTTGTTTAGTGGTTAACAACTCACTGGTGGGAAGGTGCAAATGAATATACATTGAAAACGATGAAGATTAAATGGTTTTAAAAATTTGTTTTAATGATATGTTCATTGATTTGTTGGGATTTTAAACTGGATGCCTCATCTCTGAATATCATATCACAAATAAAACGTCAGTTAACTATCATCAATTTCAATAATACTATGGAGATTGACAGTTTTCAATTAAGTGCAAATAAAATTTAACAGTTACCATGTCCATTGCTACGCAAGTTGGGTCTTTTAACAAGGTTCTATCTAATGGACCCATGGCACAATAAATTATTATCGCCAGGGTACCGTTTGTTATGTCCTCTTTTTGATTATATCTGCCCATCCCCAAGCTGAATCCTTGGGTAGGCTAGACTACCGATAGAAGAAACACAACTTAGCTATAACTTTCGATTATTGTCAGTCTTTATATTCTCGAGGCTGGAGGTGAAAGGCTTTTAAAAACTCAAGTTTTTGCGCACCACTGTATGACTAAGATATCATGCGACGCGTGCTAAGACGTTGGATTTGTGATGTATTCGCGTAGCTACCATAGTGTTGATAATTGCTTGACCTTATTTAATGGGTCCCATACAGTATTTTTTAATACAGTTAATTGTAACTGTATGCACAATTTAAGGACAGGGGGCAATTAAAACCTCTGGAGTGGCTTATATAAACAGTCGTATTAGATTACTATATTGTTGGTTAATGGGTTTGGCTCGAATCGACTATATCAACCGATAGCTGGCTGTTTGAAAAACAGTCAATTGTTGTTTATATTTTTTTACTCCCACTGATACTGGAGTTCCCGACTTCAACCCGCGGCACTCCAATTCATTCCATATAATGGATTTCACCGGTTCACAGAGGTCCCTTATTTAATCTGTTAATTTGGAACCCACCACCATTATATAAAGCCGCTCACTGTTAAGAACGCAAGTCTTAAACACCCTTCTCGAAGTTGGACTTGTTTACCTCAGATTGAACCACCTGGAGATTAAATCCGGCAGATTAGAATGAATCGTGTTCAGTGCCGCCACCCTCATCTTCAATGCGGACAATGAACCCTTATACCAAAATCGGTAGTGTATTTGGCACTAAATGCTCTTTCGCGGCTTCGTGCATGATTATAAGCGATTTTAACATCGTTTTGGCCAGCCGGGTACCTTCAGTATTAGATATTTAGCCTCTTTATAAACACATGGAGATGGGATTATAAAACTAAGTTGTTGAATATAGATAGTCGTTGTAAACCCAAACATACAGCCAAATGCCACTTAAGTGACTTGCTTACGACACATCGCGTTGAGGTTTGTTGATGGCAGCCGACAACGGTCGCGTGAACGACTCCGTCTGTTCTTTGTCGAGTCAGTCTGACCCTGTCGTGGAGGTGGCAGCCTCGGGGCAGCGCAGACGCTTGGGCCAGACCATTATCAACCTACCATCAAGCATGCGTAGTATTATGTATATATTAGTCTTTTATATAATACTACTGCATTCTGTCTTGATGGTAAGTTCGACCATAATGTAGGTCAAGCTCCAGTGCTTTGGGAAGGGAGGGTGGATTCGGGGTGCGCGCAGGCGCTCGGTTCCTAAAGCCAAGCCAGCTTCAATGCACCGCTCCGTAGTCTGACTGCGGAAACCGACCGCCTGTGGCGTTAGTCGTGTATTTAATAGGGTCGTGGATAATAATTCGGTAACAACAACAATGATTATGTGCTTAGTCTTAAACAACAAATAGATATGTGATCGTACTAAAACATTTTTTTGCAATGAAAACTTTTAATTTAATTCAGAAACTTGACAGCTATTCGTAATTTTTTTATACCCCATCCCCCCGTGTAAAGATAAATTGTTGATTACATGATGTCGTTCTCCCATTGACTGTGTTTCTGTTCATGCAGGTACAGACGTTTGATATCGGTGAAGAGTCTCCTCGCGACTTCTCTGAGCTGAGTGAAGGGTTATTCCTCTATGATGTCTTTATGCAAATGTGAGTACCCTGTCACCCAGGTCCACATTATGTCAGCTGATACCATATAGTAGATAGATAGATCAACTTTATTCCAGTCACAGCTTACACTGACAATATGAGTGGTCCATAAAGTACAAAAAACAAGAATAACTAAGTATGCATATGTATTATACTGTACCCACCCACAACTCCACCCTCCCTTGTCAGTATCTTTCCCAGCCCATAAATACTGTCACTTAAACCTTCAGCATTTTTATCTCATCGCCCAATAAAATCACGCCAATAACAGATAGCATATGTTTACTTATTATTTGGTCGTCCTTTTATGGTCATGTTTGTGAATCTATAAAACAGGATTTAACATCACATGAATGCATCGTTTTGGGGTCTGTCTCTTTATGGAATTGCAGTTCTTGAATTCTATGGGTATTTCCATACGGTGTGTGTTTATTTTTCTGTGAAGGCCACCTCTCATTCTTCCATCAGACACTTAAAATTATAACTACATTCATGAGTTCAAGTAAGCAGCGCTCGAATGGCCGCTCGCCCGAGGCTTCTAACTTTTGATTTGGTCGACTGCAGTATAGAAATTTTCGCACCGTAATCGTCCCAACCTTCGTCCTTAAGCGACCGATTTCATTTGTTGCAAATTGGCGATTTTCTGGCAAGTTCGTATGCATCATCGAATTTGCACGCGTCATTTGCAAACATTGACGGAGTGGATAATCCAATAGCGCCCATTTGTCAAGTGACATGTATCCCGGGCATGTATCCAGTAATTGTCTTAATTAGGATGAAGATTACAGTTGTCAGCGCCAAATTGTTTTAGGCCTTAATACTTTCGGACTAATCGAAGCTGTAGAGCAAGGAGGTGCGTGCCTTAAACGTGTCAGGAAGCACCTGGTCTAATCTTAGGCCGTTCCAGTTACCTTGTCTCAGTCTGTATATCATATAGAGTAACCAAGTGTGTGTTAACCGCTATCACTGGTTCTTTCACACATTCTGTAGCATTATAGTCGTGTCTGGGAGGCAATATGTCGGTTGTCGCATATAAATTTAAACGGCTATTTAGAGAATCTCGGGATACAACTTATGGATGATTCACAAGTTAGAAACATTTCAAAAGACCAGATTCCAGTCATGTCAAGTCCTTATCTTGTTTTGCAATGCTATGAGGAACGTTTGTTGTTAGGTTCAGTCCGGGAGTTTGGTAGTAACACTTAGTAACAATATTTAAATGTTGGGTCATGTTTTGAGTCAAACAAGACGAATACAGCAACAATTTCATCACCTCTCAGGATAGGATTACACGGAGCCCACATAAGCATAAGTTAACACCGCCTGTGGAATCTTGTAGTAGATGTAATGGTACAAATAATATGCATAAATGATTTCAGAGTTTTGGTCCCTGTTTATATATATGCAGCCAATAATTGGATCATTTATGGGGGTTGGGCAACTGAATTATGCTTTGGACGACAAAAATGCTATACTTGGTGGCCCAAACACATGCTTCTGGGCCATTAAAAACATCTCGCCTAAGTTTTGAGCGCCGAGTTAGCGTTTCCCTGAAACGGCGTTACAGTTTATGGCAAGATGTCACTATGCTTACTCTGACTCACCCCCTCATGCCACCCTAGTGACCGCCAATGGGATCGATTCCGCACCATGCTGCCATAACTACCTCTCGACCACTAGCGCATACACACAAAGTATTCATTATAAGTACAGTACTGTGATGCTGTAACCAGGCAACCATCTCAGCAGCTAGTTGTCAGCGGTGAGGTGCACTCATTATATTTTTCACCCAGTAATCAGGTTGACTGCCGGCTACCACCTGTCACCTTGTCACAGGCACACCAATCTTAAAATGCTGCTGTATGAGGTCACTCACATATAAAGTGGTTACAGGCTGGGTAGCGTCTACCACCTGTTAGAGGCCTGCCAGTCACGTGGACTTTCCATATTGGTTGCACATGTCATTCACAACAAGATAACTTGCTCATGCATATATTTTTATGCCCAAACATGTTTTCATTGTGGCCATATTCTTCAGTTTCCACGACACTCACGTGAGGCTGTCTTGGCCTCATTGTTAATCTTCTTTCTTCTGGAAATCCATTTGCTGGAGAATCTTATCTACAATTCATGTCAAGTTACTGTGTGCTATTATGTACCCTGGTTTATTTGCGATCCAATTGGTCCACCACACACTGTTTGTATTGCGTGTACTGTCATGTTCACAGATCTAATCAGGATATTTGCAATGGGCTTGACGATATGAAGAGGAAATGCACGGATGGTAATGCACGTCTACACAACTGGTCCACCCTGCTCACTGCAGTTGTCGATTACTATGAAGTAAGCCTTTGATAAATGTCACTTATTATGTCGCTGAACTAATATGGATAAACTGAAGCAACTTCCAGAAAACCATTGTTGAGTTCTTGCTGATATTAAGCTGTCACTCTACTTATCCACCTCCTGCACTTTCATGTTGGAGTTTAGACTATGCACAGAGATTGTATGTATTTTCAGGATGTTCTACAACAGATTATTGTGACAGACCTTCCAGATATAACTGCAATTGCAACAGAACCAACAAAAGGTATGCTATGATTTTCTCCTCCGATGAGTCCATACAAAAATATATGCAAATTTGTGTACATCTAATTATCAGTTTGTGTTAAAGAGACTTGGGATGTTCACCCCAGTATCAATCACACTAATTCCTTAATATATTTTACAAACAATGTATAATGTGTGGGTTAAGTACCCCTTAATTTAGATTATATCAAGGTTGCTATGGATGATTATGAACAACCATTGCAGATCTAGGCTTTATTAAATTATACAAGAACATGGCTTGAGACAGTGTGTGCTTTCTGTGTAGTTATCACCCAATTTTATCACACCGTCACGGTCGATCTGTTGATTAGATGAGAGCATCAGCAGCTTGGAGAAGATGCTCCTGCTGCTGCTGGGGTGTGCAGTGCAATGTGCTGACCGAGTTCGGTTCATCTCGGCCATCAAAGAGCTTGATATCACCGTGCAAGAGGTGCTGGTCGGACATATTCAACAGGTCAGCTGGTGCATACATTCAATGTGTCCATGTCAATAGGAGGTTATCTATAAATCAATAGTTAAAGTCTCGCTTCAAAATTTTGTATAGTGCCCCTATTTGACCCAAGTCTACATCAGTTGTGTTTGTCTGTAATGAGCATACCCTAAGCTCATGTGTATTAATTCAGTATGGTGTTTGTGTTATTTCCCATCACAATATTAATGGCAGGTATCGTCAATATGCTACATTTTCAATGTCAACCTGTTACCTATTGGACTACAGTCTCGGTCAATGTTTAGAAAGTCTCAAGTGGTCCTCTTGACTTATCAGTGCCTAGCTCTTGTCTGAAATTGCTTCCTGGCTGTTAAGTGCTCTTGGGTCGTGAGAGTGGTCAGCTAAGTTAACTAAACAAAGGCATAGGACTGTCTGAATATGTTATTCTGTTGTTGAAGAAGCTATGCTAAGTCTGTGTTACAGTAATGGTTTGATGTGACCTGCCTTTCATTGGTGTTTATGTTGTGTTTTATTGCCAAATCGACATATTTAAGGTCAGCTGTTTATGGTAGATTCTTCTCCTCTCACAAGGTCCCATTTACCAGTGTCCTTCTTGTGTTTTTCTCACATTCATCACAGCCAGTAAACACAACAGGTGTCTTACAATTGCTCTGTACAAAGGGCAGAGTAAAGTTGATAGCAACGTTTTCAGTAGTCATTGTTTTCACAAAATCTCATTTTTTTCTGAGAGTGGTACAAGTGGCTAGTGGAAATCACTCCAGCCTAGTGCTGTAATGATGGAGAGGGATTGATTTGTCAATGAAGTACATTTAGCTACCTGTCAAGTATACCTTGTAAAAGCACTACAGATTGCCCTTTAGCCAAACTCAAGATGATTCAACTTTTGGGCGTGGGTTACTATTAATCCCTTGATTCGCTTATAGTCTAAGGATAAGCTCTGGCTGAAATGATAACTGTAGCTTTGTTACATCCCCAGCCAATGTTAACTATAACTCTGTCACACACTCAGCCAATGACAACTGTTACACTGACATTTCCCCAGTCGCTGAAAACTGTAACTCTGTCACATCCCAGGTCAAAAATAACTGTAACTGTCACACGACAACGGAACCTTGTCACATGAAAACTAAGACTGTCACATCCTCAGGTTATGATAACTAAGACTGTCACATCCTCAGGTTATGATAACTAAGACTCACATCCTCAGGCTATGATAACTAAGACTGTCACATCCTCAGGCTATGATGACTAAGACTGTCACATCCTCAGGCTATGACGACTAACACAGTCACATCCTCAGGCTATGATAAATGACACTGTCACATCCCAAGTCAATGACAAACCTTGTTTATGTCACAGGTGACAGACAACCCCAGTGTGGTACTGTGTCTGCCTCAGAAGAGCGTGATGCTGTCAGAGGAAGTCCTCTCCTCATTACACCACATCACACACACGCTAACGGCTGAGAGGAACTCTCTTCACCAGGCGAGTATTCCCCACATGACGTGTCACAAATATTTGCCAAATTATCAACTCCGGTTTTTATTGGTTTAGCTTATATGCCCACCCATGACAGTTGTGTTGATGTTTTGTTTTCAGAGAGTGAGCACCTTAAGCCAGGAATGTATGTATCTACGTGCAGAGCTCAACGGCCATCAGGGTTTGGTGTCTCCGCCGGAATCACTGGAGGGTTACCATGTCAGCCAGGATCTCGTTGTGGCTCGCAACAAAATCAACACCCTAACACATGATCTGTAAGTCGGCTTCGTTCTTTTGTTTCTCTGGCAGTTGCATGTATATTGTGAGAATTTTTTTATTGGTCTGCAATCTATCAATGGTGCTAGGGGCAGTGTAAGAGGACTTTGTGAAAGGTGTGGTTATTCCTTAGGGCATTCGCCAGCTGTGTCGAGTGATTGTCACTGGTAAAGCCAGATGTCACCAGGGTTCACTATTGTCAGTGCAACTCAATTAACGTTTTTGTGGTTCATAAGTACTATTGTAATTGTCAATCCATAACTTGGTTCTCCTCTTTCAAAGCATTCTTATAAATATGTGTAGATGTTAAAAATATGTATGCATCAAAAGTTTCCATGGTAACCCTCTGAGTATAAGAGCTAGCTAGTATCTTATAAAAAAATCACGGCCATAAGAACGACTTCACACCTAGGAGTTGATGATCAGTTTAAGCATAAACATTAATGATGTCACAGATTTGTTATTCCCGTAAATTAACATTACTATTGTGCTGCTCTCAAGTTGTATCAACTGGTACATTTTCTTTTAAATATCACAGTTGTATAGTTCTGCCTTTCCTATTGTATAGTTCTGCCTTTCCTAATAAACTGGGGATGACCTTTCATGGATGGGTTGATTTGTCCTTGCTGTTACTAATAAATTGCTCTGACCTTTTGACATCAGACTAGCATTTCAGTACTTGCCATTATTTATCACAGAGAGGAGAGGAATAAATTGCTTTGTGAAGTTCAAGAGGAGCTCCAACAGTCCAACGCACAGTACACCAGCACCAAAGAACAGGTACCTATTTTAATCATCTCCAAATTTAATTGGTTGGTATAAGTTAATCGATTCTTATTACAATTATCCTGGTGTCAAATTATAAATCCCTTTCTTCATATTTTAAAAATCTCATCAAATTAAATATTGGTAACCTTCAGTTCAGTTATTGTGATTATTAATTAAAACCATTTAACACCTGATGGTAACAGGATATGAATAACCTGTGTTCCCTTCAATTACATTTCATATCTGTGTTTAGAACTTGCAGTTAAAGCATGATATCAAGTTAGCCGGGGTTTACAGAGAGCAGGCAGAGGAGTACAGAGAAAAGGTAAGTTTCCAAGCAACCACACTTGATCTTTCTTGAACCTAGATCCCTGTCCCACTCCTCACTGACCCCATACAACTATTTCTGACAACTGGCTTCAATTTGAAACATATTTTCCCATTGATAGCAATGAACTGTTTCCAGTGAGCATTTTCTGATACTTGCTTCACAAGTACATTTATCAGCATGTAGGCAATGTCTGTGCTTCATAAAAGACACCTTCAAAAATACTTCCCGAACCTTGCCTTGACAGTTATGATGCACGTACATTCAGATGCCTTTATAGCCACCAATATAGAGAGAATAACACTGATGAAAGCTAATCATTGTGTCATATAGTTTAGAATATTTTGTGAAGTCCCTGTCTTTGTTAATTATACAGGCCTCCCGCGTGGATGATTTGGAACGAGATGTTGCTCGACAAAAAGATTTGCTCAATGAGATGGAATTTTACAAAGTTCGAATTCAGGTAAGTAAATTAATTGATTATACTTTTTCTTCCATTTAAAATTTAAACAGTGTATACCGTCAAAAACATTCATCATTATAAATATTTGTGAAGACAACATATGTCTTAGTTTTTCGCCCTTTAATATATTTAAGATGGCAAATGTTTTGTCAAGTAATCTTTAATATTTGATTTTGTTGTACAGGAATTACGGGAAGACAATGACTTGTTGATAGAGGCCCAGGGTCGTTCAGAGGAGCAGGCTTCATCTGCTCACAAACGATCGGAGGCTCTGATGGACGAGCTTGTGAAGGTGCAGATGCAACTGGAGTCTGCTGTCTCTGTGAGTGGTGCTTATCAAGTAGCTGGGTTGGTAGGAGTAGTGAGGGAGGGGTGGTTGGAAATGGCCTTATTTTCTTCTTTGCTCTGTTGAACATAGCTTTAATGGTTGTGTCTCTGTTGGTTGTGGTGCCTCCAGTTGTAAATGTTGACTGTTTTAATGGAATCAGATTAACATTGGTCAACTTCAAACAGATACATTGCTGTCTAGGACATGTAAAACTGATCCAGTCATTCATTACACAATATGCCCCTTTTTATTACACAATATGACCCTATTTACTACACACGATTACCTTATTTAAGAAAGTTATCATAAGAGCTGATGATAAAGCAATCACAAACTGCCCTCTACAGGAACAGGAGCAGATGAGCTTCAAACTGAAGGTGATGGAGGAACAGAAAAGCATGTTAGAACAGCAGCAAGAAGACCAGCTCTCCTCTAGTGGATCGCGTGGACTGAGTCGTATCCGTAGCTTCGCCTCATCTGAGTTCCTCACCAGCAGCATGCTCCAGTTACCAGTCACATCAACACCAGGTAGCAGCAGTGGTCTCACCTGCAAAATGTCTAATTGATTATTTGGTCAGAAATTCATGGCTAAGTTGCAATAATCTCATTAATCTGGGTCATATTTTAAGCCCTAAATATGACTGGAAGTTTTACATCAACCAAATTGGTATATCTCTCAAATCGTCATAAATGTTTGAACCATGTTTTCATGTGCTTGCCACAGGCCCTTGTACAGCTCCAACTGTATCCGATGAGCTGAAGGAAAGTATGACTGAGAAAGTGGGTGAATTGGAGGCTGAGAATGAAGAGTTGCGATCTAAAGCCCGACAAACAGCTATTCACTTGACAAAGGTAGAAGAGGAACTGGCTGAGTTACGTGCTAAGTCGGAACATGAGATGCAACAAAAAGTGTCAGAAATAGAACTGCAGACCAAAGAGCTAAGGAAAAAGGCTTCTAGAGAGTTGACTCGGGAGTTTGAGGCTCGCGTCACTGAAATTGAGCAACGTAGTTTGAATCTGAAGCAGCGAGTTACGGATGAATTCAAGCAAAGGTTAAATCATTTGGAGACAAGTAACAAATCCTTGCAGAAGAGAGCTGATGATTCCGAGAGGAAAGTGGAGGCAGCTGATAGGCAGTGTTTGGAGGCACAAGCACAGCTGAAGTTGACTCGTGAGTCATGGTCAGTTATAGGAACAGGCTGCTCGACTGGATGGTCTCAATAGGGAGCTGTTGTTAGAAAGAGAGGAGTTCAAACAGAGGATAACTCACACCAAGGAGGAGTCTCAGGGCAGAGTCCGGCATTTAGAGAAACAGGTGGATATGTTACAGTTTAGGACAAGTCAACTGGAAGCACAGAATGCAAGGCTGTCACAGACCATGGTGGAGACACAGGGCGAACTTGGCCATTATATATCTGTGGTGGATGGTGCTGACAGGCAAGAGAAACGCTCTAATGGACCAGCACGTATTGTCTACATTCCACCATCTTCCAGTCCGGCTAAAGCATCAGTTCATGCCGAACTGATGAGATCTAGTTCAAGTTGCAGCAGTGGGGATGGCAGGTGCTTGCATGGTGAACCTCACCTAGTCAGAGGCCATCGGTCCGGCCATTCTTCAACTCGTCCTGCATCTGTGATTGGTCTCACTGACCAGAGAAGCTCACATGATCCACTTGTTGTGTATCGTAGTCCCTCGTCCTCGACACCTTCATCATCCCACCACCGTGTTTCTCACCAGATGCTCGCTAAACCTCACCACTCGCACAGACCCCTTCCACACAGACCCAGAAGTGCGTCGTTGTCAGATCATCACCATCCCCCACCCGTCCACTGCCCAAGGCACTGCACGCTAACACACTCCCCACGTACACCTCAGTTTGTGAGAAATGACAGATCTCGTAGAACCATGCCCAGTAAGATGTCCCCCCAAAGTAGAGAGCAACATTCGTCAACATCATCGGTGGCATCAGTACCAGAATCAAGAGCCTTGAGAGAGGTGAACGGTCGTGGGACTCCTCCTCCGGCCTTCACTCGCTCCCAGTCCTTCAGAGAACACGGTGCTCGCTCATACAAGGAAGCCTGTCATGGCTTTACCCACCATCGAGGCAACTCAACCCAGTCCCTCTCTTCTCATCCGGAATCACCACAGGCATTCCGGGATCCATACCTTGTGAAGTCCAAATCGGAATATCCTCCATCAAATAACGAGAATATCATGAATGGTCTACAGCATCACAGGGACTCTGATCAGGACTCTGGTTGCGACCGCTCCCCAAATGGCGGCATTTCTCTCGATGATACCAGAGGGAGCAGCAGATGTTCATCTCCTCGTTTACCGCAGAACCAAGACTATCATATTGTGGCGTCGAAAACTATTATACAGCAAACTCAAATCCGTGCCACGTCACAGCCCCAGTACAGTGAGAAGTGGAGACTCCTGGTGGACAAAGTTGTCGAATTACAAGACAAGAATCAGATGTTGACCATGGAAAATACTGAGATGCAACGCAGCGTGAAATCACTCAATCACTGTGGGGAGAGGATAACTTCTCTGGAAAACCAAAACCTCCAGCTTGAGCTGGAGAATCGTAAACTCAAACGTATCTGTGAATCATTGCAATATTCGCTCACCGGCAAGAATCCATATGACAAGCGTACATACCATTTCTACACCAATGTTTGAGATTAAATAATGTTAAATTTTACAGTGATTATGCAGAACAGATGTCATCACAATTGTACATGGAATGAAATGTGGATGAAGGCTGCTGATTGTTTATTTAATGAACAGGGTTGTGATCTACCCAATCCTCATTTTTAATCCGATTTTGATCAATTTGCTTAACAGTTTTCTGTGAAAAAATGGATGTATAAATGGTTGTAAAAATGACATCACATGTATATAACATTGCCCTATATTTCTTTTTCATTTGGCATTTACATACTCTGTAAAGTAAAATATGTACAGATATTTTTTCCAGGGCAACTCGTGGTTAGGTTTTGAATGTGTGGTGGAATATTCTGAAATCTGGATATTCCGTAACTGTGATTTCAGTGAAACAGCTTTTGCATTCATACAATACTAAAATGGACACCAACATATCTTGGACAAAGTGCTTTGCAATTTTTACCAGACCCATCTCTTTTGTGTTCATTAAGAAGTGTTGTCATATGATTTATTGTTCTGACAAAATGTGTTATTAATGTGTTAATCTTTTGCAACCTCCATGCAGCAAGATTTTCCTGATTACAGTTCTTCTACGAACACATTCTATGATAAGTAGTACTCATGTTTGTTTGTTTGTGATCTCATCTGTGTAATACTTGTACACTCCAATTATGAATCCTTATCATGTCAAATATACATGTTCATATGCTTGCTATTTAGTAAAAAGTATGTTCAATTATGTCACCTGGTTTCCCTAATGTTTGTCTGGACAAGTCTTGTAATAAGAGCATAGACGTTCTGCATTTGACATGCAGTTTTCATATACTGCTTTTAAAAGGATGTTCATATTCCTGCTTCTTATCAACACATTAATGTTGGTGTGCCATTAAACCCCTATACTTACTTACTTGCCTCTTATCAGTCTCAAAAAGATTGTGTTGGCTATATCATCTCACATACAGCCTTTAGGGATGAATAAAGATATTTATTTTTGAGGTATTAATTGCACTTAATCGAAATGATGCATTATTAATCATAATGTATCTACGGTTAATGTATAACTTGATAAAGAAGCTGTCATTTGTGTGATCATAACGTATATACTACATTGGCCGGGGTCTGCAGGCTAACTTACTGTGTGATTGTTATACCGAAGCTTTCCGATTTGCTCTCCCAGCCAAAAGGCTAAAATTCGCGTTGGACTCCATTATCAAGTTTCATTGCTACAAAGTGTGACGTCACATCTGTGATAACGTCCAACATGGCTCCTTGTGGCTACAGCATTCAAGTCGTGTCTGGAAGGCAAAACTCGGTGACTACGAATCCAGAAATATAAAACTTACATGGTTATGTAGAGATTTAGAAACAATTCCAAGAACAAATGCAAGGCGGGATGCAAGGCTCCAAAAGTCCTTATCTTGTACAGCTTGGACCCCTGTTGATGGAGCCAGTTTGGTCGTTTTCGCACCTTTTTGTGGGCACAACGTGGGGTCGGATGGGATTATGACGACATCACTTTGAAGCCCTATTTTCTTAACACCGACCCAAAATTGGCGGCACATCCTTGCTAACCTTCCGGGTGAACAATAATGTCAATAGGGCTACAAAGTGTGACGTCACCGCTGATAACGGTCCAAACTGGCACCTTAATACATTTTCCCTGTAGCATTCTAGTCATGTCTAGAATATCCCCATGACAACAAATAGGATAAATAACAATTGTATGATTCACCGTTTGAAAAAAAAATTGAGGACAAAATATATTAGGCGTTAAAAGTTCTTATCTTGCATAGCAATGCTATAAATCTTGTATAGCAATGCTGTATGGATCCCCTGCTGTTGGAGCCAGACTGGCTTTTTTTCGCACCTTTTTGTGTGCGCAGCTTGGGGTCGGTCGGCTTGGATAATGACGACATCACTTTGTAGTCCTATAGTAGTTTTTTTTCGAAGAAGATGTCTGGCAAAAAACTGATCGTGGTGCATTTCCCTGTTTCGACCGCAAATTTCACTACTATTTATTTATTCAATGACCATTGTCAGATTGTTGTCCAATTAAGGGGAGGGGAACGATAAATACCAATGATAAGGCAAACATATACATTCTGAACTTTATTCCTACATAAATCAATGAAGCGCATATTCATACAGCTGAATAGTTACATTAGTGTCAGATAATTCATCAGTAAACGACTCTATGCGAATAAAACATACCAATTAATCAAGGAGGTATTTATTCAATAACTATAGGCTGTATTCGGTGTATTTTTTGGACCGTTAGCCAGCATGCCTGCAATTGTGTTTTATCTTTCTGTCCCCCTATCCACACCCAAGGGAAAGGTTCATTTCGAGGATATTATTATCCTCAATTGATATAAAATGCTATACCTGAGAACATATTATCGTCTTATCCGAAATACTCTCTCAAACCTTGTACCAGGCAAAATATGCTTTAGATATCAGGAAGCTGCATCAAGTCTATAGGATATGAACGACATGGTTAACTGATATATCTGGTATCTAAAAAAACCATAAAAACACCCTTACTGCATTATTTCATCTGCATGTTTCTGGACTGAGTCTATAACCAACTACCTAATGGTTGATAGTTATCTCCGTTTAATAACTAACTAGAGCGACTTTGGAATACATGTCATTCCAATGATATGAGGCGATTCAAATCCAAAATAGTACAGCAACGTGACTGAAAAAGAATTCTTTTAACTGCGTAATCATTGTCACTTAAATGTTCATTCAGTTGTGTCACTCCGCCAATGAGACAACTACTTAAATATATGGCATTAACGCTATTTCGTAGTGACATCAATTCACGTGTCAGCCTCGTTTATCCTCACAAATTGATGCGGCTTTCACGTGGAAGTACCACGCGTTCTCATCAACGTGACTAGCCTGGAACCGCACAGCTCGATAGAACATAGCTAATGTGAACTGGAATATATATGCGTTTGTCCTATGCAGCCTTTTGTGTAAGGGGAATTGATGTCGCAGAGTTGAGTAGCCAATTTTTTCAGGTTTCTTGGTGGTTGCTATGATACCGATAGGTAACTGCATCCTGGTGGTGTTTTCGAACGCCATTTTTATTTACATTTCCAGCATATATCTTAGTAGGTTACCGTTTCAACATACAATAATGCATAGTTACGGATGTGTCATGTTACATTGCAACCATTCAGACATACCTGGGAGGCAATATCTCCGCGACCACTAATTGGAAAAATATCCAACTTGTGCGGTTATTCAGAAAATCACTGGGGCTGTAACATATAGACGATTCATCAGCTGGTGACAATGACAAATAGCAAGGCGTCAAATGTCCTTATCTTATATGGCAATGTTAAAGGGACTCCCCGTAGTTTGAGTCAGTCTGGCCGTTTTCGCACTTTTTTGGTATTATGTCGACGTCACTTTGTAGCCCTGTGAAGTGGTTGAAGATTCTTATATATATATATATATATATATATATATATATATATATATATATATATATATATATATATATATATATATATATATATATATATATTATATATATTTATATATATATATATATATATATATATATATATATATATATATATATATATATATATATATATATATATATATATATATACATATATATATATATATGTATTCATATATAACACGTAGAAAGCTGTTGGGTAAATCCGTGATAATCATAGCTGTATCTGCAGGCTGCATCTACCAAGAGACTTAATTAACCTACAAAATATGAGATACGTGGCCATGCTACATTCGCCCTGTGCGAGTTTGATAATAACAATGCATTGATTCCGGACATAGCCACATGATAGGAAGTCGATATCAAATTCACATTATGTGGAGGTTAGTGGGGATGTGCCGCCAATTTGGGTCGGTTTTATGGCATTTTGGTATACAAATGTGTCGTTATTTCTTGAAGACAGGTATAGCAATGGGTCTTTTTTTTTTTGGCAATGACATGGTATACCAATAGGTACGTGTTTTTGACAGCGAGGTATAGCAATGGGTATTTGGTTTGTGATGGGTATCCAAATGGATCTGTATTCTTTAATTAACATGTGATGCTCAATATTGGGTGTTTGCTCATACATAAAAACACCCTTACTGCATTATTTCATCTGCACGTTTCTGGACTGAGTCTATAACCAACTACCTAATGGTTGATAGTTATCTCCGTTTGATAACTAACTAGAGCGACTTTGGAATACATGTCATTCCAATGATATGAGGCGATTCAAATCCAAAATAGTACAGCAACGTGACTGAAAAAAAAATTCTTTTAACTGCGTAATCATTGTCACTTAAATGTTCATTCAGTTGTGTCACTCCGCCAATGAGACAACTACTTAAATATATGGCATTAACGCTATTTCGTAGTGACATCAATTCACGTGTCAGCCTCGTTTATCCTCACAAATTGATGCGGCTTTCACGTGGAAGTACCACGCGTTCTCATCAACGTGACTAGCCTGGAACCGCACAGCTCGATAGAACATAGCTAATGTGAACTGGAATACGTTTGTCCTATGCAGCCTTTTGTGTAAGGGGAATTGATGTCGCAGAGTTGAGTAGCCAATTTTTTCAGGTTTCTTGGTGGTTGCTATGATACCGATAGGTAACTGCATCCTGGTGGTGTTTTCGAACGCCATTTTTATTTACATTTCCAGCATATATCTTAGTAGGTTACCGTTTCAACATACAATAATGCATAGTTACGGATGTGTCATGTTACATTGCAACCATTCAGACATACCTGGGAGGCAATATCTCCGCGACCACTAATTGGAAAAATATCCAACTTGTGCGGTTATTCAGAAAATCACTGGGGCTGTAACATATAGACGATTCATCAGCTGGTGACAATGACAAATAGCAAGGCGTCAAATGTCCTTATCTTATATGGCAATGTTAAAGGGACTCCCCGTAGTTTGAGTCAGTCTGGCCGTTTTTCGCACTTTTTTGGTATTATGTCGACGTCACTTTGTAGCCCTGTGAAGTGGTTGAAGATTCTTATATATATATATATATATATATATATATATATATATATATATATATATATATATATATATATATATATATATAGATATATATATATATATATATATATATATATATATATATATATATATATATATATATATATATATATATATATATATATATATATATATATATATATATACATATATATATATATATATGTATTCATATATAACACGTAGAAAGCTGTTGGGTAAATCCGTGATAATCATAGCTGTATCTGCAGGCTGCATCTACCAAGAGACTTAATTAACCTACAAAATATGAGATACGTGGCCATGCTACATTCGCCCTGTGCGAGTTTGATAATAACAATGCATTGATTCCGGACATAGCCACATGATAGGAAGTCGATATCAAATTCACATTATGTGGAGGTTAGTGGGGATGTGCCGCCAATTTGGGTCGGTTTTATGGCATTTTGGTATACAAATGTGTCGTTATTTCTTGAAGACAGGTATAGCAATGGGTCTTTTTTTTTTTGGCAATGACATGGTATACCAATAGGTACGTGTTTTTGACAGCGAGGTATAGCAATGGGTATTTGGTTTGTGATGGGTATCCAAATGGATCTGTATTCTTTAATTAACATGTGATGCTCAATATTGGGTGTTTGCTCATACATAAAAACACCCTTACTGCATTATTTCATCTGCACGTTTCTGGACTGATTCTATAACCAACTACCTAATGGTTGATAGTTATCTCCGTTTGATAACTAACTAGAGCGACTTTGGAATACATGTCATTCTCGTGAGACGAGGCGATTCAAATCCAAAATAGTAAAGGAACGTGATTGAAAAAAAAAAATGCTTTTAACTGCGTAATCATTGTCACTTAAATGTTCATTCAGTTGTGCCACTCCACCAATGAGACAATATATATATATATATATATATATATATATATATATATATATATATATATATATATATATATATATATATATATATATATATATATATATATATATATATATATATATTGTGTGTGTGTGTGTGTGTGTGTGTGTGTGTGTGTGTGTGTGTGTGTGTGTGTGTGTGTGTGTGTGTGTGTGTGTGTAAATATATATCTATGTATATATATACTAGTCTTATGGCATGATAAGCAAACAGAAAGGTCCGGTCCGTACATTTACCTTACACTGTTTCCTGCAATATCGTCTACCTCATGAGCCGGACGTCCTGGGGCGCTCGTTGATAGCCTGCGGGGCCGAGTCACAAATCTGTTTATTAAGTGGCCGCTATTTAATTAACCGCCTTGCCGTTACGAACCAGAGCATCGTTTGGACTGACCACGGAATCAGCAATGTTTTGTTGGGTTTTTTTCAGTTACGAACCTTAATAAACTTACTTTTTCATCCGGAATCGTTAGTTCGGTATATGGATGGGTCCCTTGTAGCTCCTCGAGGTGGTCTAGATATGATTTGGGATCATTAAATTTTGGTATATGTATTGGTGCCCCTTTTAACAAATTTGTATATGAATGGGTCTTTTTTCTGAGGTTTGGTATGTAAATGGTTCCCTTTTTTCACTCTGGCTTGGTATAGATATGGTCCAGTTTTTGTTTCCCTTGGCGGCACACCCCTACCCTTTTCCAAGGAAAGAACCCCCCCCCCCCCCCCCCCCCACCCTTCCAGGGTGTGTGTGTGTGTGTGTGTTTATCCCAGTTTTCTTATTCTAGATTTATTGCGGTTGTAGCAGGTGATGTACAATTATGTTGCTGGAATTTTCCAATCTAGATATAAAACTAAAAACAAATCAATCGTAAGGACAGAAGGGGCGTACTGCTTAACCAACACTGAGCGCAGAAGACTAGTTGCTTTCGAACTTGGATAAGATAAGGTTTCTTTTAAAGATGTTGTGATGCTAAATTACTTGAGCAAAGCGTCACGTCAATGGGAGTTTACCATAACCATATTTGACAGTTAAACGGTTAGGTGGGTGGTATTTTGGGTTTTTTTGTGTGAAAGGATAAGTTTGTGTTTGGCTCACCCACCAAGCGTCTTGTATTGGGGTTGGTGCGCTACCGTGTTGCCCCACCAAGCAGTATTGCCACGTGCTTACCTTCGACCCAAATCGTACCAAGTAAACATCCGGCCTCTAGTGCATACTGGGAATTGTTCTCCTTAAACCTGTGTTATGATTTTCCTTAGATAATTTAAC
This sequence comes from Urechis unicinctus, assembly GCA_034190875.2. NCBI lineage: Eukaryota > Metazoa > Annelida > Polychaeta > Xenopneusta > Urechidae > Urechis > Urechis unicinctus. The sequence continues at coordinate 29,484,117 of CM067346.1, forward strand.
AAATTTAAACACCCATCGATGTCAAAATGCAGTCGGAGGATCAGGGAACCTCCCCTGCAGGCGCTGCCCTTGTCACAATCGACCTCGTTGAAGGTGGGTATTTTAAGTGTATGGCGCTATGAACTTTTGCGATTGCTCGTGGATACCGTCTATATTGTAACTTGTGTTGAACCGGATCACATCGGCTATCGTAATACGATAGAACAGCTGGTCCAAGCCGGGCAGCTCAAATCGCCACACCTAAGAAAAAGCTGTCTTTCTCTGACGAAGGCTTCGCATCCCCAAGAATGGCGATGTAGTTAATGCGGGCATTGTTTGCGTTAATTTCGGATCAATGCATGGTTTCTGTCTCTGGCGCTCGGCTCCCGATGCCAAACTTTCGAGCGCTGAGCGGCTTCCGAGCGGCTTCCGAGCGCCGAGCCGCTGTCTATATAATATTAGGGGTGTCAGTCATTGTATCTCGTTGAAATTATACCTGAAGATAGGTATACCCATGAGGATTCTAAAAAGGTATAAGTCAATTAGAAAAAAAGAGGTTTCAAATTTCATGGTATTGCTCGGTTTTGTGCCAGAATAACAGCCACTTTATGTCTTATATATAAAATATAGTGAAATTATATCACAAGAAATGTATAATCAAGAGGAATCTATTAAGCTATGTTTCATTTTTTTCAGTCGATTAGTAAAAAAGTTATTGAGCTTTCAAATTTCATGGTATTGTCAGTTTTTGAGCCAAAATTGACAGGACGACAGCCACTTTTCCAGATACCTGTCTGAAATTGCCAAACAATGCTAATACTATTGCAACCAGACACCTGTCTGAAATTGCCAAACAATGCTTAAACTATTGCAACCAGACACCTGTCTGTAATTGCCAGACAATGTTAATACAACTTATTTGACGCACCCTTTATAAGATTGGTGTAATATATATACAAAGTGTCAGGTAACGATGAGAGATATATGGTTCTGTTTAAAGTCGGTGGTCACTCACGTCTTCACGCAAAAACTTTGTCAGAGAGAGATTCAAATGCGAATTGTTTAACTGCAATGTTTAGGAATATTTGCGTGCCAATACGCAACTTATATAAGGCTGGGGTGAACTCGTGATATACTCGGGATGTACTCCGTAAACGAATCTGACACAAAACCTGGTTAACAGAATCTCTTTGATGTGTTAATTCTGGGTGGTACCCTTGGCGACAAGCAGCTTGCGCAACGGTCGCCGTAACTGTCGGTAGCTCAACATCGACTCCATGAACCCTAACTGCCTTTGAAGTTACTGGCCTGTAACGGATAATTTTTATTGATCAATCACACACGATATATGTCTTTCACTTGGGACATCATATAATGTGACAGCATCCTTGCTGTTTACTACTTTCGATCTCCCATATATATATATATATATATATATATATATATATATATATATATATATATATATACAAGATCTATTGCTATTGAAATGTACAAAAGATATATTATTCAGTACAGATTATTTTCATTTTCTTTACATGCTATAAAAAAACCAACGTGATAATTCAGTGATCTGTTGGATAAAAAATATTGCATCATGCCATGGCAATATGAAGCAGCCATGCTGCCTAAAGGATTAAAATAAAGTGAAATCAGAGATCCCTTTCATATCTAAGGTCAAGTCCTTGAAAGATGAGAATGAGGATATAGAAAAGGCAATATGATTTGAGGATTCTTTTCCCAAATCAAAATGGCACTCGATTTTACTGGAGATCTTAGCTTCTTTGGCAAGTATATAGGCCCATATGCTGTAGTGTAACATATGCGAGTCCATCAAAGGCAAAACCGCTCTTTGTTCTTGTGACAAAAAGAGGCCAACCTTATTATTCACTAATTCCATCTATTATATCTTTGGTTATGGAATCAATGAATAGGGTATCAGGCTATGTTTTATGTATATTATTTTATGTATTCATATTGCATTTCCTTATTTTATAGAAATTGTTCATCAAATAGTCACCCCTTGCCTACCAATATATTGTGCATACTGTCATTTCCTGGGTCTATATATGCATGTTTGTATGTATGTCTATTTGGTTTGTTGTTTTAAGGTAAACACTAAATAAAACATAATTTCCTGGACGGACTAGGGAATGACCATATATGGCAGCACAGTGTTATCACTATGTTACTAAGGTTTTCAGCAACGAGCTGCTGCCACCTCCTTTAGAGGGTGGCACAGTGATTAAAGGGCATTAACAAGTTATACAGTAAATAGCTGCAGTCACCTCCTAAAGAGCCGTCTTGCAATAAGGTATGCAACAAGACCTCAGCATAATAAGTGTCTTAAATGTGCATTTCATAAAATATCATCAAAATTACTATTATGAAAAAAAATTGTCGATCACGTCCCTACTTGGTTTAGTAAAAAGTTGAGTCCAATCGATGACCCCAGCTATGTATATGGCCTTTGTAAAGTATGATTTCTTATTTTTGACGGGACATGAATTTCAACCCAAATATGGCACACGGTACACTTTACAATACATTCAACGTCGAAAACGGGCAGAGTTTGAAAGATAATACTAGAAAATGTAAGTCATGCGCTGCGTAGTTACTGGTCAATTTTGCTATTGATTTGAATATTTTTATAAACAAAGTTCGGTGGCTGTGCGCCTTAATTGATCAATTACCAATGATTAGTTGTTTCCAGTAAAGAGTCATTGTAGCAACTACACAAAAATGGGATTAAGATAAGAATAGCACAAAATTGGTGATAACACCATACAACACAATGTTGTGCCAGCCAAAAGGTATGGAAACCACTAGACTGGTTTTGACAACAAAGGGTCTCCTGTAGCATTAATGATGATGCAAAAAAATCCCTGATAAAAATCTTTGTGAAGAAACTGAATGACCTTCCTGGTTATTCTCTAAATGATATAGACAATTTGGAAAATTTTCATTTTTATGGACACAAAGACATTACTTCCTGGTTGAGAAGATAAAGGCGATGAAGAACCAGTGAGGGTCATGATCAGAGATGTGACATCTCACCTCGTTGGTGTAAGACATGCTATGCTGTTGAGCAGAGCTTGTATTATACTGTTGCCTAGGTGTCTGTATGTACATCTGTCTGCCAGTTTGTTACTTTTCATGGCATTTTGTAGAAATTAAGCTGGTAGTCTCCCTGGTATTTAAAAAACAATAAAACTCCTTTTCTCTTTGTAAACAAATTGGGGCATTGCAACTCCTGTGTCCAAGACGTTTTTCACAACATATTGTAATTTTGTTCAGGCCAAGTATGTAGCTGGTTCCCGTGACGTAGTGTTATACTGCTTCACCTTTCAACCCACGGATGATTATGTTAAATGGTGGTACCATCTCTGAAAGGGGATGCACCCGACCCGGTAGCTCAATAGTACCAAGCTGGACCTTCGTCCCAGCAGCATGGGTTTCACAGTCTAGGCAACGGGTTTGTGCTAAGTGGGCGCCAAGTCACCTCATTGTTGGAAGTGACACATTTATGTGGCATCTTTTGTCAATATAGCTTGCAGAATGTAAAAATGACATTGCAAATGTCTTTTAGCGCCCCACTCATGTGGTTAAATTAATTAACGCATTTTCAATGGCAAAGGCACACTGTTTTTGCCAGGTTCATGCAAAGCTAACCAGAAAATATATTTTGCATCCCCTACGTTAGTAGCATGAATATTTCAAGCCATCCTGGCCTGTTAACTTCATGATTTAATTAGTTAGCAAAAGTGTCTTGCAAACGTTTAAGACCAAACGTTATGATTTAGTCCTGTCATACTATTTAAATCGTGTCCAAATTAGAAGAACATTGAGGCCTATTGATCTCGTGTTAAATAATCTAGCAAATGAATGATATAATTAGTCAGCCAGTTACAATGTTGTTAGTTTAAGGTGTGGTAGATGGGTTTGATCGACCATGCTGCATTAGAGGGGCAGTAGTTAATGTGTTAATTGTGTGGGACTGTCCATTAATTTCATTACTGTAACTTAAGACATGCAACAGCCTGATTTGTTTTGTGGTGAATTGGAATTGCATAGTTTGACTATTAAGCATTGATACTGTGTATTTGATTTTAACTTATTTTGCTGTTATGATGCTTCAAAATGATGGAAATAGAACATGTCCAGATCAACATGGTTTTATTGTTCCTTTGGTTAATTATGGTCAGAGGAACAAATTAAGCTTACACTACTGTGTGCTTCAACAACTGGGTTATAAGATGTCCTGATAACTATTAGTACAGACATAGTTGCATTACCATATTTGGCAGATTTCATGTTTTTGCCTGCCATGATGTCAGTGGCTGGATTGGGGGAGAGGAATCTGACCATTTCTATTGAAACAACAATCATGGCATCCAGATAGTACTGGTTTGGGTGAAATATTAAGTTTTAGGTGTTTTTGGTGGTGTTCCTAACACACCCACGCTGCTTATAAGTCTCTGTGTTCTGTTTTCCTATCGCGCAATTGAATTAATTCAGCTTACCCAATGAACTCATTTCCGCACACGAACCCCAGTCCTCGTTTTACCCCACCCCCATGAAATTAAATCTCCCCTCCCACTGCGATGTGTGTATTCGTTTCCCTCCTACATGGCGTCATTAAGAACAGTTTATTTATGGAAGTAGCCACTTGTATGGGAATTTGTTTTAACGAGTTATTGTTATGGATGGGGCCTGCTCATGGCCTCAGCCAACTGACCATTATATGCTCAGTGTTTTCACCTGCCAATGGATCTATCAACTAAAAGTAACCACGGTCACCTGCAAATTCAGAAGCCTTGTCCTGTTACTGATATGTAAGTAGGCGTGAGTGCTGGGCAAAAAGCGTTCCTTTGGTAATCGATGGCCGCCTTGTCGGTTACACAGCAGCAGGAGCAAGCAGCAAGAGCATCTTCATTCAGGCACTGCTGTGGTGTTCCAGGCACCAACTAGGGGTCCAATCCGCCAAATGGACCGCTACATGTAGGCCAAAAGGTGAAGAAGGGGGAACGTGATGCCGTGACGTCAACAAACTGCGCCTTTCTTGTCCACCTTATATCTTTGCTCAACAATGATCTCAAAATCGCATGACCCAGGGTTTCTTAAAATGTTTTAGTATTTGCTTGGTTTTCGTGTGTATTGACCGAGGATGAGCAAGCGGGTGTTAATTCATGCATTTGTATGTTGTCCCACTCAGCTATACGCTGGTCCGATACAGGGCTACGTAGGGTATATTCACAAGAATAGCTGTGTTAAAATGATACACCTGTGAATTAGCATGTCTGGTAATTCGTACGTATCTGTGTGGTTTTCTCTTTGTATAAGTCTACCTGATGACACGACCAACGTCCCTCTCACCTTTATCTCGAGTATACTCGTACACCATGTCTGTTTTGTGAACCCCCATTCCCTTACCTGGCGTGAAAATATTCTGTTATTGCACCAGTCATAACGGTTGGTTATGGTGTCGGACACACATATACATGAGATTGACCGGTCGCTCCTCGTCCTTACGCGGGTTCAACGCAGGTCGTCATCAAGTGATAAGTAACCAAGCTTCCTGCTTGCATTATGACACCTGCCATATCATGACATGGTAACACGACTCCCGTTATTATGGGTACACATTTTTTTTGTTAGACTTGTTTTACAAACTGTGTTTACATTTCTTCTCGCTCCACTTCCTGATTTCCCTTAGGGTGTTGTCAGACTTGAAATGGAAACACTTCCTGTCTCAGTGCGGCTGGCTTTGTAGCTGTGTCAGACCAGTTGTGTGTCACTCAACCTGGAGCCTGTGTTGTGTGGCCGGACGACCTCGGTATGGCCCGGTCGTCTGAGGCTGACCCTTCATAGCAGCGGGTCAAGCATATTGATGTTCTGTACGTTAAGCGTTATCATAGGTCTTTGAGGCCTCATCACCATGTCGATTGGTGGCTGTTCGGGATGGGGGTGTTGTTTTATGTTATCTGATATTAGCCCATTTGTTCATTGATTGAATTTTAGTTTCATTTGAATTATATCACTCGTTTTAATATTTTTGTAACTTAGTAATGTAACGTTGCGTACAATACGCTACTCAAGTTTTATGTTAAATGAATGTGAAACTGGGATCGTTACCCCGCTAGGTTTCGTGTTGGAATGAAAACCGTGGTTGCTCGCTGTTCAATAACTAGTAGAGTTTTCTGTTACTTGTTATAGAAAAAAATCGTGATGCAGCTAGAAGTTCTGAAGTAGATTGGTTTCTTATCTCGTTTCCTTATTCACGACCAAACACCACGTGACTTGTGGAGGAAATTATTATGTGCCTCTGTACACACAAACCTGTCCCATGGTCGTGGCCTCGATGAGGTAAACAAAGGATGGTCAGCTAGCCTTGTATATATCCTTACTAGCTTTTCTTGTCATTATTTAGCTGCTGGGGCCCTCCGATTTTGTTGTATCTTGGCCCCTGGAATCCTTTGTTCTCCTCGCCAAACAAAGAGTTGTCTTTGATCGTTCCCACTTTTTCGGCCTGACCTTTCTTGTTATTTCATAGGCCATTATGTTTTTGATGCTGTGGCATTTTCAACTACCCTATATTCATTTCTACTTATTTATAAATGTAAATTGTGTAAAATTAGCAGCCATCATAGATAAGAAATAAAAAGCGTATCCTCCTTTGCTGTTTTCAGCTAATAAACAATCAACCGGGACTCGCAGTCTATATACGGCACGCGGTTATTTCATATTCATTAGACTAGCTATTTCATTGGCTGCTTTGAGAGGTCATAGGGCGGCTTTATGCAAATTACGGGGGCGTTTGGTGAGGACAACAACGGCTGGTCGTGCAACGTGACGCGCAGTCAGTCGGTGCCCGAAACACGCTTGTAATAAGTAACCATAGCAGAATTATAAGCATGGTCACTGTAATTAGTATTGAATCAGGAAGCTTAAATAATTTGTGTTGGCTGTAAGTTGTTCGAACGTCTGGTCGAGTTTCATCAGACGTGGGAAAGCTGCAGCTATTGTCCATTTGAGTGCGGAGCCTTTGTCTCAACTTCGTCTCAATTGCCAAGAAAATTTTCGGCGGATACTTCGTTTTCAACAAATGCTCGGTTGCAACAGCTTACCCATTTGCGGATCTTGCAGCTTCACAAACAAGTCGACTTCGATCGTCGTTTTGTGTGGACATAGGAACGCTAGGTTGGGGAACTCGGGAGGTTTCTTTGTTTTGCCTGCACTGAATTTGACCCCTGCAAGTTGACCTGAAGCGGCCGACCGACCAAGTTCTTCCGCGAACGCCTGGTGGTTTGTTGTTCGTTGCTTACCATTCATTGTAGAACAGAAAAATGTACATTTCCTGATAGGATGTGTTTTACTTAAACAAATCTATGAAGAACTACGGGCTACGAGTTGTTCAATCGTCCTAGCTCGAAACAAGCTGTGGGTGGTTCTTAAGGCCGTCGTCTTTCCGAGAAGCCTGGAGCTGTCGAAATACCAATAACCATTCGCGCCTGCGTCACGTGACGTGGTTTTGCAGTTGACCAAGCTGGGGACGTCGTTCGGTCCATTTGCTTTGCAGCTGGCGAAAGTGAACCATCAGCTATAACAGTTTGATCGCAGTATATGAGGATCCACCTTTGGCCTATACAAGTTGAACTTCTCGCCTCGTGGATGACTTATTTCAAGTGCTGAACTGCTTTAATAAGCATGGACTGAGGATTATTTTTTGGGGAATTGAGGATTATTTGAGAACCATCTGTCCAACATGAGTCCCTGGGATTGCCTCACGAGAGTTGGTGACATCACTGAGCTTTTGACCTCCACGCCCATATGCCCGGAAAACAGAGGTAAACAGTCGACTTTCACATTCTTTTGCGTTAAATACTTCCTTCCCGGGATTTCTTGCAACATGTTCGTGCGCGCAGTTTACACGGTTTAGGTTCTCTTTCAATTTGCTGATTGTTGATACTTTTTAGTCCCTTTCTGTTTACTACGATCTTACTTTGGTGTGATATCAGCGTGTGTGTGTGTGTGTGTGTGTGTGTGTGTGTGTACACGTGTCTTAAGCTGACTGTGGGGCATCGACAGCAGCTGGTTTTGCTGATCTCTCATCGTAGCCAGCGGTATCGATATTAACTTCAACTATTGATCGCATTCTTTCACTAAAACATTGCTTAGCCACACTCGATTAACGAGCCAGCCATAACCAGGGACCGAGCGTCTGTTGTCTTCGGCATGGTGCGTGGATTATAGCAGAGTCGCACCGGGGTCAACATGATTTGTGAGGGGAGAGAATTGAGAGAGGTATTCCTTAGAGCAATGGTTCACAGAACGACCTGGGGGGGGGGGGGTAGGTTGGCTGACGGGGGTGAGGGGTAGCATGACGGGGGGGGGGGTAGGTTAGTTGTGGGGGTGGGCGAGGGGTAGGTTGGTTGGGGAGGTGGCAGCTTTGCAAGGTTTGGTCTTACATAGTGTTTCAGTGGATTGTAATGCATGTTTTCAACGCGTTCGTATTATTATGATGCACTGTGGTTGCCAATTGCATGGTATGTTGTCATATTACCCAGTTATCACTGAATCTACAGTAGCTCTAAGAATAGGGGACTTATGATCATTCTTCACTGTTGCTTAGCAGCGATATTTCACCAAGTTGGTCCATGTAACGCGCGTTGTGCTATTCTAATAAGTTCCAGAGAACAGGCTTTTATGTCGATTAACTACGCACCATATAACACACTAGTGTTGGTGTGTGCTGTTAAACCCTACACCTATGTACGGTTATTTCCATGAATACCTGATGAAACAAAACTTATCTGGGGTGCGCCTTAAATATGGTTGATTAATGCTGATGGTGTTAGGTTCGGGAAGTTGATGATGTGTGGGTTATTGCAGGGGTTTGTTTGCGACGCGATGTGTTTGAGAGTTCGACTTGCTGAGAAATGACATTGCCCTGCCCATGTCCGGTTTGTGCTGTTGCTCCCGAAGCGGAAGCCAATTATATTTATATGAGTCGTCATCGTTACAGTGTCCGTGTGGATTATATTATATAAACCATCTGTTTAACGAATTCTTGCCTCGCGGTCCGCTTCCGCGACCAGTGACGTCACTAATCGCGCAGTTTTCATCCAATGCGCCCTGTCGACATGCTATTTCTGCGGGCATCCAATTGTTACTTTACTTGTGAAATTGGGAGCAGTAGGTCGAATGAGACGCGACGTGCTGGTGACGCATGGAGACAGTATGGTATTGACAAAGGTCGTTACGTAAATAGCTGAGTGTTGGAATGTTGACTTGTGCGAAACCAAGCTGGTTCTGAGAAAGAGAAACCAAATCTAAATATCTGTCGCCCCTTACCCTTGTGTCCGGTAGCAACAGACCAACAGTCGGATCGAGTACTACCTTATTGTCAATGGGAGCACAAGCTCCAACTTGGTTCAAAATGAGCCAGTGTCCGGCACTACCCATAAACGCAACTTAATACGAATGTGCAAATCTTATCGTATTGACGAGACACTACTGTTCATGGGATCTATATGAAAGCCAATGAATACGATCGATTGTGATAAGCATCAGACTCTCACCCAGTGCACACCACTCATCCAATCGGGCCTGCATTAGACTTCTACCAACATATGGTACATGTCCCTTAGATTAAAAACCAACTCACACACCTTTTCGGTTTTAGTTCAAAAGCTATGCCCCGTCTTGCAAAACGGCCTATCCGTGTTAAGGGAATAATATGCGCAGCCATGTCGCGGGTGATTGTAACGCCTGAATGCAATGCTCTCTTGCTTACGTTTCTGGGATCGCGGCATGTAAATTTGATTGCCTTTGGGCAGATCTGAAGACAGGTCGATTTGAGATAAAGGTGTTAGAGGAGCGTGGCAAGGCCTTTATAGAGTGACACCTGGTATGTCACCTACCCACGCCACCTGCTGCCAGTGTATCCTCCCGCCCTCCTTTCCCCTCCCACTCCCCCCGCTTTCATACCATCAGCTCTGTATGAAGAGCTCGTTAGAATTAACGACATGCCCGGGCGGAATATGTGGGTGACTTAACTAGGTCGGCCCTAGCAGTAAGTCTGACAACTTTGAAGTATCTGCTCTTGTTGACCACGTACTTGTCGGCTTTTTGTGGTCTGTTGGAGGGTGCGGGTCATTGAGTGTAGGTGCCAGTGTACCTGCCGCGGACGATGTCATGGGATACATGCTGGTTCATACCTTGACTTACTCGCCCCCTTTGTGTGCATGTGATGTCGTGTGTGGTTTTGTCGTCGTGGAGGCGTATCTGAGCTTTGAGGCATGTATTCAAACATGCCATGGTTTCGTGTAGGCGTAGTGTCGCAAATTTCGGTCGTTAACGCCTTCCCGTTTGAGCGAACTGACCTATTCGACGGCCCATCACTGATGACCAGGCCTACTGGCCTAGTTTTGACTCCCCAACCCCTGACAGATGCACTACCCACGTGGTCAATGGTACTGTGGTGCATGACAACTTCCTGTCTATACATATCTGCTTCCTGACCTAACATTATCGAATGATCCAACCAAGCGCCATTTCTACCCATACATTCCCCTCGCCTAACCCGAGTCCCGGAAACTCAGCAAAACCTAATTCCTCGTCGAATAAGACGTTCAAGGTCGAATTTCTCCTTGGAAATAGCCGACCGGCGCGCGTCCTTCACCACAATTCATCGCGCGTCCTTCGCCCAATTGCCCCTACTCACTGCAGCTAAAAAGCAGTCTGACTGTAACTTGCCTACACATTGACCGACATAACTTTTGCAAGTGTTAAAGCAATATCCATTCGCCTATTATCGCTTCGACCTAGCCGTTCATATAATGATGTTTAAATGATGATGTGATAGTCTTCATTATGACTTCACCTCGTCCTGTGAATCCACGATGTGTGTGGACTTGTTTTTTGTTACCCACTAAGGTCATTCGTCTGGTGGCCGCTGTAAATGTATGCGCATGTCGATATGACTGTCCATAATCTGGAAAATGCCCATCTTCGCTCCCCACTATGTTGTTGGACAGGAATGTTTTCAGTGAAGGGTTTATGGCATGGATTGCTAATTTAATATCACCCACTATGGTTAGACAATGGAATAAGCTTACTTGAACGATTGGTTTTCTGCTTCCAGTGAATATGCAAGGCAAGGGCAAGGTCGGCATGAAGGATTTCGAACTGCTCAAGGTGCTCGGAACTGGCGGTAAGTAGGGCTGGGTTCACTGTGTTGAAGTTCGTGCATAAACTGTGCAGGATGAATGACTGAAAGATGGACGAGAAGCTCGGGCACGTGGTGTTTGTAGCATCTGTGATGTTGGCCTCTCGCAGTTAGTAAATCAGGCCGCGTTGGATTGTGGATTGTATTAATCAAAGAAAATGAAAATCTGATCGGCACAATTGGATCCTAGCCACTCATTTCACAATATCATCATCACTTACGCACATTTGGCTTTTCTGAAAATACCAAATACATATGTCCATAGTGCGTGTGGGCTCAGGTGTGTTTCGGAGAATGACCGTACGTATGGGGTTCCTAATGGCCCTCTCACTTGTATATATATCTGTTTCTGGCAAGCACACTGTGACAGAACAGTTAGTTAGTTACTGCTGTGGTACAAATTGACATTTAAATTCCCTAACAAAAAATCCCTCCATAAGTAACCCTAACGTGGGCGTTCCATGACCTACTAGGCATAGGGTTTTAAAAGAAAAGGGTCATTTCATTGTTCGTTTGGGCGTGAGAAGCCTCCATTGTTCACTCCCCTCTCCCCGTGCCTGACATGCGGTTGTCATGGAGTATATGTATTGTCATCACTGCCCTACAACTGGGCGCTGATGCTGAGAGCTCGGTCCCGTGGGAGGGAGTTTTTCCCCCGATGTCACGTTGCTGATCACGGACGAGTGAAGTCGAGTGTCACTGCGTCTGTGTTAATTATCCGGGCGTGTAATAGTTGGAGGCAGATTGAATGGAGGCAGGGCCATAGGCAATAAGTTATTAAGCTGGCACAAATGATCGCCTTAGACAGCTGTTAGCTGTTAGCCACTGGTCTGTGCCATAATAATTGATTATGCGGGTACCTATTAAGACGGGTAGCTCTAATTAAGAGCGACGAGGTTCGTGTGGTGTGATGGCGTCGCCATCATTGAAACATCATCTTACTTGCCAACCTAAGTCGACTGACAACGCGTGTTAAATGACACAGGGATGTTTGCGTGGACGACAACACTGAAACAATGCAATCGTGGTGACGATGTGGGTGGGTGTGTTTATGTGGGGGGTTCTGCCCTGGTTGTCCCATCCTCGTCATGAATTCACGTTGGTAAACAGCGGAAATTTTGCGTGGTTAGGATCGGGATTTTTGTAACATATATCTGAAGTGAAATGCCATTCTCCTGGAGCGGAGGATACACATTGATAGCGTGGGTAGGGGCAGCGTCCTCTGCTGCGGAGAATGGTGGAGGGCGTGGAGCGGTTCAAATATACTGGTTTGTTATATAAATTGTCTGGTGAATGTCATACTAGACCAAACCTATCAGCAATCTATCTAAAAGCTTTCGCGCTATTTATCAGCAACACAGCGCCATGTTCACTTGCATATTCTGACCACCGAATCGGCTAGTTGGCAAATGGTATTCATCATAAGGAAGTAATGCAATGAGCCGAGCCGAGACTGTAGCATGGACTAACATGTGGGCCTGGTGCTCGCTGTGTATCGATCTGCACCCACAGTCTGGTCATGGCCGCTCGTTGGCCACCCGGCTCAGGCCTGGAATGGCATCCAGGCCTTCGTATACCAGCCAATACCTCGCCCTGCCATGCCCTGGACTACATGTCTCATGTGGGATACATCCACACAGTCAACACCCACATTGGTTTGAGAGCCCTAAGCACGATTCCATGTCTCCAGACAAAGGTGAACTGAACATGAAGCTAAGGCCAAGCTTTATCGTCCTAAATGGACCATATTGAGATGCATCTTCCTTCAGACCTATTCAAATGCTCTTTCAATCCCGTTTGCCGATTTTTATATGATCTTCGTCAGATATCAGACTGACGTAGCGCGCCTCTGCCGCGTGACCTCAGCAGGCGAGAGAGACAGGGTGATTCCGGGGCGAGGATAGAGGCGAAAGAGGCAGGAGGCAGCCTTCTTGCGCCCGCCGCCCTGGCGCTCGTTGCTGTCGGGTTATGTGAGGACGCGACCGGGTAAACCCTTGTGATCAACTCGAATGCCCAGCCGTGTGGACTGGCTCAGGGGACTTCATGGGTTCATGTAAACGTGGGTTCATGTGCTGACGAAGCCGGGCAATGCGTTAGATAAATACGGAGCGTTGTTAGGGCTCTCGCGGACTTCACCCGAGCTTCATACTGATAATAAAAGCTACCACTGGTCAATATTCCTGACCATATATATATATATATATATTCACGCACACACAGGCATGCACGAGGTGGCTGACCGTCTCGACTTTCACGTCATCATATGAAAATCAATATTTTGTGCTCTATATCTGGGCGCGTTCAAAACAGTCAAGCTGACTGAGTTTTTACTAGGGAATGGTTTTGAGGTTATCAACATGTTTGTGTGGCTGGGTCAGTGCACTAAGGTAGCTAAACTTGCTATGTCACTTGTTTGTCCCCTGTATTCTCTTGTCTCGACATATTGGGTGTGTCAAGGCACTCTGCTGCTTCATTAGTGCCAGGTAGATTATCGGGGTATAAGTCGCCCATCTGATCATATGATTAATTATTGTGTACATTGTAATATTTTACGTTGATAGCAGGCAACATGGCAAGCAAAACAGCAATTCAACCCACCACGCCCCACAGACGCGCCTGTTTTCCTTTCAAACGTGATAAGATGTGTTAAGATGTGAAAACATCAAGGTGATTTATCCTTGTGTGACTGTATGCAGCTTATGGGAAGGTGTTCCTGGTTCGCAAAGTAGGCGGGTCCGATGCAGGCAAGTTGTATGCCATGAAGGTGCTGAAGAAAGCCAGTATCGTACAGAAGACAAAGACGACCGAGCACACAAAGACTGAGAGGCAGGTGTTAGAAGCCATCCGAGAGTCACCCTTTCTAGTCACACTTCATTATGCATTCCAAACGGAAGCCAAGCTGCACCTCATTCTGGGTAGGTACTGCAGCCTGACAATTTAACCATGACGAAGTGAGAATGGGGTTGTTTTGTACGTCAGTGATGACGCTGTGCTTAAATTGACGCAGGCTTTGATGATGATTAGGTTTGGGTTTGTATTGCAGATTATGTGAATGGAGGAGAAATGTTCACGCACCTGTATCAGAGAGAGCACTTCACTGAGAATGAAGTACGCATTTATATTGGTGAGATAGTGCTGGCATTGGAGACACTACATAAGGTGAGGGTCAAATTGATTTGATGAGGACAACGGCCCTAATTCAATATCAGTACATCATGGAGGTTTTGTAGAAAAGGGAACTTAAAGACCATGGTTTGGTGAATTAATACATTATGTGTATCAGTGACTGTGTGTTTATAGGTGTTCATAAATGCTGATATGAGTTTGTTTATCGATGTGTACCAGCTCGGAATCATCTATCGTGATATTAAGCTGGAGAATATTCTGTTAGACTCAGAAGGACATATAGTCCTCACTGACTTTGGCCTTTCAAAGGAATTCTTGCCACATGAAAAGGTAACAGCTTTATTACCTTCATTCGCTCTGGATTGGATTTTTATGGGATTATCAACCTAATGTATCTCTACGTGAAGGTTAGGGTTGGAAGTTGGAAAGGCTGTAGACGCAAATTATTTTGTCCTGGTCGTGTGTCTGAAATTGTGCAAATTCATATTTGGTTTGAAATCTAATGTAGACTCTCACTATTCTTCTTCTGATATGACCTTGGTTCAACGATCTTGACCATTAACTGTCTTTATAGCCAGCTAGTCTCTCTTGCTGATTGAGTGTGGTGTATTTCTGCAGACTCACCGTGCCTATTCCTTCTGTGGAACGATCGAATACATGGCACCAGAAGTTGTACGGGGAGGCAGTTCAGGACATGACTTTGTTAGTTGGCACTTGCTTAATGTCTGCTCTACTCTCAGTGTCATGATGATAGCTGTGGTTGCTGAGGCAGATGGATTCATAATGGCATGTGTGTGGTCAGGCTGTGGACTGGTGGTCTCTCGGGGTACTCACATACGAGCTGCTTACAGGGGCCTCTCCTTTCACGGTCGATGGAGAGAAAAACACACAGTCAGAAATCTCAAAGTATGACTGTTTCCTGTTGCTCATGGACAGCCAACTGCCTGCACTGCCCATGCTGGTGCAGCCAGTTGTTTGTGAGATAATTACTGACATACTGTGTTGTTGTTTTCAGACGAATTCAAAAATCCCACCCACCCATGCCAAAAAGCTTCTCAAGGGAGGTCCGTGATGTCATTCTCAAACTGCTTACCAAGGATCCCATGGCCAGACTGGGAAGTCTGGGTTCAATTGAGGTCAAGAAACACGCCTTCTTCAAGGTGGGTTCCCATCTTGCCTCAATGGTTACTCCTTCATAACAGAACAATGTCAACATTATATGAAGCATGCAATATATTCATTTCAAGTCTAAGTTTAGCTTTATGATTATTTTTACACACTTTTGGATGTCTTAGGGTTTAGATTGGAGGAAGTTAGCTAGTAGAGAAATCCCTGCACCCTTTGTACCAAAGATCCACAATGAGTTGGATGTGAGTAACTTCAGTGATGAGTTCACCAACATGATCCCAGCTGATTCCCCTGCAGCTGTACCCCTTAAAGCAGAAAACATATTCAAGGTTTGTTTATTTGAATACCAAATATTTTATACTTGTAGGATTATCATTTGTGTATGCTGCTTGCTTTTAAACCATTTTCTGTGTGTTTTTGTAGGGGTATTCCTATGTTGCACCATCCATATTGTTTAGTGAAAACCAGATTACTCAAGATATGCTTCAGCCGTCACTGGACAGTCGGCCAGAGGACAGGCATATCTGTATGGCCACACAATTCAAGGTGGGTTCATACAAAGCTTAAACCTTTTTGAGATGAGTGCAACCATGCTTTCCTCTCTCTCTCTCTTTCTCTCTCTCTCTCTCTCTCTCTCTCTCTCTCTCTCTCTCTCTCTCTCTCTCTCTCTCTCTCTCTCTCATGGAGCTCTTAATATACATTGGATTTTTTTCGTCTCATTTCCCCAGAATTCACCGTTCTTTCAAAAATATGAAATTGATATTCACGAGGAGATCCTTGGAGATGGAACCTTCTCGGTTTGTAGGTGAGCACGCCTTTTAGGGTTCTATTGTGTGCATACATGATCTACACTAATATATGTATCTGTTAGTTAACTTGGAGTGTATTTATTGAGAAAATGAGAGTGAAACATGAAGTTTGTGTGTGGGTGTGAAGACGGTGTAGAAGTAAGAGCACTGGGAAGGAGTTTGCCGTCAAGATAGTCAGCCGTCGCATCGACTGCAGTCGAGAGGTCCACTTGCTCAACTTATGTCAAGGGCATCCCAACATTGTCCAGATTCAAGATGTTTGCCATGATGAGGTAAGGATTCTTCTCTATAACCTGCATGCACACAATCTCAGGGGTGGAAGCTTATTTCATTGTTCATTCGCCAACTTGACTTGACGAATACAGATAGGATAAGGGTGTCATTATAATCAGCGACAAAAAATACGTTGGGGTGGTGAGCGAATTGGCCCCCGTAACATTTGGATTGCCCACTGATTATGATCCAGTGCAGATCTCTTACTTACCCTACAGATTCAGATGACTGCTGTTACCTTTCCATCTCTCTTGGATTTATTGAAAATGGGCTGGCTAATTGTTTAATTGATTGATAACGTGTCTTGCCCTGTGGTGGTAGAGTCTGTCATGGCATGTTTGTGGTGATGCAGTTACACACATACATAGTTCTGGAGCTGTTGAAGGGAGGAGAACTGCTAGATCGCATCAAGACCAAACACTGCTTCACAGAACCCGAGGCCAGTCGAATCCTGCGGCGACTTGTATCTGCTGTTCATTTCATGCACACCAAGGGTGTTGTACATCGTGACCTCAAACCGGAGGTAGTTGTCCACTACAGGATAAATACATATTGTCTATTTGACAATGATTGGTTCATGTCCTTTTGATTTCTCTCAGAATCTTTTCATGAAATATACTTGTCTGCAGAACCTACTCTTCACAATGGAGAACGACACTTCGGATATCAAGGTGGTTGATTTTGGATTTGCGAGACTGAAGCCAGAGAATGCTGGTTTGACCACCCCATGTTTCACTCTTCACTACGCAGCCCCGGAGGTCCTGAAGCGAGCCATGGGAACGGTCGAAGAGTATGACGAATCATGCGACATCTGGAGTCTAGGGGTCATTCTGGTAAGGTTCACTCTCCAATTCGCCAAATTTATTCCAATGTACGTTAATTTGCGGGCTTCTATAATATTACAGATGTGTTTTGCTTCATTCTTGTTATGATATTGTTGTTTCAGTATTGCATGCTGTCTGGTAAAGCCCCCTTCCAAAGCAGCAGTCGCTCAGTTAGGGCTGCTGAGATCATGAAGCGAATACGAGGAGGCGCTTTTGTTTTAGAAGGCCCTGCCTGGGACAATGTATCTGATCAGGCTAAAGAACTCACTCAAGGTAGAATTTACTTGGTGGACTGCAATCATTATTTCCATCAGCTCAAATTCAGCTTGAATTCTGGATGGGAAAGAACGATTATCTCACAATGGTGAAGAGATTATGTCGGTATTTGTTTTTCATTTCTTATTAGTTTGTTTGACCATCCATTGATTATTGTTGACAGGTTTACTGACTGTGGATCCCAAGAAGCGTCTCACCATGTCTGATTTGAGGCATCATCCCTGGATCAAAGGTCACAATGCCGAGGTGTTCTCAGCCACCCCTCTCGTCACTCCCGATGTCCTCAGTCTAACTCAGGGCAGTGTGTCGCGAGTTCAGACAGCCATCAGCGCCACCATGAACGCTTTCCATCAGGCTCACCGCGCCGGCTTCCGTCTTCAGGACGTCACAAAGGCTCCGCTTGCTCAACGTCGTCGATTAAAGAGAAGCTCGTCATCAGGGGCATCCACAGATAGTGTGGGCTCTCATCGTGAATCCCTCACCCCAACAAAACACCTGACAGGTTCCCCTAGCGGCAGCCGGAGTCTACCGTCGTCTGCTCGCAATTCGCCAGTCCGTAATCTCTCCAACAACTCACAGTGTTCCAACTCAAGCAGTCTAGGCTTCACTCCGATTCTTCCTCGTCAGTTGGCATTCCCGAGTCAACTTGCTCTGGGGGAGAATCAGCAGCCGGCAGCTGCTGCTGAAAGCACAGCGCCCAAAGAAGACTCTAGCCTCGAGTGCTCAGGTTACTTCAGCTTCAAACCGTCGAGAATTCAAGCACTTCTGCCGAGCACATTGACATTAGAGAGCGTTGGTTCCAGCAGGTCTACTAGTGCCACAAGTACTATCACCAGCACCAGCAGTGGGTCGGTTGACACCGCACAATTTGCATTCTCTCCCCCGAAGCCGGGCTCCAAACGCAGCCACCAGGAGGCACTGGGTGTTGACACGGATGAAGATGATGACTGTGTCATTGTTGATGAACGCCCACCAGTCAATTCGACTGGTAACCTCTCCAGAGATCAACTCAACATCAATGATGTGAAACGACCCCGTTTAAGTACCATTGTTATTGACTGAGTGCTAGCTTCTAAAAATAATCCAAGACTGCTGCATGGAGGGAGAAGGCAGGTCATTTCACCGGTGTGTATGCGATGTTTGCACAAATACAAATCTGTGAGTGGAATTGCTTGACTGTCATGGACATGTAAGGTGTCCTGTCTACAATCACTTGAATTCACCCGCTTAAGGTGTCATCAAACACCATCAAATCATACTGCCTAGGCCAATGGTTCTAACGTTCTTCATAAGTATTACTACATGGAATTTGCGATCGAGCAGCTGTGGTAATACCCTGGAAATACATTTCTTGCAGCGTTGTGATTCGCTTTAAGTGTGAAATGCCTAATAACTCCAGCCTTGGTTGAGCAGGAATCAAGAATTATGTGCCTCTTTATAATATTGTGGCTGGGATCTGGAATAGGCCCATGGACCAATGTGGCCCTCTGCCTCTTCCTTTTATGTGCCTCTAGTGGTGGCAATCTCCACATAAACTGAGCCTCCACTGAGAGAAGCTGCCCCAAGCTGGTTTCATGGATACCTCAAAGATAACCTATGTTCCGAGATGGAGAATATCATATTATAAAAATGCGTTGAGTAATTAGTCGCTTGGGGTACAATAATTGACCATATCTTTTTCATTGTGAATGAGAGGGTAAAATACTATTGTGGGTGGGTGTGTTTTGCTCATTCTTCATTTGTTTTGGAGATTAATTTGTGTATATTATGTATTATCTCTCAAAGAAATAGGAATGTGTCTACAACTACTGGATTAGTTTGTAGTTCTGGTGATGAATGGGTTATTTCTAATTATTTTCTATAGTCTGTGCAATATTTTTACTTAGTTGTAGTGTTTAACTACAGCTCTCTGACAGTTATTTTAAATTATATTGAATGGTTTGTTTTGGTGAATTTTAAACCAGTTTCCTTCCCGTTTGTGAAGCGTGATGGGAAAATTGCCAGTTGCTGTTTTAAATTAATTGGAGTTAATATTATTGAAGAATAATTTTAATGAAATGTTATTTTTATGTGCTATCAACATATAAATGAATTAACTGTTATTCAATAAACCCCTAATTTGTCATTTTTATGAGGTGGGTTGAATTTAAGAATAGCATTGAAAAGATACAAAATGTGATATTTTTAAACCAAGGAGGCTTGGTGGGATGGTAGTTAATCGGGGAAGATCATAGTGCACTGCTCCCTATCCAGCTACTACTTCTACACATGACCAATTTCCTGGTAGATAACATATTTCCATACAACAATGAAAATGAATTTTGAGGTTTAAATTCCTCAGATGAAAAAACAGTCATGGTGCCATTATGTGTTAGGTGAATGAAATAATTGGGTCTGATGTATGTGGGGGGGAGAATAGTGCTGATGGTCAGATTGGAAGGTGTCATAGCAAAATGCATTCCTATTGCATCAGCAAAACAACTCTCTTCCTTCCACGAGTTATTTTCACACTAGTGGGCAAGGCTGGATGCTGAAATGCTATTTCATGAATGTAATTAATTGTAATTATTCTGAGGTGTGTTTCTGTTTTATCCTTCGTGTCGTGTTGTCATTCAGAGCATCTTGTTGTGTTGTCATATTTATTAGCACAGTATGTATGTATGGTTGGTTCAGGAAAGCTGATGAAAAAGGAGCTTGCGGGGCCACGAGTGGCTAGCTAGCTCCTATTGCCCTCCGGTGTCGTAATAAGTGTTAACTGCGGTGGTGTGCTCACCATCAGTGGTTAAACTCTGCACTTGATCAATCTACTGAGTGCTTTCTACCTGTAGTTGGAACACAAATAAATTATTTAACATTATGGTTCCTGTATTTATTACACTGTCAAGTTGGCTGTATTTGTGCCCCTGTAAATGGTTGAAATGCAAGTCATACAACTACTATAGTAGATAGTTCTAAAAAGATCCAGTAACAACTGGCACTGTTATAGGGTCTGTTAAATCAGCCCAAAATAATAATAATAACTCAAAACCAGGAGATTTATTTCTCATGTTTTCATTTACTACTTTTTCCTTATAACAAAAAAAAAAGACCACTACATTTCAAAATGATAGCCGAACAGGTGTGTGACCAGTGCTATCTAGAAACTTGATTAGATCATCAGGTGCGATTGCAGTTGTTGCCGAGTTAACCAATGGGTGAATGAGGATCTTCTCATGGCTGCCATTCAGAAGGTCGTCATCAATTACAAACACGACTTGATGGTTGACATCGTTGATCAAAGCAAATGGAGTGACACATCCTTGACCCACACCGAGTTTCTCTTGTAGCACCTCTGCATCAGCCAGACGTATGCCTCCCTTAGCCTCCAGCTGTTTACCCAATTCATTGAGATTTATAGGTCGATCATGGCGAGCTGTCAACACCCAGTGGCATTTCTTCTTCTTGTCGCGGAAGAAGAGGTTTTTGGCAACAATTCCTGCGTGATCGCCGACGTGTTCCATCATGGTCTCGATGGTGAACACCTGGCAAGAAGGAAATGAGAAAAACTAAGAGGTTGTCAATTAACAGCTACACATCTTAAATAATTACGCAAAGGCAATCATCTGTCACTGCTGGTTTCTGATTCAAACTCCATCAACAGAGGAGGGTGTCCCACTGCATCTAGATATTTCAAGAGATCGGCAGGGGAAATAGCAGTGGTGGCTGTGTTCTCCATTGGATGAAAATGCAGCTGTCTATGACCTCCATTCACGAGGTCAGCATCTAGAATAAATTGAACTTTATTTTCTCTGTCATTGATGAGGGCAAATGGAGTGACAGAACCCATTTTGACCCCCAAGCGCTCCTGGAGAACTGGTTCATCAGCCAGTCTTAGACAACCCTTGGACTGGAGTTTGCCCTGCAGATCATGCAGATCAACATTGTGGTTATGGCAGGCAGAAACGAGCCATAAACCTCGTTTCTTCTTGTCCCTCATGAACAGGTTCTTGGCAACCACCCCTTCAAGGTGACCTACATGGGGTAATAGTTCTTCAATTGTGCCTGCCTGGAAAGAAAACAGAAGAAATTATTTAATGTAGATTCAAGGCTTTGAGTATTTGGACACAGAGAGATGTTACATTGAATTCAATCTTTCTTGATTGATTGACTGTTCAACTTAACCTTCTTTGGCCAAGAAACAAGGCCGGGGTTTTGTGGGGGTGGGGTTCTTGCACATTATATGATTATCAGCATGCATATGAAAAGATGTACATGTAAGTACATATTTAGGCTTTTGTGGTACTATGGTTGCAACGTCTAACTATACCTTAATTTAGCTGGTTTGGAGAAGTTTTATTCCACATAACATTGAAGCTTGTCAACAAATGCACATTGTACCTCATGAGAGCCAGTAATTGGAAGTGAAACAACAGTTTGTTGGTTTATAAACATAGACTCGTCATGAGTAGAAGCGCAAGCTTTTTATGACTAAAGGCCCCCAAAAAATGTGGCAAGTTACAAGAAAACAGATTATTGGGGGTTTATAAATTGGAAAATCTATGGTCTTTAAGAGTAGGGATCTGACTAGTTGCACACTTTGTATCTTGTTTTACTCTGTATCAGATCAAAGGCCTATGTATGGAGCACATGGCCGAGAACCCGTGGTAGAGGCTGGAATCTATCATGGTCTCGGATCTAAGCCCTGATGTTCTAATCCGCACTTCACCCCAAATAGAGGCCATCACCACTGGGGTGTGTTTTCGCTGGTGGATGTGCTACCTTTCTGGGCATTTTGGTCCATGAATGGGTCAGTATTTTTGACAGTCAGGTATGGTATTTTTTTTAGTGACCAGGTATACAGAGAGCAGGTTTATATAAACAGTCAAGTATGTGAATGGTCCAGTATGGGGTAGGCACTAGCAGCTATCTGCTAGTCAGACTAGTTCAAATGTTACTTGTAAAAATGGACAATTTAATAAGTTCTCTGCTCACAGGTCTCATTCAGAGCAAGCCAAGGTCAATGTGCTACAATGTACATCTGAGTGTGAGACAGAATAATCGGTAACTGCAC
This sequence comes from Urechis unicinctus, assembly GCA_034190875.2. NCBI lineage: Eukaryota > Metazoa > Annelida > Polychaeta > Xenopneusta > Urechidae > Urechis > Urechis unicinctus. The sequence continues at coordinate 29,506,812 of CM067346.1, forward strand.
TGCGCTCATGTTTTCACCAGCTAGGAATGTAGAAGTCTTTTCATAGTATATGTCAATTTAAGAAACTTCCATTATCGATGAACAATGCATGACTAATTTCAGCACTTGATCACACTCTCAATCCATCCCCCCCACACCCACATACAAATTTCCTTGTTTTTCCACTTTTTAAATGAGATATGGAACTATGCCTGCGCCAATCACTAGGTATCTTTTCTAACTCTGATTGAAAGGTTGTTCGTGCAAAACATCATATCACAGCCCAGAACACTAATCAGATTCAAAGGTGACTTTCATCATCAAATCAAAATTGGCATGACACAAAGTAGGACAAAGCCGTCAACTTTTGATTGTATGGATTATTTACCTAAAGCAAAACATATTGCATAAAAAACAATTTACAAAATATGATGACTGTGTTTTCCAGATCTGGTCTATAATGCCATGATATTGAAAAGGGCCTCTGCAATCAATATGCAGAGAAGAGAAGGAAATATGCTTTTTCTCCATAACTACACATTCTTATGGCATTCTTATCAGCTCTTGATATATGTCGTTTTCTAGATGCGAAATCCAGCGAGATAGTCAAAAACATTCGTTAATTGGGGCGGAACATGACAATGCGGGGCGTCAACTAAGACATCCAACCGAGGCTGGATCTAGACTATATCCACACGATGTGCTTGAGATTTGTTATACCCAATGGCAATGAAGAAAAAAATCCCCATCCCACCCCACTGTAGAAGAAACTTTGCCTCAAACAACCTATGCACTGTGCCCTCGTACGTGGTTATCAGACCGCCAGGGACAAGGTAACTTGGGTACGCCACCTTACCCCGCCCCTACGCAACCAACCACCTAGTTCCAGTCGGACGGTAATATAAATAAGAGTTACTTTTAAGATGTCACGTCGTGCACTGGTGCACGGTTACCAATAGCCCTACAAGACGTCTGGTATATAATATCGAAGTGTCTATTCGCACGGTGACCGTGCGAATAGCAAGGCAGAATTTCCTTGTACGCACGGTCAGTCGCGCCTGCGTTATTATTATTTTAAGAGCACACATGGGCTCTGTTTTAACCAGCTTGTTTTCAACATGCATGTATTATACTTAGAAACGTAAGGTTAGTGCCTTCTTGTTTATCTCATTTGTGTTATTATTATTTTAAGAGCACACATGGGCTCTGTTTTAACCAGCTTGTTTTCAACATGCATGTATTATACTTAGAAACGTAAGGTTAGTGCCTTCTTGTGTATATCTCATTTGTGTTATTATTTTTAAAGGGCACTAAATGAATGTTTCCGCAAGGTTGTTGAAATTATTACAGTTATGACACAGTATTAGGTTCTGTAACCTATGTTGAGATTTGTTCCTGCGCCGAATGATTTTTGGATCAGAATATATGTGAAACAATGCGCTGAATGATTTTTGGATCAGAATATAAGTGAAACAAACAACACCTCGTATATTTGTTATTTATGGAAGCCAATTTATATCACTCCCATGGCCGATTAGTAACAATCGATGGACAGTGAGAAGATCCAAGGAGATTGTCCCACATATATATGGGATAAGGTTGCATCTGGCAGTCGTGCACATGGACGATGATATATCCCGGGAGGGGGGGGAGGGGAATGGCCTTATTCTGGATAAGGGTGTGCCGCGGGACCTTGAAAACCCGTACCTGTCGTACAAGGTCAAAATGGCCAAAAGCATACCCCGTCGTAAAAGGTATTATGCGAATGTATAACCCCTCGTACAGATTAAATCTGAAAAACATACCCCGTCGTACTAGTATGAGGCCAAAAAACCCGTTGTACAAGTCGAGAGGTCGATAAAACATACCCCGTCGCGCGGTACATATGAACTACCTCTACACACTTAAGTGCCCCCCCCCCCCGGGGGATGATATGCATCAAGCGCATATATGCAGTGAAATGAGTTATAAGAACGGATCGGCACGGCAGCACGGTGACCGTGCGAATAGCGCAGTTCGGAAAGTTGACTGCACGGTGACCGTGCGAATAGCGCTGTTCCGGTTGTTGGATGCACAGTCACCGTGCGTATAGCGCTGTTCTGATAGTTGGATGCACGGTCACCGTGCGAATAGCATCTTTCATATAATATACTTATATCACCGTTCGACCAGAGCTAGGGCGGCTAGGCTAGGCTACCAATAGGCATGTGTATATCTCCCGATAAGCGGCGGACATTTCCCGTCGCTGACGGCGTAACGCTGCGATCGGGAATTCCACTATAGGTATTTCCACATCTCACAAGAATCGCTCTCATTAAGTGGCGAGGAGGAATTCTGAGGAATCCCTTTGACCACATACTGGGGGATGATGTATCCAACACGTAGTTTTTGAATTTTTTAATTCTGTCAATTTGTTCTTATGTACAGCCGAGTTAAGAATTTCGTCTGATTTCAAAGCACCCAAACCACTTGAAATATAATTTATACGAAACTATCCGTAGGATATACGTAATTATAGATATCTTTTCTCAATTTGTAGCAAATTTGACGGCGATCTGTTGCTTCCAACATAGTTAATTTGGAAGCTGAATTCGGGTTACCCTGTCAACAAATTGGCAAAAATCCATCATTACGGTCGGCAGTCGATCGCTTGGGGCCAACAAAGTCGACTTTGATTCATTTATTAATATAACCCCTAACACCCATCTATATACGGGGTAATTCAAGTATGATGGAACACTTAGGTCATGTTTATTTTCAGATCGATTAAAACCCTTTTGTCGATTTTTAAACTTTCAAATGATTGCTCTTCTCATATCCGTGTCGTGTAGCTTGCCTTCACAAGATCTAAAACGCGGCTGATCGCCTGAGGTCAAACAGAGTCTATTTTCATTTTTTTTCAATCGGACCCTTTTCATCCATCTATATACGAGGGTTATTCAAGTACAATGGAACACTTTGGTCAAGTTGATTTTCAAATCGATTGGAACCCTTTTGTCGAATTTTAAACTTTTAAATGATCGATCTTCCCATATTCGCACCGGGATACCGTATAGCTTGCCATCACACGGCTGTATCAGCATTATGTCATATAAGAAAACATTTGATTCAAGAACTTAATATCATATGGTACTTAATTTATCTATTCGGGGTTACAAATTATTATCAGTTACAGGCCGGTGATCTGGCCAGAAACTGGCGCGTGGGATCTCCGCAGTTAGGGTTCACAGAGTAGATGTTGAGCTGCTGACAGTTACGGCGACCGTCGCGCGGGCTGCTCGTCGCCAAGCGTGCACCACCCAGAATGAATACATCAAAGAGAGTCTGTTAACCACGTTTGGTGTCAGATTCGGTCACCGAGTACATCCCGAGTTTATCATGAGTTCACCCCAGCCTTATATAATCTGCGTATTTTCACACAAATATTCATAACCATGAAATGTGGAAAAAAAGCCTATTTCGATCACATTGTGATTGTTCTAACAGTTAATCCTTTAATTAGCTGGCGGAAAACGAAGGCCAATTTTGGGACTTCAAAATTAAATTTCTCAGTCTGTAGTCATCACAGAGTCATAATTTTTGTGTCATATTAAAGGGTTTTTCAAGGTCTTTATGGTGATACTAATTGTTTGATAATGTATTAATTTTGAAATTTTTGTCCCCATAGGCCATATCTACTACTAGCCGTGCACGACGTTTATTAACGTCGTGCAAAGATCGTAACTGAATGCGCGTGAACGATACATGAGTTCCAATTATACACGATAATTACACAAATGTATATATGAAGAATAATTTTTCACATAAATGAATGTTTATTAACAAGTTGAGTTAGTTTACGGGTGAGATTTCGTCAAGGGCGATTTAATCCGGCCACACAAATTCTGAAAAGTTCATGTTTATTTTGAACGACAAGAACGGTTTCTGCGCGCATGCGCAGACAAGGTTCTTCGCAAGCGAAAGACCACATGAATTTTATTATTTAAGTATATGTGTCATTTTGTCAATGATTATCTTTTGGAAATATCTACTTTGAAGGGCGATATGTATTTAACGATATCACATAGACATTTAAAAAAAGATAACACTTATTGATTCCCGCAGTCTGGAGGGGGCACTTGGCCTTGACCTGCGTAGGGGTGTGCCCCGGGATCTCAAAAACCTGTACCTGTCATACAAGGTAAAAATGGCAAGAGCATACCCCATCCTACAAGTATGAGGTCAACAAAACCCGTCGGGAGGCCGAAAAAAAAACCTACCCCGACACATGTATACTACCTCTATATACTTAAGTGCCCCCTCCACCGGGACCTGCAGCCACATGGCGAGTGAAACTGGAACTTCGTAATGTGACGTCATATCTCCAAAACTGGGGCTGCCGCGAATGAAAGTTGTGATTCTAAAAGTTTATTCGACTATTGCTAAATAATAACGAGACAGTGGATAACCAAAATAATCCGCTTAAGCGGATATTCATCTAATTTGTCGACATAAATATTTACGTAAGTACACAACTTGGTAGTAGCCCCGGAGTCGTGATATAAAAACACTTTCCACACGACCCACACATCTTCAGTCACGACGGTATATATTTATATTACCGTCGTGCGCGGCTAATCTACTACCAACCACCACCGACAGCTTGCCTAGTTTTTATTACGCTAAGAACGACTCGATTGAGCACCTGTTTCACTTAAGAAAACTTAAAATCATACAACGTACTTCAGGATGCTCAACAGTGCTAGTTTCGATTCCTAATTCTTTTAATTTTTCCATTAGTTCGGTTCTCCCAACGTGTCCAACAGACTCGGCCATGATTACAGCCTTGACCCTGTAAACGAAAGAAATGGAAGGCCGATAATAGTATCGGCTAATATAGCGTTCAGAATATGCAATTAATTTCCACTAAATTGTCCGATGCGAAAACAATTAGGATTTTATACTTGATATGCTTCTATTTGCATGGACTTTCTCCCTCTATCACTCCTGATCTCGGAAATAGTCGAGGGTCAGTTGCACAATACATCAGTAAAATATTTCATACCCTATAATGTAGGAGGTGTAACTGGTTTGACTATGGTTTCGCATATTCAATCGACATTGAATATAACACGAGGGGGTAGTTATTTCGTGTTACTTCAGTATACGTATAAAAATTAATGATGGGTTAATTCTATCGGACTTTACACTTGACGCAATGGTTGCTTTAATCCACTCCGTAATACATTTACAAAGAGAGGAACTAATTTGAGGGCTGCTAAATACACGTTCAATAAACGCTGACATTATGGCATTGAAAATAATCCTATTGTATTTAAATATATTTTTGAAGTCACTAAGCCCCTTTATTACTCCATGCTAATCCTGTTTTATGGCGTCATTATTAACGTCACTTGACGCAAGTTTGCCCATACTGTGTAGAAACTCAATGCTCGTACTATTGTTCCATTTGTAATTATTTTATTTCATCTGTTTATTTGAAGTAAAGCCGACACCGAAAGGGGTGGGTTACCGTCTGTTTATCCATATTATACTATAGTACAGCCAATACTGTATCAATAACGCACGAATCAATGCGGTGTGTAATATGGTTACTGTTATTGCTCAGTAAATAAGTTGTCGCTTACTTATTCTATTATCGCTCACTCTTTAGGATAAGTTTAGCCCCGGTCGGACGGTTATATAGATATATGCCGTCAACACGACGTCGTGCACGGCTAGGATAAGATAAGGTAAGTCAAGGGTTTAACGGCACACCAACCCTTATGTGTAACATGGTGCTTGTAAACCTGGGGTGAAATACGAAAAGATATGTAGAAATCAAGGATCAAAAAATTAAACCATATTAGTAATCAGCTGATCCGGTAATAACATTATTATAAATGAATTGATTTATGTGAAATTGATGGAAATTGTATCATTTAAAATCTGTAATTTAGTCAGATTTCTCTAATGAATTTGAAACCTAGGATCTTAGATAGATCCACCCTTTGAAGCAATTATCACTGTCAAATAGTCCAACAGACCGTCGTCAGGTTTTACCATTAAGAGGAAGTGCAGCACATCTCCCATACTTGGTTCGCAAGAGCTACTGTCATGGGACACAGTCATAATTTAGGAGAGGCGGTACTGTGGGGATTTTGTACAAAGAAAGGTCTCTTATCCACCATTGCCTGAAGATTCTGAGCTTTATCCTTATAGCTAATCATTGTGAGCAGCAATGCCTTAAGCATCAGTTCTCGGCCAGGTAATCTGGTACCATGGCCTCCGTCAGGCAATTAACAGATCACTTTTTGATTAAAAAAAATATATCAACCTTGGCATGCAACTGTTATACACATTGATATCTCAATCATTCCCAGAATTTCCTTCATAAACAACTTATCAACTTACTCATCAGTGAACTGACAATATTCAGGCTTCATGTATTTTGCCACATTCATTCTGTGTTAACTTTGTCTATTTAGGTCTAAACTCGCAACTCATTGGAAAATCTATTTAAATATTGTTCATAACTGTTTATGATCAAATTTGCACTTGGACGTTAAAAACCAGTTACAGTGTATATCTTTTTCAGTTGATAAATAAACCGTATGATAAGGCCAATACAATTTGTTTTTGTTTTAAAACCCACCTACTGTGTTTGACAGTCAGGAACCAAGTACCGATAGATTCACACAAACCTTAAGTGGAATCTACCCAATTCTTGCATGATTTTGGAATTATTCAATGAATAAAAAGTAGCAAGATTAGGCCTTGTACTGGCTGGAAGGATATGAAATCATGACAAAATAACGTGTGACGGGTTACTTGTGACTGTGTTAAAAAAAGATAGGAGATGATATGTAGGGTTCTTTTATTCCGAGGTGAGGAAAATCGACATTTCCCATTGTTTCATCAGCAACAACATAATGTGAACACTTGATCTTCTGTTCATTTTGGATAGAAGATTTCAAGATAACTTGCTATTTTAGTACATGCCGGATATATCAACACACAGCATATCAATATTGGTTGGTATTTCAGTACACTGGTTGACAAGTCACGGGATGATAGCATCCACATCCAGTGATTTCAATATGAGCTCTTAGCTGTATCATATCCAGCACATGAATCCCTTTTAAAATAGAATATTTGCAAGTGATTTGTGGAATCAAATATTGCTTTTATAGAGCTGAATTGTGAGTTTGCTACTTCCAATTCAGATAACTCTCAAAAGCTGACACAGCTTTTTTCTATTATTCAGATCTATCTTAATGCATTTGATTCAATGCAGTTGTAAATGATTAATTAAGTCTTTAATTTAATTTTTAAACAACATATGCTTGGTAGCAGAATGTGCTACTGACATAGTATGTTTTGTGGGCATTCCATGTTTGATCGTGTATGGATTGTATATTTTTGTACTTCCATTCAAGTTAAAAAATAGGGGTGGAACTAATTAACCCAGTCATCCTGGTGCTTTTATAGACCAGACAGACCACCCTACCACAAAACTTGATGGTGTAACTGTAAGTTGTAATATTTGTCAAATATATGTGCAGGGCATGCTTAGTGTTCATGCTCTGAACTTGATTAACATGAATCAGTGTCTTGTTGCTGGTTCAGTAAAAAAAACAAGTAAACTTGGACTCTTACGTTATGCTTGTGAATTCTTGATCTCTGCAGGGATATGGTCATTTAACCCGGTTACTGTGCTCTGGTCATGGATGGTTACGATGTAGGTGGATCCAGGTAGCATGAAACTTAAAAGCCCTGGTGAAATGGTTATCGTGGAGGTAATGAACATCATACCTAGTTTTATCAGATCAGTAAGTAGCAAGGTAAATCGGGGATTCCTCTGTGTTAATTGCCAATCATCTGATGAGGATCCAATTTTTGATCCTGTAGTTTCACTCAATGGGCAAACATTGATTATTCTGCAGGTCCAAGTAACAGCAGATTTATATGTTTAATTAAAAGTCAGAGATCGAACTGCGCGAAATGGATCTGTTGGATCATTTATTGGGCACATGCATGGTGCTGTTACACGTCATAACATGGATCTGTTCCTGATCAATGGAATGCATTGCTTTTTGAGCTATTATTGAAATGTGAAATAGAAGCTGTCATCATTTCCTTCACACCCTGCATACTGAGGTTGCTCTAGGCAGTCCATTTCATGTGTTCTTATTGGGACTGACTGTCGTTGTTTAGTGGGTCAGTTTTGCTTGCTAATGTTCACCGACACGATCTTCACTAGGGTTTAATTTAAATTGAATGTAATATTTACAACAAAAGCTTATTGCTATATTAGCTATAAATTATGTACCTGACTTTTTCCACTGCCTGCCAAGTTTTTGTGTTTTAATAGTTCCATTCAATACACAAGTGTATACGACTGCTGTTGTATGACTTGGGATGTCCATGGTCATAATTTCTGATTGTCAAATATTGAGACACGTGTGACGAAGATATGTAACGTTATGATAGGAAAGGAATTCACCCGACCGGTGCGGTAACGTTATGATTCTAGAACTCTAAATTAGTCAATGACGTTATGATCCTTCCCCAAACACAACCCCCTGCAATACTGTCACAGAGATGCATAAATATATCCACCAAATCATCCGGTCTGTCCCATGTGTTTTTTCATGATTACTCTGGACCTCTGCAACCTGATCCTCCAAGTAAACTTGATCACCGGGGCCTTGATCCTGCTTGGTTTGTGTGCCTGATTCCCTGGGCTTCATCCGTTTGTCAAAATGTTGACACCCTCAGACATCCCCCACATTAGTAGGCACTATATAACACACTTGTGTTGGTGTGCCTTAAACCCTATATTTACCATACCGTACCCAGGACATCCACTTGACAGTCGCTTGTATTGGGAGTAAGATACTGATAATAGACTGACCAATTGTAATCCCATAAATGAATGATTTCCACACCCTCCCAATTTTGTTTTTATCCCCCAAAAAATATAAGAAATGCTGATAATTCCCAGGTAGCCCTGAGTTTATTTCCAACATATAACATAACTTTGACATGATAAGATGCAGGTGCAGGTGTTCTGTTAATTACAGTCCCTGTTAACCTGTCATTATGTGATCTAATACTGAAGGCATCCTGATAAGGGTTAAGTCTCTCCAGTTTATCACCTGTTGAAATGGACGCTTGTTCCTCTTCATTGGCCGCTAAGACACGAACGGATCACGAGTGATTCTTATAAACCGGAAGTCATGAAGACGCTATGTATGTAGCATACGTCACCATATACCTTCTGAGTTCACGAACATCCATATTGTCATAAACAAAGGGGTGGACGCTCGGTGTCGGAGTAGAATATTTGAAGTAATCTAATATATTTGTGTAGGGTTTAACAGAGATTATACCCAGTACCAACAACAGCAGATGTGTCATATGTTACAGCTTTCACCTCCCGGAATACACCCTGTCGTTAAATCCGTTTAGGAAAGCCAGAACCACGAGAGATGTGACCAGTAAGAGTGAACACATCGGGGCAGACGAGGCAGGTGCCCCGTCCGTGGGAATCGCGCGTCTCTCGTCAGGCTCGCCCTGGTACTTATAGCTGGGTTCGGACGTGGTCGCGTTGTGGGTTGTGTAGTCGCGTCTCTCATCAGGCTTGCCTTGGTACTTATAGCTGGGTTCGGACGTGGTCGCGATGTGGGTCGTGTAGTCATCAAGCCCTTGTCTCATTGTAGTCGTGTCGTACGGCGTTATTTCACATGAGATATCCCTGCTTTCCAAAGACGCCTGCATCATTCGCCGCATGATTTCGTGGTTAAAGCGCGCTGCTTTCTTACCACACGCGTCTTCCATGGCCGTACCGAGACAGGTGATAAGGTTCCTTGTTGCTTGACATACCGAGTGGGACGCCTGCTCGTATCCGCGACCATGGTCCGTGCGGAGGGAGGCCAGATGGTGATGAAGCGACGCGTTACATTCGGCAATGGCTTGCTCTTGGTTGAGGTTCGAGGCGACGAGTCTCATGCATTCGTGTGTCTCTGTGTACAGCGTCCGACCTTCCGGGCCACACATGTATTGGATTGCGTCCATCAGACCGTCAATTTCAGGACATCTCTCGTGGGTAGCCTCCCCAATACACGCCTTGGTGTGCGACAGGACGCCACAGGCTCTGTCATACTCACTCTCCTCCAAACCCGATAGTCCTTGCGACTGAGTTTGTCTGGCTATGGGTTCTAAATGTGCTGCACATTGTTGTATGGCTTGTCTATCGCAGGCTTTGGTTTGACTGACAATAAGAGCTAGCATTATAAGTGCTGAGCTGTGTGCGTCCATGATCACGTCTGTACTGCGCGGGAAAGAGAAGAGTGTGTAATATTACGCGCGGGAAGCCGTGGGGGTCCCCACGCTGATAACGTTGTATTGATCACTAAGGCAGCTACTCTCTCCCGTCTCGGCTGCTGCTGCTGCTGCTGGCTCGGCTGCCTTAGTGATAAGAGATGCGCAACATCATCTTCCCTTCCAAAGGTTGACACATGCATGGTCACATTATGCGACTTGCTTCTAATTCCGTGACTCACCCCCCACACACCAATCACATGCAGATGTTTCCCTCCTCATGTAGGTTCCGGTATGTCGAAAGAGGTAACAATTAGGGCATGGCGGGTGATTCGTATCCGAAACGTGAAATTATCTCATGGAATAATTCAATATTCCCGCGAGATGAATGTTTAATGCTCGCAGGAATATTCATTCGTCCCACGAGACAAATGAATTATCTCGCTGGTTATCTCGTGGGATTAATGAATTATCTCGCTGGTAATCTCGTGGGATTAATGAATTATCTCGCTGGTAATCTCGTGGGATTAATGAATTATCTCGCTGGTTATCTCGTGGGATTAATGAATTATCTCGCTGGTAATCTCGTGGGATTAATGAATTATCTCGCTGGTTATCTCGTGGGATTAATGAATTATCTCGCAGGATATATATTCCGCGTTTGTGACCTTTTCAACATTCCCGCGAGATTAATCATTTAACTCGCGGATATTCTTTAATCCTGTGAGAATAATATGACATGGGTATTCGGGTCCAAAACGGGATAAATGAATATTGACTTCTCTAGTGGATACTTCCACGTTTTCTATCCGAACCCCGCATCATAAATGATTATAAATCTCAAGAAATAGATAAACCACCTTATCCTCTCGCGGGATAGTTCCACGTTTTTAATGCTATCGTTACACAGCCCATACATTGCGTGGGCTTAAACAATCAGTCAGTCGGTTATTTGCTGAAGTGTTTTCGTCGGTGTCTGTGACGACGTTATCCGACTCTTACCCAACGCAGACCAGTAATGCTGGCTGCTTTTATGTGATTTAACAATTTGAGAAATCTCCATCGAAGATATCCTCTGACTCTATGCCTCGAATGAGGCACCAAATGAAAATAGCATCCTAGCGACGCAGACACAAACCTTGTGTCATTTTATTCTCGCATTTCCCCGTTATCACCTACTTGACCAGGCGCTAGCTAACATATAACAGCTTACGTTAGCAACTAAGTCAGACCCAGAGGGAAGATGAAGTTTCCGTTGTGCATTTGTTGGGACGCACTCTCATGGTGATCAGAACTGAATTAATAACTAATGCGGTTTTTAGGCAGTTTTTGAGATGTAAGTTCGGCTGTTTGTATAAAGGACTCCCCCCCCCCACCCCACCATCTCATCATCTACCTCACCCTCCCTCCAAGTGCCTCCACTCAAGCAGTTATATCCAATATTGTGTTATGTTACCCCTTGCCTCACTATTTCCACTACATACCACGGCGACGGAAATCGGAAATGCAGACCGTTTGGTGTGTCCTAAGCAACTCAGGGTCTATTTCTGGCATGTATGATTCATATGATCTTTAAGTTCTTTCAAAAATAGTGTCTACTATATTAATGATCAAATTCTAACCACAACGTGAGCTTATGGATATTACAACGTTTATACAAACGTATGATGAAATAATACGTCCGCGCATGGTTAGGAAATTACATATACTGCACACGCTCCATCCATGAGCTGAGAAATATATTTGCTCATTGTGTTTTTGATATATAGAGTGTAGGAACTACTAAAGAGTCATAAAAACCTCAATCTGAAATGCTGGATCCTATATTGAATCACCATGCTCAATAGCCTGTCGACCAGGCCTGCTGTGTCTACAGGCCATCAGTCATAACGGACTTATTTGTTTATAGCTGCCATCTACAACGATACACCCATTCCTTTAACTCGCTTTCACTTATCGGTTCATTAAGAGTCGAATTGCTAGAGACTCCGCCCACTATCAAAGCTGCTATGAAATCACATGAGATTTTGTACTTTAGTGTAAATATATATTCCAGGTAGCTTATTTAAGTGCGTGGTTGTGTATATTGAGATATTGCAATACGATATCCTAGAACCTGTTGCCAGACCATAGACACTTGGTCGTCAATATAAAACATAATAAACATGTGGTGCATTTGCCTCTTATCGTAAACCAATTGACATATGTGACAAATGTGCCAGTAATGTAGCTATGTGCTTGGAAACATGGATACCAGGTTATAATGAAGACTGACTCTCAGACTGGGGCCATGTAGTTTAGGTTTCTGTCATTTGACACCTGGAATGCAGCCTTATAAGCAATTATCCTGAAGCATTCATGAAACTAATGTCATCCAGGGATATTGGTATTCCTGCAGTAAGTCGGTGTGCAATGCTTATGAGATTCCTGCTACCCTCTCAGCTAGGGTTACACTAGATTGGGGGGGGGGGGTGTTGTTGACTAGTGTCACCTTTCGTTATGGGAGGTTTGTGGGTTTGTAGGCTAGCTTTTGTGTAACAGTTCGGGGCTGAATGGGTAAATGTCGAAAATCAGCATTATGTAATTTTTGAATGTCCCCTATCCTCTCCACAGCTCCCTGTACACTCAGCTGATTTTGCTTGATTACATTCTGCAACATGAAAGCAGAGAATGTGACCTTCTTACAAACTATGCTTGGATTGCTTGAATTGCCATATTATCTGAGTTAGCCAAGCACTGGTATTCAGTCGCCACAATGTGCCACACCCTACCTACATTTCAACCTGATCGGTAGTTAGTGGTGATTCATTCTAACAAGGCTCGGGTGGTGCCACTCTCAATGCTTTGTCAAGGCTCGGGGGTGCCACTCTCAATGCTGTGTCAATGAATAATATGGACTGCATCGAGCTGTGGAGCCTGGACCATGTCATCTTCCTCATCTCTTGCTAGATCATGGGGATCATTCATTAAAATATCTGCTACTTTTTTATTTTTATTGATATAACCTTCCAGGTGTAAATCATATCAGTGATGGCACTTGTTGTAGAGATGATGTGGATGCTAACTGTCATTTCTTCTTGGCTTCCAGGTGGACTTCTCAGGTTCTTATGACTTGTGTGTGATGCTGGAGGAAGCTTCTGTACGTAGCTTCTGTCATAATACATGGCTTCCAACAATTCTGGAGTTTCCAAAGGATACAGTTTACACAGTGAGGGCAGTGCAAGAAGGGGTAGTAGTGCTGGGCGGGGTAGAGGTGGAGACAGCCACCGTAGGGGTGGCCGACATGGTGGAGTCAGTGAGGAGGGAGGTGTGGGGGGCTCAGGGAGGCCAACCACACCCCATACACACAACACCCCAAATGGAGGCCGGTATCATCGAAGACAGAGGCGCAAGTTGTCAAGACACGTTAGCCAAGGCAATAAGAACGATTCCTCAGGTGGTGGGAGGCGTCGTGCTGGGAGATCGAGAGAGATACAGTCGTGCAGTGTAATGGTGGAGGATGAGGACGGGGAGGCAACCTCTGACTCGTCCAGTGTTTTACGTGAGTCCATCCTTTATTGCAAATAGTGTTCTAAAACGATGACTACTTGCTAATGGCAGTAGATTGGATCTATTCTTTCCATTGGAAAACAACCCACTTCACAATATCATGACCATCTTTGTTTTGTTTCAGAAATCCCCGGCTTCTATTATGATGAGTCGCAGAAGCGCTACTTCCGTATCCTTCCTGGTCATAATAACGCCAGTCCTGGCGTGGTCACCAGTTCCTCGGTTAAGAAAACTATGGTGGAAACACAAAGACAAAAAGACTTGAAACACTTGTCAAAATCTGTGAAAAAATCCATCTCACCTTCACAAACCCATCCACGGAGAATTCAGGTGAATCGCAACACCAGCAAATTACTCATGGATATTCAAATGGGCCACATCCCTGGAGGGGGAGGTCTCTCAGAGAGATTATTTTCTCGCTCGACTTGGTTGAATTTGAGGCCGTGCGGTCACCAGTTCATCTTCCCCACCCCGGCTTCTCCGTACGAGAAGCTGGAACACATGAACAGAATGTTGTTGAGTCGCGACCAATCCAACCTGCTGTGTTTATGGACTGTGGCGGGCCTGATTACACAACGCATACAGATGCTGGATATCAAAGGACTCAGGTGTGCTGATGAGGACAGAGCCATGGACATTCACCTCAAACCCTCAGGAACAGTCATCCTGCAATCGCTGAGTAAAGTGACTAACATCTGCTGGGCTCCTGTCAATTCCCACAGCCAGGATTCCCACGACAACAGCATATTATATACCACAACCTGTTTCCTGGGTAACAGCCCCAGTTTAGCTATGTTGCGTAATTTGGATTCGACAACAGCTGAGGGATTTCGACACACAGAGTTTAGTCTTGGTCCCAAAGCAACATGGACGTGTGCATGGAATTCTTACACCAAGCAATTCAGTGTGGGCTCTGAGAAGTGTGGCCTCTTGTTAGATGTGGACACCCGTCGTTTGTGGGAACTGGACACCGGTCAAAGTGACGTGTTGTCACAGGCATTCGCTGATCAGGTGATTTCTGCTCTTTGCATTTTGAATGTTGATGTATTTTGCCACGCTTACATTCGTTCTGCTGTTCCAGATATAGATAGTTCTACCAATCACTAGCCACCTATAAAATGTCGCACGATTCATCTTCAATAAATAGAATTTGACAATGCACCACTATTCAACACATTACACACCTCAAATCACTCCATTGCACCTCAAACCACTACAATACACCTCAAATCACTACATTGCACCTCATATCACTACATATAACACCTGAAATCACTACAATACACATCTAACCACTACATTGCTCCTAAAATCACTACATTACATAGCTCCTAAATCACTACATTACACCTCTAACCACTATATTACACATGAAATCGCTACATAACACCTCAAATCACTACATTACACCTCAAATCACTACATTACATTTCAGATCACTACATTGCCCCTCAAATCACTACATTACACATCAAATCACTGCTTTTCACTACAACACATCAAAACACTGCTTTTCACTACTAACAGTACATTGTGGGTTTTTTCCTGGTGGATTCCCCATTCAGTTGGTGAATAACAGTGACCAAAATAGATTGTGTTTACAGTGTCAGCTCATCATGATATACCAGAAATCCTAGCTCTCATTTAGCATCATTGTTGATTCAATTTTCTATTTATAGAGACGAGTATTTATAGAGACGAGTTTGCAACATTTTGGACCAAAATAGTACCGAATGCGACAGAATGAGAGCATTATAATCAAAACAAAGTGCATATTCATAGCAGCACATCCATCTTGAATAGATAACCTCAATATGACTTGCTAATACAGTTGGACCTCATTATACTTTGAGCTTTTCAACAGACGATGCTGCTTTCACACCGAAGGTTGTGATCTGTGCAGGAGTAGGCATCTGATACACATTCAATTTGACCTGCTCGATTGTCCAGTGAGGGGTCAGCTTATAACTGTATAATGTTGGCTTATTAAAGCAGGTACAATGGTGTGTTACCAACTTTTAATTTTACTCTTAGTTTGTGGTATTTATGGCAGGGTCAACTTCTATGTCATTTTGGGAACATATTTCAAAGTGGTAAGTGGGGTTAGCTGAGGTAGAATTGGTCGTTAAATTCAAAGAGAGCATGGCTATACACGACTGCACCCTATACGTTACTCGTTAGTCAACATGGTAACACCTTTCCCAACTGTTTTACAAAAATAATTTGGTGATGGGTAGCCCTTTGTTCTATTTGCTTATGGTGGACAAGAATTAACTGCAATATTCACATGGTGTCTTACAAAACTTGTCCAAAGAACGACTTCTTGGGTTTTCAAGAAATGTTTTGACTT
Organism: Urechis unicinctus; assembly: GCA_034190875.2. Lineage (NCBI taxonomy): Eukaryota > Metazoa > Annelida > Polychaeta > Xenopneusta > Urechidae > Urechis > Urechis unicinctus. The sequence goes on from CM067346.1 coordinate 29,522,995, forward strand.
GACGGGATAATGTTGAAACTAATATTACTCTTTTGATTTTGTGTATAATTTGATTGTCAGTTTATATGACAAATATTGGACCACTGTCTCCAGGGCAGCATGCTCTACTCAGGTACCAGAAAAGGTCAGGTGTTAGGTCATGACCTCCGCAGCAACTCGACCCGACCTACATGTCACCTCCCCCATTCCTCCAGTGTCTGCCACGTGCACCTCTCCAACAATTCGAACTTCATCACCTCTGCACAGTTCAATGGAAAAGTCAGTCAATTTCATCTGTAGCAAGCCTAATCATCGAAGTGATTATGTTAGAATGTCTAATATTAATGTATGCGTTTCAGAAAAAAAACTGGTATATGTGATCGTAATGGGGAAAATTGCAATGGTCAGGGTTCAGGTGGTTGGGTAAATAACCTTGTTTTTGTTCTCATTAGAAGTGTGAATTCTTCTGTTTTATCAGTTGCTTCATGGTTTGGCAGATTCAGCGATGGGACTTAAGGACGCAGAAGGTAGTGGTGAGCTACACTGGTAATGTCAACGAGTACAGTCGTCTTCCGTTCAGCGTCGACGACAAGGAGCAACTGCTGTACACAGGTGACCAATTCATATCAATGTAATATTAAGTCCTGCTGATAACCTTATGAACTCGAAGAAAAAAGGTCATGTGTGTTAGTCATGCTATCATGCAATTATGTTGAAGGTGCCGGAAAGCTGCAATATGTATCGATTTCATAAAAAAAATTATTTGTTTGAATTTTTTCTGGTAGCATTAATAAATCTTTTGGGATTTGCATAACCAAATCATAAAAACTGTATTTACTCTTGTGTAGGTCTAAAAAATTGGACTTCAATCCCCAAAAAGGGCAGGGCGACCTTTACATGCTTGTTTGAAAATCATATCAGGAATGTGAATGTTAAATTGATTTGTATCAATACCAGTACCGAGTAGGTGGTCATATAAACATTATGATAGATACCCTGTGGTGGGCTAAGTCAATAATCAGATGTAATCATCTGATTGCTCATTATTGAACCACAAATTGCTGTCTGCTTGACCTGGCAAAGTGCGTGTCAACTGACATACGAACTTGTCAATCCTGCATAAAATCTTCTTATTTCCGACGTGGCTCGACAACGTCCTAGGCGTTCCTTAACTATTTGCTACTGGGCAACACATTAATATCAAGTTGATTCCTGTCCCCACATCCACGTCTCCTCCGGGTGTGAGATACATGACTCATCCCTCTTTCCATTGACCCCATCTGACCTCTTTGCAGTCCAGAGTGGGCAACTTATTACCTCCCCCTGATTGATGTAGCCCCATAAACAGATACAGCACAGTGTGAAATTGGCAGGTACGAGGGGCTGCTACTGTCAATTCATTTAATTACTGTTGTCTTGATGGTAGGGTCTTCTTACATCTAATTTACCTTGAGATTTTGGTCCATATCCCAAAGACAAAAGTGGGGTGCGACCTGTTCATGTATGCGACCTATACATGAGTAAATACAGTAATCTATCAATATTGGCACCTTGAACAGAGCCTTGGACCTTAAATAGTTGAGTAACTAATTATGTGCAATTCAATCATTCTCTGGTTTAAACTATGCCCATTTTTAGTGTTGTGTATCACACAGTGCCTACCACATACCTTATTTCATCTTTTTAAGCCGTCTAAATGAGCAAATTTGAAAATAGCTTAAGGCACCAATTGCACTGAGCTTTACTGATAACATTTACAAAAGCAGTAAAGAATCAGTTTTTTTTCACTGTAGAAAATAGCTTGTGGCACCACACTGAGCTTTACTGATAACATTTAAAAGCAGTAAAGAATCATTATTTTTCATTTAGCTTGTGGCACCAATTGCACTGAGCTTTACTGATAACATTTACAAAAGCAGTAAAGAATCAGTTATTTTTCACTGTAGAAAATAGCTTGTGGCACCAATTGCACTGAGCTTTACTGATAACATTTACAAAAGCAGTAAAGAATCAGTTTTTTTTTCACTGTAGAAAATAGCTTGTGGCACCAATTGCACTGAGCTTTACTGATAACATTTACAAAAGCAGTAAAGAATCAGTTATTTTTCACTGTAGAAAATAGCTTGTGAGCTTTACATTTACAAAAGCAGTAAAGAATCAGTTTTTTTTCACTGTAGAAAATAGCTTGTGGCACCAATTGCACTGAGCTTTACTGATAACATTTACAAAAGCAGTAAAGAATCAGTTATTTTTCACTGTAGAAAATAGCTTGTGGCACCAAATGCACTGAGCTTTACTGATAACATTTACAAAAGCAGTAAAGAATCAGTTTAGAAAATAGCTTGTGGCACCAATTGCACTGAGCTTTACTGATAACATTTACAAAAGCAGTAAAGAATCAGTTTTTTTTCACTGTAGAAAATAGCTTGTGGCACCAATTGCACTGAGCTTTACTGATAACATTTACAAAAGCAGTAAAGAATCAGTTATTTTTCACTGTAGAAAATAGCTTGTGGCACCAATTGCACTGAGCTTTACTGATAACATTTACAAAAGCAGTAAAGAATCAGTTTTTTTTCACTGTAGAAAATAGCTTGTGGCACCAATTGCACTGAGCTTTACTGATAACATTTACAGTAAAGAATCAGTAAAAATAGACCAATCACTGAGCTTTTTTTTACAAAAGCTGTAAAGAATCAGTTTTTTTTCAAGAAAATAGCTTGTGGCACCACCATTGCACTGAGCTTGCATTTACAACAGTTATTTTTTCACTGTAGAGCTTGTGGCACCAAATGACTGAGCTTTACTGATAACATTTACAAAAGCAGTAAAGAATCAGTTATTTTTCACTGTAGAAAATAGCTTGTGGCACCAAATGCACTGAGCTTTACTGATAACATTTACAAAAGCAGTAAAGAATCAGTTTTTTTCACTGTAGAAAATAGCTTGTGGCACCAATGCACTGAGCTTTACTGATAACATTTACAAAAGCAGTAAAGAATCAGTTATTTTTTCACTGTAGAAAATAGCTTGTGGCACCAATTGCACTGAGCTTTGTGGCACCAATGCACTGAGCTTTACTGATACATTTACAAAAGCAGTAAAGAATCAGTTTTTTTCACTGTAGAAAATAGCTTGTGGCACCAATTGCACTGAGCTTTACTGATAACATTTACAAAAGCAGTAAAGAATCAGGTTTTTTTCACTGTAGAAAATAGCTTGTGGCACCAATTGCACTGAGCTTTACTGATAACATTTACAAAAGCAGTAAAGAATCAGTTTTTTTTCACTGTAGAAAATAGCTTGTGGCACCAAATGCACTGAGCTTTACTGATAACATTTACAAAAGCAGTAAAGAATCAGTTATTTTTCACTGTAGAAAATAGCTTGTGGCACCAATAGCACTGAGCTTTACTGATAACATTTACAAAAGCAGTAAAGAATCAGTTATTTTTCACTGTAGAAAATAGCTTGTGGCACCAATTTGAGCTTTACTGATAACATTTACAAAAGCAGTAAAGAATCAGTTTTTTTCACTGTAGAAAATAGCTTGTGGCACCAAAAATAGCTTGTGGCACCAATTTTTTTTCACTGTAGAAAATAGCTTGTGGCACCAATTGCACTGAGCTTTACTGATAACATTTACAAAAAGCAGTAAAGAATCAGTTATTTTTCACTGTAGAAAATAGCTTGTGGCCCAATAGCACTGAGCTTTACTGATAACATTTACAAAAGCAGTAAAGAATCAGTTATTTTTCACTGAGAAAATAGCTTGTGGCACCAAATGCACTGAGCTTTACTGATAACATTTACAAAAGCAGTAAAGAATCAGTTTTTTTTCACTGTAGAATAATGATGGTTTTTATGAAATGCACATTTGAGTTTATAGTCTTCATCCTCATTGTTTTCTTGATTTGATCTCATCTCATGATTACCTTCTGTTATTAAACATAAACAAGCAATGTTTGTCACATTTTTGTCCATTCACCCATGCTCTTCCACGTGTGTCTGTAGTGGGTGGAGACAGCTACACACGTCTCTGGGATTACAACACTGGGGGTCTTCTCAGAAGTCTGCCTCCTCCTCACGAGGCCTCGCGTGATACGATCCCTTGTGTGGCTTACTCGGACTGTGTCGTTAACAAACTGCCCTCCTTGTTGATGGGAACTCGTAACCAACTTCACGTTTTCTCTTTATGACGGGCCGAGTGCTGTCACACCAGGTGCTTTCAGTGACTCAATTGTGGAATGTTTGATGTGTTATATTAAAGATTTCATTACCTGTTTGAGGTTTATTACTTTGTGCTTTATTTGGTGGTTGTCTGCAGGACAAAATGCAAAAAATGAAAACTCAAATTCAATTTGAAATTGTCACATTCCAACCAATCTTTGTACAATCAAATCTTTATTCTACAAATTGGAATATACAAAACAAACATGTGAAAATAAGCCAGGTATATAACTTTATGGCGCTCAGTGTTTCTAATCAAAACATTCAGGACTATAACATGGGGTGATAATGACTGTTTATATGAAGTGATATTCAGTGAAACATGAGAAGGGGTGTCAGGTTGGCATGTCGATGATAGCTATACAACTGATAATAAAAATACTCCTGTGAAATTACAGTAGTTTACCTATCTGCGTATACCAATCAATACACGGTGCACACCTGATACATACTGCAGCATCATTTCCACCTGTACAAAATATGACAACCAGAAATTTGTATCAGAAATATAATCACAACATTTCTGGAATATGCAATGCTTTGTCCACTATGGAACGTACAATGATGTGGAAAATTCTTTCTGATCTATAGTTTCTAACTTTGTGACTACTGGTTGATAAAAAGTCAGACGTTTTCAATTGCTTTAAGTACAAAATATGAATAAATTTCAGCAGAACTTGAATATACTGATAATCCTACAAAATTGTTAAGTTGTACAATTGAATTGCATACCCCAAAGTATTGTGGAACTTAAGTATTGTAGGGGAACTTATCATCACACCTAAACATGCATATAATGTCTACAGCTACTACCATGAATACTTCAGACCCTTTCATTAACATCAACAAATAAAACTCCATACAGGTAATCTCAGACGAAAAGCACCGTGTGTAAAAACATGGCTGAATGGTATGATGTTGATTGGTCAACTGGTTCAGTTTGCTGCCTTTGCAATAGAAGATCTGGTGTGGCCACCCTCAGGTCACTGGTAGCTCCGTCTCTGTGTGGTTAGAGATGTGTGTCAGTGAACATGGTGTGTTCCTTCAGTACACTAATAGGTCGGTCACTGGCAGCATCGTAGTCGTCGCCATACTGTGAACAAATAGGATACATCAAGGAAACTGACATTTGATTGTTGATACTGTAATAGATGAATGGAGATATTTGTTTACACAATGTAAATCTACAACAAAGAGGGATTTCCACTGATGTATGCTTGTGTATTTGTGACTCTCATGGCATTTTACTTGAGTATTCATACAAATCATGAGCCAGAGCTGATCATTCACGAGTCTCACCGCCAGACTGTGGAGTCCGCTGTCAGTTCCTCCATAAGGTATAGGTCCATCCCAATCCTCCTCATCCCACTTGTGGGAGAGGCGATCGAGGTCCATGAAGGACGTGTCATGTTGTAGGGATATCTGTGAGTAGGCAGGGTTAATGTAACCCACGTGAGGCATGGGAGGTCCCCGGTCCACGTTACCTCCGTACTGGACTGGCGGCAGTTGGGGTATATCCTACACACAGACAAGCTGACATCACAACATACTCCAATAACATCATGATTTGTAGCCATACAGCAGAAACAAAAGTCCATCGATGTCAATAGAAGAATCGTGAGTATTAAACAGGCCCTAAGTGGAGGCAATATGTGAGTGCATTAAAAACACTGGCTGTGATTATCTAATTGTATAAAAAAGAGTTGTGTCCGTGATAATGCTGCCCTCGATATACAGGTATTCCCCTTAGACTGATGTCCTCTGTGACAACTGATGTAACTTGCCGTGGTGACGATGCTGCCTGCGTACGGCGGGAAGAATCCGCCCTCCCCCACCTGCTTCTGTTTCTGCTGGAGGGGGTTCCTCTCGCGGATGTATGGCACCGTCTGTTGTCTGGAGCCTGTGCAGCGGATACACAGTACCACCGAGATGAATAGAATGAGGAGGGCCAGGATCACCATGACAACGATGAACCACACCTCTTGATAGACAGGAAGCAAGCTTCCATCAGGTACAGCTGTGGTTACTGGTGGCTCTGTCACTGTGAACAATACAGCAATGACATTGAATGTATGGGTTCAGTGATAACCTTGGGTGAAACAGCCTCAGATTACGCGTTGTGTGGGTTGACCACATCAACCAGTGTCCTATTACTAACAGATTCAGAATAATCATTTTATTATGTTTCTGTAGAAGAACATTTACCAATAGAATACAATGAAAGATGTGCGGTTAAACATAAAACATCAACTGAACATCAAAGTAAGATGTAGTCCTGTGACCACATTGACAGTCAAGCCAGGTGCATGATGTTAGTAAAGGTGCAACATGACAGCATAACAAGTGATTGTTTTTAGTATATCTGGACCGTGTATTTATAGACAGCAAACAGTGAATACAATGTGTCACACGTATAACAGTTTACTTCCATACCTGGGAAAGTCGTCAGATTACCTGTACAAGATAACACCTCTCACATTATAAGATCCACATGAAATTGCAAATAGGAATCTATATCATTTATGAATGGTTCAAATGTTGAACAGGTTCTTGACATACCAACGTAATTGGGTTTAGTGGGGTCAAAGATCAGTTTGGCAGTGACTGCTTCTCCCTCTGCTGTCAACAGCTTCACCTGAAACTTGTAAGCTGTCAACAAAGAACCACATCACTTACAGAGATATTGGGGCGGGAGTTTTATTGACCTTTGCTCTGATGCCAGGCCATCTGACAAATTTTGATGGCAAGTTTTCTTAGGAAGCAGGATATCAGCTCCATATAACACACAGATCTCTCTTATGTTAACGTCTCCTCTCCAATTAAAAATCAGAAGAGTATAGGATTTTTGGCCTCTTGTTGCCTTCAAAGAAATCTTTTTTTCTTTTCACTCACTTTGTGTGCGAGAACTGCGGAAGACATTGAAGGTTGTTGACAGACCAGTGTACTCCACCTCTTCGTCTTTGTAGAGAATGAAATTATCCACTTCCGCGTTGATGTTGAAACATTTAGACCAGTCTATAACCACTACATTGCCTACGGGCTGTAGTTTGGGTGGGCTGGAGGGAATGTAGGCTGGAGCTGAAAAGTCAACAAATACAAGCAACATCTATTACTTGTTGACAATGCCATAAAACAAAGTGTGTGCAGAGACGCTGTATGAAGTGATTGCATGCTTACGTGCTGTGGAGGTGTGATTTGTCACACTGGGTGGGTTGTTGAGTCCCCCTTGTTCATTGACAGCATCAAGTCGCAGTTCATACAGAGTGTAGGGCGTAAGGTCGGTCAGTTTGGTTTTGAGGGCCAGGCTACTGAATACTTCCTCCCAATCTCCCTTCTCACAACCTATGACTACTTCATCGTCAGCATCAGCGTAGGGATGTGGACAGGACTGTCTCAATGACAACGTATACCTACAGTACATACATATCCAATCAGACTGGGGTCAAAGTTGATTCTCATATACCAGCAAACAGAATGATTCATACAATTAAATGATATCTGACAATAATAGTCATGGGCCCTTATTCTTTGCACATTGTGTATGTCTAAAAGGATGTTCATGTTCTCTATGGTTAAGTCCAACCTGAGGATTTGTCCATTAGGGTTCTGCGGAGGATTCCACGTGACATCTAGGGTAGTGCTGGTCGTGTTGACAATGGTGGGCGGGCCAGGTTCTGTGGTGGGCTGGCCTTTGTCACAGCCTCAACAGAAGGACCAGCTGAGCACCCCCCAGCTGTACATGCAACCATGTTAATGACGTAACGTGTGTACGGTGTGAGGGGGACTGTGTCACCGAGCTCGACCAACGTAGACCCACTTTGTAGTACCTGTGGATGTTAACAGCCCTCCTTAGTTACATTGCATAAAGTGGCACTGTTAGAAAAACACTACCAATAAGAGGTTTTTGGGTCACGCTAAAGAAACAATTTTCAACCTTTCAGCAACAGCTACAGTATGCATAAGTACAGTGCATATAAGAACTACAAAAAATCAACATTATAATGTCAAAATAGAATTTGAAAAGCCATAGTTTAAGCATTCATTCACTTGCTGAGAATGTGTGCAGTATACTACCATATCAAAAGTCAAGCTGATATTAAAATAACGCCTAAGCTTGGCATTGCAAGCAGAAAGAGGTGATAAACCAGCAAATTAAAACAGCAATTGATTATATTCAATCTTGAGCAAACTTCATAAACTTACCACCTTATTGACCATAGGGACATAAACCACAGAATAACCACAGAGCCATAACCATGGAACAATACTGTGATAACGAGTATGGATTTCACACTGATATGATATAGATTCCCATTTACACTATTCAAGTATATATTCATAAGCAGGCTCTTTTTTAAAAGGAGTGATACCATGATTATGAAACAATATAATCGTCCAAATACTTCTAATTTATGATAACAGTAAAGGATAAAAGTTACCCACCAGGTCCCCATTGGAATAAACTCGGTAGCTCTCAATGTTACCATTAGGTTTCTGAGGATCGGTTAACTCAAGTCGGATTGTCGTCTGCGTGACAAACTGAAACACAAATGCTTCATTTACCCAGTGCTTTTGTAATGATAATCCTTATCACAAGTAACTATAAATGCATATTTGGTTGAAATTGAAAAAAATGAGGAAATTATCTAATTGACAGCTATACCTTGACAATGGGGGCTAGTACCCCTTCTGGAGGTGCTTCTCTGGTGCGGACACCTGCCCAGGCACTGCTCACTTGTCCTGCTGCGTTAACTGCGGTCACGCTGTACTCGTAGACTGTGTATGGGTCCAGGACGGGGTCCGAGTCCATATGCTGTCTAGCAGTACCACTGTATAGGAGAATAGTACCCACACTGCTCACACCTAGACACAGACACAGTGATGGTTGTACATCAAAGGGTTGGATCTACTACTGGTTAATAATTGAGGTCCATGGTACATTGAATCAAATTGAGACTAAACCCAAAGCTCTCCTTTATTTTCCATTTGCTACCATTTCTTATGTGGTATACATTTAAATATTTATTGAATTTTCTTTGTGAAAGATAAATCCAGGTACATAAAGAGCCTACCTGCAGTGAGTCCTGTGTAGTTTCTGCGATACAGGTCATAACGAATGATAACCCCGTTAGGACTGATAGGAGGCGACCAATCAACCATCACCCCAGAGTGTGCCCCAGTGCTATCTGCTAGAGCAGTCAGTCGAGGTGGTGAGAGACCAATAGGTCCGGACTCTGAAGTCCTTATCAAAGCAATATCACTGAGTGCACAGCCATGGCTTGTGCATGCTTCCACACGGAAACTGAACTCTGTGAACTGATCCAGGAAATTCACTACTGTACTAAAACCTAGGTCAGAATATTCAATATGGATGATGTCTCTGTAGAGAGTGTAGTTGAGGATTTGACCATTGGGGTTGGTAGGAGGCTGCCATGTGGCTCTGATGGAGGTTGAGGAGAGAGCCTCTAACGAGGGGGGGGCGAGACCAGAGGGAGATGAACCATACGTGGTTGCGGAGGCAGGAGAACTGGTGGCGCTGCCCTGACTGTTAATGGCTGTGATGGTGTAGGAGTACGTCTGACCGGGTAACACCTCGTTGTCTGTTTTGATGAAGCCCGAAGTCATGTCGATGAGGTTGCCATCCCGTCGAACCTCGTAGGTGGTGATGATCCCGTTGGGGTGCTGGGGGGCTTCCCAAGTGATCTCGATTGCATTAGAATTGATGACTCGCAGGGTGGGTATGGGCTGGTCTGTGGGCGGGGCTTCATGAGGCCGGCCTGTTACATCCTGGCTGGCTGTACAACCTCCAAAGGTGCATGCCTCCACGTGGAATGCATACCCTTGGTATGGAATCAGATTACTGACAACATATGAAAGCTCTAGACCAGAATACACTGTAATATCATCCACTTTAAGATTGTAAACCTGCAGAAAACCATTGGTCAACTCCGGTTCAGTCCAAGACACTTGGATGGCAGTTGAATTGAGAGCTAAAACTGATGGCGGGGCCATAGAGAAAGGGGCTGTCTCAGAAGTGCGGATCACAGTGGGAGCACTGGTGGTGCATCCTGGGACAGTGCAAACCCTGATGACATAGGTATACACAGTGTATGCTTGAAGACCAGAGTCTATATACTCCATGGGGTCATTAGGTGCAAAGTTGACAGCAACAGATGCATTCCTAATCAGCTGGTAATACTGGATGACACCATTATCCTTTGAAGGCCCAGTCCAGCGAACGCGCAATTGGTCAGATCTCCCGGTGATTTGGGACACAATCGGCGGAGGTATACCTGAGGGCGGGGCTTGCGAGGTGGTGATTGACAACCAGGGGCTTTGTGTACTCCCTTGACTATTTCTGGATCGAATTGAATATTCATAGTTTGTATATGGATCAAGGCCTACATCTGTGTATTCATACTGGTCCTCCCCTGTATCCTGAACAGTGTGAATGACCACAGGCTCTGAGAGCTCTCTCTTCTCCCGTGCATTCCTACTATCTTTCCTCCTCAGGATGTCATAACTGACAATTTGACCGTAAGCATTGACTGGCCTGGACCACACGAGTGTCACGTGTGTAGCATTGACTTCGCCGGCTGACGGGCGTTCCTGATTCTCTGGTGGAATCTCAGCAGTGTAGAAGCTCTGGGGAGGGGACTTGGTGCACCCCCCATTTGTACAGGCCTCCAACCAAACCACATACGCCGTATAGGGAGATAAGCGTCGGTATTCAAACTCGCGTGCTATCCCTTGGTAAACTGGGTTCACATTACCCATTTCATATATCAGATAATTGTTAATTATCCCATTAGGAAATCTGGGCTCCATCCATTTCAAGATAACAGATTGCCCGTCAGATATCTTTTCGACAAGAAAAGGCCCAACTCCTGAGGGCGGTCCCTGGGCTGTCGTGGTTCTGGTCCAGCCACTCGTGACGCTTCCTGCCTCATTGAAGGCTTTTAATCTGACTTCATGAGGAGTGTAGGGCTGTAGACCGCTGATGGAGGAGGAAAGAGAACTTCCTGCTACCCTTACGGAGAGAATAGGAGAAGTCTGACTGGGGTCTGCATGGATCACCCTGTATTCCAGCCAATATACTGTAATGATGCCGTTAGGCTTGACAGGGGCTTGCCATGTGATGCCTAGTGAGTAAGCCCCTATGATAGATACTGTGGGAGCAAAGAGTTCTTGAGGCAATGCTTGTAATGTGCGAACTCTAGCCCAGGCACTGGTGGTCTCACCTTCAGCATTCACAGCAGTCACACGATAATCATATTCAGTGTATGCCCCGAGTTCAGGCCCGACATTGAGATAGGTCAGTACGCTCCCAGGCACAACTTGGATGAGTATTCCTTTTTGGTCGCTGTCTTCGTTTGCCGCGAGACGTCTGTGGATGCGATAATGGGTCATGATTCCATTGGGACTACTGGGAGGCATCCATGACACGTTGACGATGGCAGAGCTTTGTGCGTGTAATGTAGGAGCACCCTGTCCACCAGGTGGCGCCTCTATTGTCCTCACAGTCACCCCTGGTCCCGTACCACATCCATTAGGTACACCTTGGATACACGCTACAATACGCACAGTATACTCTGTGTAGGGTATCAATCCTGTGATGGTTGTGTTCAGTCGAGTTCCGGCCCCGTACTCTGTCTCTGTGGCACTTCCTGCATTGAGCAGAACACGATACTGGTCGATCCTGCCATTAGGAACAACCGGGGGAATCCATGCCACAAAGATACTGGTAGCAGTGAGAACAGAAACATTAGTTGGGGGTGGGATGTTCTCAGGGGTTGTAGCCGGCATTGTGACTCGCTGTACGGAGCTATTCACTCCACCGGCCGATGTGAACGCTTCCACTTTATACACGTATTCTATAGTTGGAGCCAGTGGTCCATCAGTTGTATTGAGTGTATCCCTGGTCAGGTCTACCACAAGCTGGAAATCTGCCGGCGGGACAGCTCGGTACACACGATAACCTGCCAGTATTCCATTAGGCAGACTGGGTGGCTGCCAGTATATTTCTAGATTATGCGCGCTCACTACCAGCAGTCTGGGTTCTCTCAGTCCTGTAACAAAGACAACGGATACACTCAGATCACTGCCATCTAGCTACATGCAGCCCTCGGCTACAGTACCTAGTACATTGCTTGTGTCAGAAATTGATCACTGTATCACATGATCATGTGTCACTTCCAAATAGGACAACTCAGGATTCCTAGTATCACAGAATATATCCTGCCAAACTACTTTTTCATTTGATTATTACAGTCAAATATTCCATTGCTGTTGTACAATGAAGGTTGTGTTCATACCTTGAGGGATGTCTTGGTTAGTCCTGGTTGTAACTGCGGAGCTGTTAGTGCATCCAGCTTCACTACAGGCAGACAAGATGAATGTGTATTCTGTGTAAGGAGTAAGTCCTAAAACACACATATAACATCCTTTGAAGTGTGGAATAACTTACATAGGAAGTTATGTCATGTTAACTGTCATGTGACCTGCCGGCCTAATTGTGCGGTTCTGTCATTAACAGTAATTAGAATGTTACCACATGCGAGTGTATTCCTGTCATTGGCATAGTTTTGAGTGTGCACATATCATTAGCTTACCTAGTGTTCTAATAATTAACATACCTGTGAGAGTGTACCCAACATTAGCATACCTAAGAGTGTGTTTCTATCATAAGCCTACTGATGAGTGTATTCCTGTCATTAGCCTACCTGTGAGTGTATTTCTAGCATAAGTGTACCTGTGAGTGAGTTCCTGTCATTAGCCTACCTGTGAGTGTATTTCTAGCGTAAGTGTACATGTGAGTGAGTTCCTGTCATTAGCCTATCTGTTAGAGTTCAAGGCATTATCCTATCTGTGTTTTCCTGTCATTAGCCTACCTGTGAGTGCGTTCCTGTCATTAGACTACCTCTTAGTGTGTTCCTGTCATTAGACTACCTGTGAATGTGTACCTACATAAGCCTACCTGTGAGTGTGTGTACCTGTGATTAGCCTACCTGTCAGTGTGTACTGGCGAGCACTAGCACTGAGGTTCACCACAAGCCCCTGACTAGACTCATACAGTTCATAAAGCTCAATGTTGCCATTAGGTCGACCAGGCGGAGACCACACCAGGTGCAGTGATGATGATGATTCCACGTTGACCGTCGGCGGGAACACTTGCTCCGGCTTGGCCTGTAGAGTAGCCACTTGAATCTAGCAGCATTACACAGGGGCAGGGGCTGCTGCTTTAATCATAGCTACAAAACTTTAACATATTTGGACATTACAGAGCAACAAATAGGTTTTGCATATTCGGAAGTCAAAATTCATAGATTGCAATTGTTTCAAATACAGAATGAGTGTCTTAACAGCCATAAAAATATTGTTTTGAATGATGAGATGTTAGTGAGGTGTTAATATTAATTATCCTTTATATATATCAGATATAAACAAACACTAGGCATCTGGACTATACCTCATCACTTATGGTACATCCAGCCACATTACACACAGACAGCAGATAACGGTACGTTCTGTATGGCTGTATGGCGTTGTCATCAACATATGTCAGCTGACTGGGATGTCGGAATATTTCGACCCCATCACGTCGAAGAAGGTACCACAAAATAATCCCTACAAGGACAGGTAGGCACATAGTTTATGAGTCGGCTTGTAGTTTCATATTCAGAAGCACATGGGGGGCAATAGTGCAGTGATGTCAGGTGTCTTAATGAGAGTTCTAGCTCATACTGGGGAAAAAACACGCACCATTAGGCTGTGTTGGGGGTTGCCATTGGAGATGGATTACATCCAGCCTCTGTGCCTCGGTGTGCGCTGATGGAGGACTGAGGCCATCAGGGACGGCCTGGGCCGTACTGATGCTAGCCGTGTCAGAGAAGGATGTGCCCGCCCCATTCACCGCCGAGACTGTGTAGTGGTATTCAGTGTAGGGAGTCAGGCCAGTGTCTGCATGACACAGTAAGGTGTCAAGGTGATAAGTCTCACCACATTCATGTTGCTTACAGTTAATGTTTTTATTAATGCTGCTTCCACAGATGGATGTGGACCACTACTTCTAAATCTCCTGCTACTTCTAGGTGTTCCGTCCACTACTACTGTAGTCAATACTTCTAATCCAGACATAGTGTACATATACATAACAAACAGTCAACAGTCAGCTTTTCCCAGGCCAAAAGCACTGTTGATGTACATACACATCATTGGCATCGCCTAACAGACAACCCCTAATCATCACCTTAAGACACCCCTCACCTGTGAAGTACACCCCTCACCTGTGAAGTACACCCCACACCTGTGAAGCACACCCCTCACCTGTGAAGAACACCCCTCACCTGTGAAGAACACCCCTCACCTGTGAAGAACAGGTCATCCCCAGTGTAGATCTTCATTGGATCAGTGAGGCACACCTCTGCATCAGGCACACTGACATCAGTTCCTGAGTTCGACTGATCCATAATATATGAACCACATTTCCTCGTGGTTCTGTCAAAATCACACTTGTCACAGAGGGCAGAATCACGGTCGGCCAGCTGGCAGATTGTACCTGATCCACAACCTGCGACATGACAAGATGGTGTAATATGACAGCAGTAAGTAATTTATAACAATATCATAAATACGACAAAGATGTCAGATGGGTGAGCGCAAATTTATCCTCGTCAACAAATGTGATACCTTTTCATTTACTGTGAAATGGAGACAGGTTAATGAAAATCTGGCTCTGCTATCCTGTTAAACTTCCAGTAAATCCACATAATATCTTGATGACAAATCAATAAACAGGTTTGTTAAACAACAACTTTGGTGAGGATAAGTCAGTGCTTACTGGAGTGCATGACGGAGACATCAGCACAGGTTTGTAGCAGCGAGTTGTAACCAGCTCCGTTACAGCAGCTGAGACCTGCTGAGATGCGCTCCATGCCACAACACTTCTCATTGGCTGATGACTTGGCTGCTGCACTGCCATACATGTGCACCTGTATCCAATCACAAACAAGGTCAAAATTTCCAAGAATCTTAACCAGATATTTTATATTGAAGTACAATAAAGAATTGGACATCCATTTTACCTTACTCATGCCCAGCTGATTGGTACAGCAGCTGCTTGTTGCTATGTCAGCATACTGATGGCCACAGCAGGCATGGCCATCAAACGATGTGAAAGATGCACCCTGAGTGCGGTTGCCGCAGCAGATGAGTTGCTGGGATACAAGCTCACCTCCGCAACACTGCTGCTCAAACCCATCGTAAAGTAAACCTGTATGAAACGGGCATACGTCACAATTCTTTCCCCATAACAATAGATTCATTTTGTTGATATTAATTTGCGAATGAAGCAGGATCCTGTCCATTGACAAAGCAATTTTATTCGAGTAAAGCATGCAAATCAACTCAAAGTTACAATATTCTTATTGTAATTTTATATTGACCACATTAGAAGTTTTACATATTTGCATATAACTCAATCATAATACTATTCCACAGTCATTACCAGTCATGGCTGACAAATCATGTCAGGTACCTTTGCAGCACACCTGACTGCCAGTCATGGCTGACAAATCATGTCAGGTACCTTTACAGCACACATGACTGCCATTCATTGCTGACAAATCATGTCAGGTACCTTTACAGCACACCTGACTGCCAGACATGGCTGACAAATCATGTCAGGTACCTTTACAGCACACCTGGCTGCCAGTCATGGCTGACAAATCATGTCACATACCTTTACAGCACACCTGACTGCCAGTCGATGACATGAATGGGATAGAGGCACAACATGAGTCCCCGGGTCCCACAACCACACGGTCCTCGTCAGGGTCCTCACAGCACACCTGGCCCACTGGAACCTCTACATACCTGAACACAAAGATTACTACATTTCAAAACAATTTATGTCAGACTACACTAATGCCTAGTACATAACCAAGCCACACCTTGTTCGTTAGATATCGTCCAAGTAACTTAGAACAATATTACACAAGGCTTATTTCCAATGTGCCACAACATTTTCAGCTATGTTAAATAAAGTGCTGCTAATTGACAAACCTGGCACCGCAGCACTGGTGGTCTGCAAGCGGCTGGTGGAATTGTCCTCCACAACAGACATAGCTGCTATGGGGTCGGCGGGGAATGTAGTCCCAACCACAGCATTCATACCCTGCCTTGTTGTCATGGAGAACTCCTCCACAGCAGGTCTGAACAATTAAAATCAGTCATTAAGTGTTGGATGAGGAAGTGGGAAGTACCACGTATCAAAGTGTAAGATCATCATTGAATCTGACATTATGTCAACTCGTCTAATTCTATCGAGAAATAACTTGTATAACTACAGCATTTATGTTACAATAAGCCTTGCATATGAGTCTGGGTGACTTTACCTTGGGGCCAGAGTAACACTGATCTCCACAGAAGCTCTCCAGAATACCACACTCCAGGTACATGCATGTCCCAGGAGGAGTGCTGGGTGTAGGTGTGGGTCTGTTCACAACACAACAACATGCAGAATAGGCCAACATGAGAATAAGGACAAAGGACTACACCCAGTGTCTCAAAAGCACATATCAAGTGCCAACAGGAGGTTGATATCATGTACAAGTTAAGATTAAAGTTGACAATATAGGTCAACCAAGACAACAGCTCACACCGCACACACAAACAAAAACAGAAGCTGACCAAACAAGCCCATTTAACAACATCCCATCATAAACCTTAAAGAATTGACCAAATACAAGTAAGTCACCCATCAATTACCTCTCTGAACATGACACAACCTCTCGCCTCAGCAGCTCGTATCTGATGACGATGCCGTTGGGCTGAGTGGGTGCCTGCCACACCACACTGACAGAGGATGCCCCCTGTACCTGTAGACGAGGAGGAGACAGACCTGTGGGGATAGATTCTGCGGTGGTCGCTTTCACCTCCCGGCTTCTCAGGCAGTCATACAGCGTACAAACCTCAACCTGCTCAACACAATAAATAAGTAACGGGTAGCAACAAGTTCTACTGAGAAAAGTACATGGTGTATAAACAACTGTTTATCACAGAAGGACATATATGTTGGGACGTTAAACAATCACACAGTAACACTCTTGTCCCTCATCCCACCTGAATGATGTATATTCTATATGGCTCTAATCCTCCAAGTACGTATGACCCAGGCAGCGAAGTGTTGAGGTCAAATCGCTGGCTGTCCACATAGAGATGGTAGCTGGTGATGCGTCCGTTAGGTCTCTCTGGGGCTAACCACGCCACTCGCAGAGCAGTGTCATTAATGAGGATCAACACAGGGTCTGGCATGCCCTCAGGAGCTGTGGAACAGATTGTCAAAGTCAACAAAACATCACTTGTTACAGTGACTGTCATAGTGCAATGATGGAGAAGGGGGAATGTGGAGAGCAAAGGTAAGTGGGATGCAATTATATCCATTGTGTATGACATTCATTGGTGTAATGTACATTTAAAATATTGCTTAAAAGAAAATTTTATTTTCACCAATATTTGGATATTAGATTTTTAGTGATATGGTTCAAGAAAAAACTGTTTTTTCTCTCTTCTGATGTTGTTATATCCAAGAAACTTACCTCCATCAAGTGTGGTTACTCTCTGTGGAATGCTGCTGATGCTGGCCCCACCATGCATTAGCATTGTTACAATAACCTCATACATAGTGTTTGGTTCGAGATCATTCACAATGATTCCCGTGGCTTCCTGGGGGCGAATGAATGTCAAGGTCGTGTTTTCTGTGACTTTTGTGATGTTGACCACATACTCTACGACCTCCCCTTGAAGATCCAGAACCCCTGTGTGATAAATAGTCGAACAGATCAACAAGATGTGTTACATGAAAAGCTGAGGATGTACACGTTGTGCACCACGGATCATCTTAATAACCTGAAAGAAAACCATTAGTTATGACCTGGCTGCAAATTAATTTTGGTCATTCAAAGCATTTTAATTCCATACACAAACTTAGATTTACAATTCAAATATTTTGAACCTAATTTCCAATTCTGTTTCATTACCTTCAGTCTGGTTTTTAGACACTCTTCTGCTATTCAAAGGGAATTCAACTTTGAAGTGTAGGTGGACAATTGATTGGGTAGTCATTACATGGCTTACACCCAGTGTTAACCAGATGTGATAAACTGAATGTATACCTGGAGTAATCCAAGTGATATCAAGAGTTGTATGGTTCCTTGTGTCGATGACAAGAACTGCTGGTCTGGTGGGTTCACCCCCAAATGTGGTCACCTCCATCGACTCATCGCTGGTGGTGTGACCGAAGTCATTGTAGGCTGTGATACGGTACTTGTAGGTGGTGAATATAGTCAGTCCCTTGTCCTCGTAATACTGGTCTGTGCCAATGAACACACTGGTCCACACGTCAAATCCCGAAGCGTAAACTACAAGTGGAATACAGAAAGTTGATTACAGAGATACAATGGTTTTTATAATTTAAGGTGTCAGTTTTAGCTCCCAGATAACATTTAAGAATGATTACCATCCAAGGGTTGCCTGATTTTCTGGCGAGCAAGCTCATAGCGCAGGTTTGGGCCATTGGGTCTCTCAGGAGGTTGCCATAGTAAGGAAATGAAGGTCTGTGAGTGAGGAGTGGCAACAGGAGGAGGTTGGTTCTGAGGGACAGAGGGGCTGGTGATCACAACCGCTGCAGGGCTCTCCGCACAACCCCCATCTGTGCTCAAACAAACAAACATAAAAATCACTACGAGTTATGATGAAGGTTAACTGAACTGAATCAGAGAACAATGGTTAATGTCATCTGCTTCAAACTGTGGGTATCACATGGTTGAAGGTTTCCTCTTTTCTTTTGGTTTATTGGCATGTTTATATGGAAAACAATTGTGTGCCAAGAAGTATTTGGCTATAAACCAAAATCACTGTTTGATTTGTCAGATGACTAACATATCTACTATAATCTGTAATTGTTGGCAAAATGACCAAGGTTTTTCTCTCTTCGAATATGACCACAGGTTGTTGCCAGGGTACAGCACTGACCTGAGCAGGCTGTGACTGTCACGCGGTACTCTGTGTTAGGCACCAGGTTCTCAACCAGCAAGGAGGTCTGGGATACATTTCTGATCTCGAATCTCGGCAAGGGTAACTTAATGATGTAGCTTTCAAGCCTGCCATTGGCTCTGATGGGAGGTTGCCAGAGAACCACTAGTGATGTGGCTCCCAGCACATTTACTGTAGGTTGCTGTACTCCCCCAGGTCCTGTATGAACAGATAGATCATTCGCAACATGTTTCAATGTGATATATAACAGCATTTGCCATGAGATAGGATCGTCCAGACAGCAATGACCAGACTGTAATCCACTCACGAGAGGGCCTTGTGGTTACAGCAGCCCAGGGACTGTATCCCTTGCCAGCTGCATTCTGGGCCATCACCCTGTACTCATATGTGGTGGCTGGCTGTAGCGCTGTAGCAGTGTCCTCATACCCCAGGTTGCCATCTGGCCGGAACACCTGCACCAGTGTGACATCTAGTGGGCGTGCAGGCTGACGCCGTTCAATGGCATACTGTATGAGAACTCCGTTGGGAAACGAGGGATTGGACCAGCCAATTGTAACTGAGGTTGGGGTCAATGAGGTCAAGGTTGGTGCAGCTATCCCCTCAGGTGCTGTAAAAGAGAGACAAGGTGACATGTGTTGTGTTGATTGTGCATCAGTCACATTGTTGGTGACACGCTTCAAGCAAATGAGGTCATTTTTTAGGCTTAAGGTAAAGAAGGCAAGATTATTAATTGCCTTTGCTGTGTTATTTTTTTTCAATCAAAAGGGACACATCATTATCATAAATACATATTCATTTTAGCAAATGAATTTATGACGAGAAGAAAATAGAGGGTATGCTTAATACAAAGATAGTGTTATACAAATTTCCAGCTATGTCCACCTATAAGCATACAAATAGTTACAGACATGTACTATACAATACATTACCCATAGGGTTATTGTATCAATGCTCCTCTCTAAAGCAATTGGCATGAAGTTGCACTAAATATGTCTTATTATTTCGCAGAAACCCAGAATCAGTTTACACAGACCACCACCAACCACTAATCCAGCATTTGAACCAGCACTACACCTCCTAAAAACCTATCAAGAAAGCCAACCTGTAGTTGTATTGTTATCGTCTGAAATGAACCAAGAAAATTGACGCAATGAAAGGGATTCAGAACCATCAGTAACAAGCAGAGCATAGACAAGGGCCAGGAGAAGTAGCCTCAGTGCCTGCCTAATAAACGCTAAAGTAGAGAAGCAACAATTACTTATTTTTACCAGTGTATGTGATAGCATGTGCCGAAAGTATACACCAACACCTGAACGATGAAAGCACTGAAATTCTTAAATATCCACGACATTTGAGCACAGAATTTATAACCATGATGAAATAGATAACGTAACATATATTGCATCAGGTGATATTAACGTGAGGCAGGTGATCTTTCCATCAGGAGATATCAACGTGGGGCAGGTGATCTTTGCATCAGGTGATATCAACGTGAGGTAGGTGTTCTTTCCATCAGGTGATATTAACGTGAGGCAGGTGATCTTTCCATCAGGTGACATTAACGTGAGGCAGGTGATGTTTGCATCAGGTGATATTTACCAGCATCATTGACAGTAACCTACATTGGGTGACATTTACCTGTGTCGGGTGATATGCACCCGCATCAGGTGATATTAACCTGCATAGGGTGACATAAACCTATACCAGGTGATAGTTACCTGTGTCAGGTGACATGGATCAGTTGATATTTACCTGCATCAGGAGTGGTGATTGGCCGTGATGCTGGGCTGCGTGTACACCCGGCCACAGTACATGCCTCCACAGCAAACATGTAGCTTGTGTATGGAAGCAGGTTCTCTACCACCCACCTGGTGATATTACCTGGCACCTGTACAATATAACATTCATTCAATCAGCATTTCTTCACAATTGCTCAGAAGTGTTTAATACATGTAACACAATATATATACATAACAATGCTTAACATATATTTGTATGTAAAGAATATTCATCTGGATAAACCTTTTAGCAAAGACAGAATTGACTTTATCAATATATAAATCAACAATGAGGCTCACATTATATGAGAGAGTTGTTCCAGTGTAGACTTTGTACTCCACAATGACTCCATTAGGGTCTAGGGGAGCCTCCCAGACCAGTGTACTGACCTGGAGAGGACATTCTGGACCATCGGGGGATCCACACTCACTGGTACTGCAACCGCATCATAGAATAGTTAACACAGAACCACAATTTCAACAAGGTCAAAGGTCAATATACTCACAAACACAAGAAGCCTCTACAGCAAATAGTTCTATGTTCAGAATCAATAAACCTTACTTCACTAGTCAAAAGTGGAGTCTGCGTCTCAAATTATACTGCATTTATCTCACTGTCTTATCAGGATGACTTTCATCAATGAGAATGATATAATAAATACTATTCATCAAATCACATTAGAAACCAACCAGATTGCTTGGTGATAATCTGCACCCAGTCTGATGCTGTCTGGCCATATATGTTGATTGCCACAACCCTAAACTCATATGCCGTGAATGGTTCCAGATCCGTTTTGAGGAAGGTGGAACTGGTCGAGGGCTGTGAAAACAAGCTGCAACAAATACTGCGTACAGTGTTGTGATGCCAATCTCCATTTCATTTAGGAATCTAAATATATTCTTTGATAGATTATATTCTGTTACAACTGCTGTGGAGATTTGTGATATCTGAGTGAGATTTTAGGGCAGTAACTGACTTGATAATAGAGGCTGAGGGTGGAGCCTCTTTGAACTGGAGCTGGTAGGCTGGGTCCTGGTCAGCATTGGCTCGTACGGCTGGTCTCCATGCGGCACGCACTGAAGTCGGGGTCGGGGAGGTCAGGTTGGGAGGGGACACACCATCTGGGGCTGCCACATGAAGCATCAGTTGGTTGACAATCACATCAAAATAATCACATTTATTGGCAAACAATAAGAGAGATAGACATACATCCAAACATATGCATCAGATAAAGAGATTTTACAAGCCCCTCTCTCTATTTTTGATTGCTGTTAAGTGGAGTTAATATAGGAGCGCTGTACCTCCCATCTGGGTGGAGATATCTTCAACATGGCTCAGGATATATCCTGCATCATTGGAAGCATTTACAATGGCTTCATATGAGGCATGGGGTAGCAGCCCATTCACAGTGACCCATTCTCCATCCATGGGGGGTGTGGCACTGCGATACAGAGTGCGGGCTTGACTTCTAACAGTGTAGTCAAAATTCACTGGAACAGCAAAAGGGCTTCAGTATTTTAATATGCAATCCAACAAACAGTTGACATAAAGCTGTGATCCATTGATCATTCACTGCCAGGTCATATTCAAGATGATTTGATAAAAAAAATCAATAGCTGACTATGTGTGGGAAATATGTGGTAATGTGGGACTGCATATGTGATGCACATCCTTGTTATGCTGGAAGCTGGGTGAGGAAAGGGTTGGATTATTCAGTCAGCAAAGGTCTTCTCTATTTGTAATATAATCATCATATTGGCAATATGGTAGGTATGTCATCTTATTTTTCACTGGTGTAGAAGACGTTTACATATATCATCCCTACCTGGATCCACATAGAAAGGCCCTGTGAAGATCACGTCATATTCCACAAGTCCATTGGGCCGGTCTACAGCAGTGAACCTAACGTTGACAGTCCGGGCAGTGACCCCTCCAATCTCTAGCCCCACAGTTCCAACAGGGGGTGCCTCCATAGTCCTCACAGAGATCTCAGCAGAAGAGCTACAGCCCTGCACCGTGCATACTTCCACACGGACAAAATGCAGACTCCATGGTTGGAGATTGTCCAGTAAGTGTCTCCTTTCTGTAGAGGAGTTGAATACCATCAGTCCATTATGGTAGAGTCTGTACTGTGTTATCTCACCTGGAACAACACACAATTACGTCAGGGGTTCATTTTACTGGATACTTCCCAGCCCCTTCTAACAATGACATTCCATATGACAAAACACATATGGAAAGAAATGGAAGTCAATATAATATCTTGGTCAATATATTCCCACACTTTTGACTCAATATGTAAAGATTCCTTATATAATTTTCAAGAACCACAAGAGTAACGCAGTACACATGACTATTTCATGTTTATTCTCATGTATTAATCAGCATACATCGTTTGTATAATCATAGCTATATTATTTATATCACTGGGGTTTTTTTTGCAATTATAGTGTTTCTATAGATTTGCAATACAAAATAAAAATTATTATTATTATTATAACACAGTTCCAGTTCTCAACAACTAAACAGCTTATCTATTTCACAATTCTTTTCTACAATAGATCTTCTGGACATGATTTATGGCTGTTTTAGCACCTTGTTTTATCATCATGACACAGTTCCAGTTCTCAACAACTAGATGCAGCTCATCTGGACACAATTTATGGCTGTTTTAGAACCTCCCACTTCAGAGATAGATGTTTTGTAGCACCCACCGTTAGGAGATGCTGGTCTCAGCCAGGTGACAAGCAGCTGGGAGGGGGTGGGAGATGTAATGACCGGATCAGGTACACCTGCAGGTGCTGTCTCCTCAGTTGCTGCCCAAGTAGCGTTACTAAGGCGACAGCCTCCACCCGTGCAGCCCTGACAACATCGTATTGAAAAGAAGTTAAAACTGCTGATTATAAAAAAAACCCAGTAGAACCACTTTCATTGGAGGCAAATATTCTACATCTCTTTCATGTAAAATTAAAAACATCATTACTTTTCTGACTATAGTAAATAAGGTTGCTGGAAACCATTGCAAAATGGTATCAACATATAGGAAACCGCAAATCACAACACAATCAAATGGAATATTTATCACACAGATTACCACCACACACTGGAATCTGAGCCAGGTATAAGAGGAGACACAGCAGGCTTACCCCTGCAGTGATCCAGTAATCCGTCCCAGGAATGAGCCCAGTCAGTGTGTAGAAGAGGAAAAGATCTGAGCTGTTGTACGCGACTGACCCCAGACGACCCTCAGCACGGCTGGCATACAGCACATATCCCAGAGCTCCCCATTGAGTTCTGTTGGGGGCGTCCACTCAACAAAGATGGAGTCCGTGCCTGCAGCACGCATCAGGTGGACAGGGCTCATACACAGGAATGACTTAGTACATCAAAATTGGCCATTAGTTAGATCAAGCAATATCTAATGTGACGGAAAAGCAGGTAGCATCATACAAATCTGATTGGAATGTTAAAAACTGACACCACAGTCAGTCTGAAAAGTTACCTCTAACTGTGAGGGTTGGAGGATCCATCTGAGTTGGAGGCAGCTGTAGGGTACTCAGAACTACCTCCTCACTAGTGGTACATCCTACACGGGTACAGACCTCCAGGTAAACACGGTAGCCTGTGTATACCTGCACATCATATCATAGACATGAATTGTCATGCTACGACAACTACACCTACATCTACACAATAGTAGCCACAATATGAAGAAAATTTTGATAATTATATCCATGGGAAGTAGCCAACAGCAGATGTGAAAGTGGGTATATATGGGAAGTCGAATTTGAGGTAGGAATACTAACGTTTAGGTTGGTCACATTGAAGGAGAGTTCTCCGCCAGAATACACCTGTGTTCGCTCCCAATACAGGATATAGCCAGTGATGAGGCCATTAGGGGAGGCAGGCATACTCCAACCGACTACTATATACTGAGCCCCACGTAGGACAGCGTGGGGTGGGGAAACACCAGATGGACCTGCAAAAACAGGAACCAGATGTAACTATGGTAACAAGTCAGTGACAAAGTAACCTAGTGAATTACCAGGGAAACCATGTCATAAAAATCATACAGCAGTGTCAGAGGAAGGTTAAGACACCACAAAGCTTACTTTCTTCCATAGTGGTGACACTTGGTCCTGCTATACTTTCAGTACACCCCCCAGCAGTGCAAGCCACCACAGTCAAGGAGTAGTTAGTATTTGGCTGGGCTGTGGTGATCTGACCTAAAAACACACACACGACTCCTTATCAACGGATCACGTGAAAGATGCATAGAAATTAAACAGTAACACAAACTTGACATTGAATATGTTTTAAGTATTGGAACAAATGAGTTTGTTTTTAGCTACCTGAGAAAGATGCGAGTTGACTGGCAGGGAATTCAGCTGTAACAGGAGGTTGAGTTGTGTTGTCTAGGTTCTGTGCCTGTAACCTGAACACGGTGAGTTGACCTGTTCTTCCAGTAGGCTTGTCCCACATGGCTGTTATGATGAAGCCACTGATGACATTTATATCATAGGGAGGGGTTACTCCAAAAGGAGCTGGAAAAAAAGAAACATTTACATAAAACATAGCAGTTCAGCATCACTTATCAATGATCTCATGGATGATAATTTCAACATGAAGTCAATGAGGTATTGAGAAATACAACCTGAACCAGAGATGAAAAAACTTTGGTTAATTAGTAGCTTTCAGAGCGAATATAAAAATTTGAAATCAAATTTCTTTGTGTATAAATGAGATACAGACGTCCTTCTCTGGTTCGGCCAGTCACCCATGGGCTGCTGACAGCCCCGGCATCATTCTGGGCTGCCACGTGATAACTGTACTCTGTACCACACACACAAACCATATATATGACATTGTATATCTTTGTATGCAAGTGACTGGTTAAGGAGTTTAGCCAAAGTTGACATGTCAGTTTGCATACCTGTGAAGCTTTGGAGGTTATAATCAAATGCCTCTGTAGTGGGGCCATCATAGATTACAGTCTGTTCAGGAGACTGACAGGGGCGAAGAGAGGGCTCCTCTCCCGGACAACCATCCATATATACATCCACGATTTTCCTTGAATTTTCCCGCAGATTGTGAAGCATACGGGCCACTTGGATTTTTTCCATGCAGCCACCAAAATCTGAAGGAGAATTTGATAAAAGACAATGAATTGGATAGAAGAAAGTATCCATATCAACCTATTTGAAAATGAAATTATAAGTAAATCTCCCCGCAATTCACTCCTACTTACTTTTTTGGATCCTGGCATCAAGGTTGTTGCCCCGGATAAAGCGCTGGACATCTGAATCAGGATCGCCAGGTATACCACCAATATAAAAGTCAGAGGTCAGTGAGAGAACAGCACCTACACTGCTGTTTCCAACCACCCGATTTTCTATGTAGTTAATCTGCAACACAAACAGTTATCCATAATAAAAACATTACTCAATAACGAGGAAATTATTAGTGCCACCAATGTCTTCAGATAATCAAGTTTCCTTTAAATATGCCTCCCCATTTTTAACAGGTTCACAGACAATATAATTTACCATACCCCTCATCATTAATCAACATGAGCTGACATACCAGGAAGCAGATTACCTGAACCTCCAGCTGTCCAGACGTCTTCACCACCCTCACGTGGGCAAATTGTCCATTACAAAGTGATATGGCGCTTGAATTCATATACAGCGTTTCCTTCATGGATGGGTTGGAGTATTCTACATACAGGGAGCCATCAACAAGTTGTACCAGGTAGTAAGTGCTGTCTCCACCATGTACAAAGAAGAGGAGGCCGGAGGGGTATTCCGTACGGAAGGTGAACTGGTGGTTGATGAAACCAGTGGAGCCGGCCGCAAAGAAGGACCCCGATGGATAGACGACATAACCTGCATGGCAACATGGCCTGTCATTGATCAGCAAAATATATATAAAATAAACACCTGTTTCTCGCACTTGATTGTGCGCCCCTGAAAACAAGGTTGAAAATCTAACATGATAACAGAGATTAAGAATGCTTAGCAAAGAAAAAGGAACATTTTCCTATTGCTAATTGATATGAGTGAATCTACCAGTTCCCAGGAAGTGGTAAGAATCATCAAGCTCGAGAGGACAGCCTGCCCAGGGTGGAGAGGCTTGATGTACAGTCACAGCTGTTGACCAGTTGAGAGGCATCCAAATCTCCTCGGGTGTTTCCTGAATCAGGATGCGGACATCTCGTATACATCCCATAAAGCCCTGCTGCATCACCTGTAATCAGACACAGGCATGGCAAACATTTTCATTTCAAAAACATATCCAATTTAAAAGTTGTAGATCATTCATTGTAAAAAGCAAAACATATCATGAGTGATAGAAATGTTGAAATGATCCACAAAAGACATCTATAGTAGTCAAGATCTGCCTCAGAGGTAGAAATAGATTTCTACACATCAGGGAAGCTGGTTACCTCAGCTCTGTCATCTTCCTCTTCCCTTTGCAGGATGTAGTCATCAGGTATCCCTCCCACATAAACCCCCGTGTTGGAACCAATTATATTTCCAGACGCACAAGATGCGTCTTTCTCACCTGGAAATTGATGTGGAATGATTCAATGGAATAAGTGTTTGGTATTACAGAACACCGTAATTTCATTAACCAATGTTATTACATGAATAGGGAGAAAAAAGAATGAGATTGACGTGGCAATTATTATTATCAGCAAAGATTATCTTCATCTGGTTGGTCATATGAATCATATTTAAAGTGTAATAAGCATATTTCAATTGTTGTACAGTAGATATACATCATGAGTACTACTAGCATAGAATAAACATCATAGAAGCAAATCATGCACCACACCCAATGTGGAAAATTAAACATAAATACAGCCTCTGTAAGATTGATTGATGACTAGATGAATGATCCAAAGTGTCTTTTGCCAGAAAGATGAGATAAGGAGAGTTGAGTTGGCTAGGCCTTGAATGACAGGTGCAAACAGGACATTTCACAGGTGCAAACAGAGCATTGTCAGAGCCCACTAGAGTGGACAGCACCACAAGTCGCCGAGTTGACAGACGAGGTCGCCTTTACAGCTGATGCAACATTACAACACAGGCACAGACTACATAGAGTGAGGTGCACATCAAGCTCCCATGTCCACCTGTCCATGAATTGTCCAAAACAATAGATCCCAGAGTGCCCTTCCTTCGGGCAGAGAGGCTGTGCCATCGGTTGTCCTGATAGGGCAGACCTTCATCATCAGTGGTTGTGATAATCGAGGCGCAGCCTAGAGGTCATCAACAACATGCAGAGGTCATGGGTCATGCTGGTGAATATGTAAGACTGGACAGCTACATTTAGGTTCTTACACATATGGGTAACATGTAAAAGATAGAATTGGGCCCAAAAAACATTGGGAAATTTGCATCAGGAACCTGTATCAGGTGATGATGAGATACTATATCAGAACATAAACACCCATTAGGCCCAGGATTAAGCAGCCCAAATCCAACCGAAGTTGAATGGGCTTGATGACAACAAAGTTAACAGCGGGAAGTCCACCTGAACTGAACTTGTCGACAGTAATACGGACTTATGGAGACAACGTCAGGCCACAATATGATACCACAGTCCATCTTGGTACGGATGACCTCCGTCATTAGTTGTAGTGAGGAAGAAGCCATCTCCTACACAGCCTTATAGATGCAAGCACAGCACAAAAGTTACTCCTATATCTCAGTAATTAAACTATTTGGATGCACTCTTGCTTAATTGCTTAAGCTGAGATAAGCTGGCAAAGATAGGTCCCCTGAGTCCAACAGATGCTGCTGATGTTTAGAAGAGAACTTGACAAATATATTGCCATGTACGGTCGGACACACACAGCATGCTGACAATGTTGCATACACTGACATAATGAAGCTGATCTGGTGTTGCAGCAGCATCAAGTAACCAGTCCATATCCATAACACCCAGAAGCCATGCTCACAAAATACATCGCATGTACTGTACACAACAGTACAACTTGCAATAATTTTGCCATGACAACACAGATGAGGCACCTGTCCAACCGTCACTTATGTTAAGAAAGCCCTCTGTTGTGTTCCTACGAATGTTGAGCGCATGCCAAGTATCGTCAGCGTAAGTTAAACCTTCATCTCCGGTTGTGGGGACAAAGGTAGTGCAGCCTGTGTCCATCGGGGCAAGTTCAATAGTGTGATCAACTCTAATTGGTGTAAATCAATATCTGTTAGTAAATGGAATTGTTACTCTAAAACTGAAGTGAGGAAAAGATGCTGTCAAAAGGGGAATGGGCAGAAAGGCAAGAATTTCTATTTAGGTAACTAAAGGTGAGCTTATGCAAACCTGGGGTAACCAAACATGCCAAAAACTCAAAGGTAACCAATCCAGGTATGATACATAGGTAAAATGTGTTTATTAATCTCTATATTCAACCTGTGAAAGCCTCATCAATGGAAATGAATGCCCGATTCATATGACGCTTGATGACCAGGTGATGCCAGAGATCGTCTGAGAACGACACTGAGGCGTTGGGGAATGTGGGCGTGATGAAGCTAGTGCAGCCTGTTGTCGAGTGATAGATCACCAAATAACAAGTCATAAAAAACAAATTTAATCAAACAAACCAGAGGAGCATCAGTTGTGATTTGAAATTGTATGCTTAAATGTTAACTTATAGGTGCATTGTGACTGTGCATATGAAATATATATATATGTATAGGATATCAAAATGTGAAGCAGTCATTGGGGTCTGATTATCGTATAATATACTATGTAATACTCATAAATACTCATATATTTAATGCAATTTCATATTTTCACTCAAATCATACAGCAATTACTATACATAGACAAAGGGGTATGGTATAACTGAATTATCAGTTGGACATTATGACAGCAATTATGATATGGGTTACCTTGAGGATCATAGAGGAACCATGGTCGACCAGCCTTGAGCTGCACAGCAATGAATTCCTCCTGTCCTCCTTCTGAGGCAGCAAAGAACAGTAATCCATTCTGCTGTCGGGTCTTGAAGGACAGCTCTATACCTGTCACAGGTAAGGCGTTGTGGGACTGGCATGGTATTACACAGTATATGTAGGAGGAATGATTCTTTAGATGTGCATATCACAAAGACTTGAAATTGCCATTCAAAGCGCTCTTCCTAACTTTTTATTTAAGAGAACCACGGTAGCAGATGATATGAAGCATATAACAATTGTAATATTGATGAAGGATTTACCTGTGAAACCCACACCCTGGGGGATTGTCTCAGGGGGGAATAGGTAGTAACCATTGCCTGGGAACCGTGTGCCTGCCACAACATTAGGTGGTGGGTAGTTGAAAGAAGCCTCCCTCCTTTTAACTGTGTAAATTGGCTGAGGGCCATTCAGATTCATAGGAGGACTCCAGTTGAGCTCTAACGAGGACATGTTGATGGCTGTTATCTCAGGTGGGCTCAGAGTCCCAGGAGCTAAACACATATTTGAGTCGCTGAATTATCTATCATCACTCTCTCAAAACAACATCCCACAACTGTTGCGATGTACATCAGCAGGTCTAAAAATATCACACACAGAAATACCTGCAATTGCAATGACTAATTGGTTAATTATTTTTTTTAAACATGAATTTTCAATCTTTTATATGAGTGAAATCAACTGAACTACAATCTGCATAAACACTGCACAACAACAATGCAGACAAGCTGAAATCATAAGATCTGGTTACCAGGCCTGTTTTCCACATGCCTGCCAATAAAGATAATGTTGTCGTACCGCTGATGAATGTTCTCCCAGTTGCTTCAGAGCTGTTCACACAGCCAATTGTGTTACACATCTCCACAAGGAATGTTTCATTTGAAAAGGGTCTCAGGTTTGTCATCAGTAGGTTTCTGTCGGAACTTGATAACACCTGGACCATCTACACACACCATACATAACCTCTGATCTAAATCGACGCAAATCATGGATGGAACAGCACAACTAAATCAAACAGATTTCTACAGTACATTATGAATATTTCCAGTAAAATAATAATGTTGAAAATTTATCAGCATGTTTTTTGTAAATTTTGTGGCACAATTTAAAAGATGGAATGATTTATGTCTGCCTTAATCGTAGTAATGTATTAACAAAATGATCTAAATCACAGCCCATCAGTTAGGATATATTTAAATCACTGCAAATAAGTTAAGATACCTGTCTGAATCACCTCCAATCATTTCATATACCCTGTCTGAACTCATGCCACATGCAATCACCATGCATGGCACCCATGACTTACCTTCCATTGGTATGGAGGAGCATGCGGGCTGAGGGTGAGGTTGTTGGCTGCGTAGTGATACACACGGTATTGCTGTACCACCCCCCGTGCCTCTAGAGTCTCATCTGGCTCCACCCATGTCACATTCAACTCAGAACTCGACACACTCATCACGGTAGGCGTCGGCATGAATGAGGGAACTGACACAACAAACAGATCCGTTATTATGACCTTAACATGATATTCTTACTGCCCTGATATTTCCCAATTTGTGATACACTTTAACCAGCAGGGTTCTGATCAGTATATTGGTTTTCATGAACAAAATGCAAACATTTCAGATCATTTTTCATTTGTTACAGCTTGGAAAATAAAAATTTCTGGTAAATATGTAATTTAAAATTTTGGACATTTTAAACCTTTATCTCATTTTGACAGCTGATTGAGAAAATGAAATCATCTACCATCAGGCAGAGTTCTTGCTGAGGTCCAGGAGCTGGAAGCTTTACCAAGCTCGTTCTCTGAGAGGGCCTGGAACTCATAAGGATAGTAAGGCTCGAGGCCGATCACCGTGAAGTTGGTGGCGGGGGGAGGCAAGGCATTGTCATTGGGGGTAAGTACAGGTAGAGGATTGTAACGGCCGGCCGGATGGTAGATGCGACTGGCTACAGGATTATACACCCCATCTGTTCCTAGCATACCTCTCATCCACAGCTCATAAAAAATGATGATGCCTGCAAGACAAAAAAAGCAAGATTAACATGTGCATGTACACACATATAAATACAAATATAATTGCTGGATGTATCATGTTTCAAGGAGATGCACAGGAATTTGATTATTATTCAAATGAGATCAAAGTGTGGCAGTATGAAAGACAGATGTTGAAGTTTTGGATACAGTTACCATTTGGTTTATCTGGAGGTAGCCATTCCACAAAGAGTTGTGTGCTTGAGAGAGCTGTTACAATAGGAGGGGCCTGACCCTCTGGCAGTGCTTGCCCAGTCAATACCTCCTGTTCAGAGCTATATAAACAACCAGCATCTGTACAGGCTTCAACTTGGAAATAATACCTCATGTAAGGTTCAAGGTCATCTAAGACCACAAAGAGACTAAGCCCTTGATAATGAGTTGCCTTGCTAGTCCTGTTGAGTACTGTTACGGAGTTTAGAGTATAGCGCTGGATAACCCCATTTGAACTGCTCGGCTGGTTCCAGGTAAATGTGGCCCCGCGTGGTCTGACTGAAGTCACTGTAAGATTCAGGGATCCCGCAGGTACACCTGGTGGAGTCCTGAAGGTGACGGGCGGACTGCGTGTGGAGCCTTGACTGTTGACAGCCTCAACCTCATAAGTGTAGTCCGTAAAAGCTTGAAGTCCAGTATCATTATAACCCCGTGCTGCAAAAACACAATTAAGAGGGGTGTTTTTTATAACAAGCTTTTTCGTGTTTACTTCCAGCAAAGCTCGTATTTTTTTCATACGGGCAGATATGCAGTCAGATATACAACTTTTCTTTGCATTGACAATATAGATTGTTACAGACTACCTTTCTTTACATGTTGAAGGAAATTATTAGCCTATTTTATTGTGAGGACTGAGGTTAAGTTTCTTTGAATATTTGTTGTGATGATTGTAAGATATCACTGTCATAGCTATCCATTCGGAAAGTGAACACTAATTCCTTCTAAGTAAATAATTATTTCTTGTCCGCGTGAATTATTTCTTAGTAGACTAGGCCTATTTCAATAAAAATTAATTCGTAACCGTTGGTCGCCCAGTGCAGACATCATGACGTTTCAATACGTGTTATCAGTTGTGTCATAATGTTGGCGCAGTAAAATCATGACGTACTGACAAACGTTTTGCGCCTGCACTTGAGATACTCCGCAAATCGAAGACCTCAAGCCCTATGCACAACCTGGTGTTCAGTTTCCTTTGTAAATTTATTCGAACAACAAGGTCGGAAAATCTTCTGTGTGGAAACTCCGTCCCCACAGAGTCGACGCTGTTTACTAACCTCGATCTTTCCGCGCCTATGGTGCCCACATTTTCCCTGGTTGTGTTCTGCTCGCCATCATGATCATAGACTCGGCAGCATTATATTCTCTCAGCTGCAGCTGTACGAGTTACGCCCATGGACTCGGGTCTATATGTAACGAAGTAACAGACGAACCCGGTGGGACTTTTACGCGAACAGAAGCGTACGACCGAGCGGACACTCGCTACGGTGAATGGTAGCATACAACACACCGATATTTATTGCTTGCATGATTGGGAACAGTCTTTTATCTAAGTGTGAAGACCAATAATGGGAACGTACGCTGTTTCACAAATATAATGCTGCCATTGACGTGAATAACATATTTTTCGACTTCACATCCTATAAGTACGTGTGTGTGTGTGTGTGAGTGAGTGGGTGGGGGGGTAATCAAACAAGGCAGTTTGACAAATCGTCCCTTTCGCATACAAGCAGACCTAACCTTCGCCAGAGATCCTTAACTCACCATGTCTTCGAATCCCGATATTTTGGAAAACTTTATTATGTCCAGTAGGTATAGTAAGTGAGGCACACCAAGGTAAGCACTCATCAGCAGTTGTGAGTTTGAGCACATCAGCCGAGTTACGGCCATCTGGCTCGCATGAATCATTTGTCTTGTGCTAAACGATTCATCACATCAGTCACATATCAGCGAAGGTAAACTTAAGCGATGCTAAACTAAGCTGTGTGGGAGATGAGTATTCGACAACTCAATGTCAACATGTTGCGGGGCCTCGAACTCGATCCTCACCTGCTCTGACACTTACACAAATCATCACACAGTTATTG
Source organism: Urechis unicinctus (assembly GCA_034190875.2). Lineage (NCBI taxonomy): Eukaryota > Metazoa > Annelida > Polychaeta > Xenopneusta > Urechidae > Urechis > Urechis unicinctus. Next base: position 29,557,128 of record CM067346.1, read on the forward strand.
AGTATTCCGACAACTCCCTCGATACTCACCTCGTGACACCGTAACTCAGTACATGCCGCGTACCAGTGTCTCCACAAGCCACGCAGCAAGTACTCACGCGACGTTAACGTAGTACTCGCGTCACAGCAGTGATTCTTCATCTGACGCGTTGACAGTAAGCACTCACTCACACGCTGTCAGTGTTCACACATCTCACGCTGTCACGCCTGCCGATTTGTTTATAAACCCGACCCCACTAGCTTAGAACATTAGTTTCTCAATTATCACTTGAGACAAACACCTCACTTCCAAAACAATCGATTTCTCTTAATCCTGTCCAGTTGAAATCGACATTAATTAACCCAAGCTTGAAAAGCTCTTCATTAATTTACCCAAGCTTGAAAGCTCTTCCCCATCAGACACAATGGAGACTTGCGGGGCAATCCCGGAATCTGATCAATTTCAGGTAAATATTGCAATCAACTTAATTTCTTTAAAGCTAGGACTTGAAATAATACCTAGTTCAATATCTGTTTTTGCAATGTTGTTAAGTAACAATATGGTCTCAAACAAAGTGGATTTTAATGCTATAGTTTTGGAGTTTTTTCTTTTGAAATTTACAACTTATGTAATTTTCTGTCAGCAGGCTGCGCAACAGACGAATAGCTCTTTGTCACAGACTGACCTTGACCTTCTGAGCGACTTCTTGTTGATACCACCAACCAATATGGCAGCTACGACATCTCAACAACACCAAACCGGAGTTACCGCTGTCTATCCCTACACTGACCCGTTCCGTGGCTATCATGTACAAGGCTTCCAGCAGATGCACGGTAATGCACTGCCGCAGCCCATGACCAAAGTAGAATCGTTGAGTCCAGTTTCTCTTCCCAGCCCCCAGAGTTCGGAGCAATGGTTCGGCAACCCTGACAGTGTTTCGACCAACAGTTCACAGCCCAGCCCGCCGATTAACGAATGGCAATGGCATGAGCCACCGTGTTCGGCTCCTATGTCCGTGCCTGGTGGCAATGTCTCTGCTTTAACACATCAAGCGTCCATGAGCGTGATTACTGCCGAAGACAGCGGAACAGCCAGCGGAACCGCCAGCGTAAGCAGCACCGACTTATCGCCGGTCTCCAGTCCAGGGGACGCCGACCTCGCATCGGACTGGTTCGACAAGGCCACGGAAGGTCGCGACGACCCACGTCGGCCACAGGAATCCTACATGATGCTCATTGCCCAAGCACTCCTGTCTTCGTCTTGCTACCAGCTTCTGTTGGTGGATATTTACCGCCACATAGAAAAACACCACCCATACTTCGCCACTGCCAAGTCCTGCTGGCGTAACTCCGTCCGACACAACCTCTCCGTGAACGAGTGCTTCGTACGCGGTCAACGAGCTCCAAATGGACGGGGTTTCTACTGGGGCATACATCCAGCCTGCATCAGCAGCTTTCTTAAAGGCGATTTCACTCGTCGCATTGCGCGAAGTAAATCTCAAAGCCAAATGAGAGATTCAGCATCTCCCGAGGAAGTACCTATCCATGCTCCCAACCATGAAGAGGAGAAGCCCCAAATTCGAGAAATCAAAGAGAATAGACCACGTACCATTGCGGATTACGAACCCATGTCTTGCGTTCAAGTTAAACTCGCCGTCTCTCTGCCCGCCAAACCAAATAAGCAATACCGGAAGAAAAACTACGTCTTTCTCCAAGCTCAGTGCGCGCTGCTACTTGGATACGACTCTTATTCCCAACACATCGCTTGATCAGCGACAGGCTGTTTACCAAGAAACTGAACCGTGATTTGTATCATAGTTATACTGTCCAATAATGTGCTTATCAATGTGCTTATTCAGAATCAATGTGCTAACTGTATGTGTTCTTTTATTTGAAATTATATATATCTATGTATGTATTTTATGTTTGTAGTTTTAATTTGAAATAAAGTATTCACACATAGGCACGGTTTGTTCTATTTTGATCACATCATTAACATTTTGAAGGTGTTCATAGGGACGCATTCTGGGGCAGATATCGTGCATTTCTCATTTTGTTTACTTTTTCGTCTGGTTGCATAAATGATAAGATGGTTACCCTTTCTCAGTATTGGTAAACACCATAATTTTTTTATATCAGCGCCTTATGTAAAATAACGTTCGAATTTTGGTTACGTGTGTATCAGAGCCATTTTTCCTCTCATCTTCACGTCCCTTCAAAAACACCATTAAATTCTCTCACACCGACAAACACATTATCCTAATAAATCGCGACTTACTATCAGACGCCAGTGTAGCAATACGCTGGGAGTTGCGGTACAGGTTGTACTTGATGATGATACCATTAGGGTAATCCGGAGGTAACCAGGACAACTCTATGGCGTTAGCACTGAGAGGCCTGTACTCGGGGGGAGGCTGCTGGGAGGGCGCTGTGTAGAGATAAAACAAACGAGAGGCATGAATCAAAAAGGGTAGTCGCGTGAACCATGCGATGATTGGCTGACATAATGACTGATTGATGCAGGAATATAAGAATATGTGGAGATATGTATTCTTACACACCTGTACTGCAGCCGAATGGGTTATCCCCGCGGAGGTTGCTGGAGCCTGGTTTGCACTGGCCACACTGTCGTCCCTGAGTGTACAGTTTACAGTCACACTGGCCCGAGGACGGGTTACAGGTGCTGTTGAGGCTTCCAGCCGGGTCACACTCGCACGGCTCGCATCTACACAAGTCATGTGTGACGGTACGAGATTACAGACATCATGACCACACTTTTACCCGCAGGCGCTCGGTTCCCGATGCCAAGCTTCCGTGCGCCTAGCCGCTTCCGGGCCTAATAACAAGCTTCCGAGCGCCGTATATATTGAGCTAGCACCGGGAACCGAGCGCCTGTCCTTGTACTGACAGAAAAACCCGTGGTGGTGGTGGTGGTGTGTGTGTGTGTGTGTGTGTGTGTGTGTGTGTGTGTGTGTGTGTGTGTGTGTGTGTGTGTGTGTGTGTGTGTGTGTGTGTGTGTGTGTGTGTGTGTGTGTGTGTGTGTGTGTGTGTGTGTGTGTGTGTGTGTGTGTGTGTGTGTGTGTGTGTGTGTGTGTGTGTGTGATAGATTCGGCATAAAGATGGGTCCAATTTGGGTGGGAGGGGGGCCAAAGGTTAGTTCCTCAAAAATATACACCCACCAAATGTTAATCCAACATGACTATGCGTAATATGATCAATATGACTCAGTACTCCAATTCGTCAAACTTCCTATTTTGGATGGACGGTTGTGTAATGCTATGCAAGGTCCAAGCTGATACCTTCCCGGATTTTGGCCGTAGTAGCCGTCAAGACAGGAGTCACATCTGCGCCCTCCGACCCCGGAATCCCCACCCAGGCACACGCACTGGCCCGTCACCGCGTCACAAAAAGTGTCAGGGATCATGCCTCTTCTATCACAATTACACGGCTCACAACCGCCACCTGGCGCCGTAGAAGCGTAGAACCCTACAAGCAGACGACACAAAGAAGAAATTACGGAACCGCGGTCCCAGTAGTTCAAATTCGATTATGATTGATCAATTATTTTAAGTAATTAATGGAATAGAAGATACCCTGACTGCAGGATTCGCATCTTCGACCGATCCTGTTCGTAAGACAAGTACACTGCCCCGTATTCTGGTCGCATGTGAGAGCATGTGGCGCCACCTGATCGCCGTTCAGTGTACCAGTAGGGTCGCAATCACAATCACCACAACCTTCATCATTAGCCATGTCCAGGCCGAATGTATTCGGCTTACACTGGTTACAGGACCTGCCTTGGACATTCTCCTTACACTCACACACACCCGTCTGTTTGTCGCATATCTCCGATCCGGCCACGATTCCGGCAGGTTCGCAGCCACAACTGAGACATCCCATTGTAGCCTCACTGCCAAGACGGTAATACCCATCTCTGCACATATCGCATTTGAGTTCCATGACGTTCTGTTTACACTGGCATTGCCCGGTGAGTTTATCACATGCCGTTCCGGGTTCAGTGCCAATGATGTTACAAGCACATCTCCGACAACCCGAGTTGAAGTCTGTGAATCCATCAGCGCACACGGTGCACTGACGACCGTTGACGTTGGCGATGCACTGACACTGACCGCTGATCGGGTTACAGAACTGGTCACGGGAGCCGATGGGATGGCAATTACACGGGGAGCATCCATGTGGGTTCGCGAAAGACAAGTCGAAGTAGCCATACTGACAGCTGGAGCATGTGCGACCTGTGTACAAAAAAGGATCATCGCACATTATGGAACAGGAAATCTAAATTTTCAGGCACATTCTTTCGCTGATCTGTGGGTCGAGGCACAATCCGCGACACCTTGTGATCACAGGCACTTGCGACATAAAACGCCCATATTCTCTAGAATCTTATACATAAAGGCTATACGTTGAAAGCTAATGAGTAGAGCATTTTATGACTCGAGTGCCGTTGCTTGGGAAAAGTTGTCTTTTAGTCGAGAGGTGAAAGGTAGTAAGAATATCACTCGATCAGAAACCGGATTTAATTATACAATTGAACCAAGACCCATCAGATAATCACAATTTCGTTTGGCAACAACGACTTAACACATTTTGTTGAGTATAGCTCTAAATTGAAATAGTTTTTAAAAATATAATACAATCAGTCTCTAACAAGTACGATTGGCGTGGCAAAAATCAACCCCTGAGAAGCTCTCAAATCTGTTTAAACATAACCTACCCTGAACGTTCCTCTTGCAGTTGCACTCGCCGAGCAGTTGATGGCAAGTGATGTCTCCCGCTATCGTGCCATTCGTGTTGCATCCACACTGCTGACAACCATCCGGGTTACTGGCCAACAGGTTGTAGCTGCCATCAAGGCACTGGTCACATTGTCGACCCCCAACGCGGGATTTACAACTGCACTGCCCACCGTCCTGGACAATAAGTGAAATTATTAATTATTTATCAGAGAATCTGTCGATTCCTTTGGACTGTTATAGTATATGAAGTTACGGTTCAATTGTTACGTGTGTTAAATATGGGTGTAACTCGTGTTACAGGTGTGTATATGTTAATTAGTTGTCAGTTTTATAGATCGACTCGTGGTGTGTTACCTTGTTGCAGGTGCGGTTAGCTGTGTTCTGTAGCCCTGGAAGATGACAGTCACATGGCCAACATACGTCCACGGCGTACAAACTCTTGCCTTCTGGGCGATAGAACATATCCTTACATACGTCACACTGTCTCCCCTGAGTGTTGTCACGGCAATCGTCACACACCCCACCCCCTCCACGCACCGGGTCATTGGGGAAGGCGTCGAGTTCGGCGTTGTAGGTACACGCGTCGGCGTGGTCGTAACACTGGCATTCTACACAGTTGTTAGCTTCGGTCTGAGTGCCTTCTCTGAACTGTTTGTTCTTAAACAGTGGTTTACATCGTTCGCACTGCAACACAAGGGTATCATACAAAAATAATATTAGGTACAACTTATCAAATGATGCTGTTGTGTAGAAAATTAGATATACCTGTAATTCATCCGCGCACGTGGTATAAGTAAGTGGTAAGGTAGAGGCGGGGCCTTTCAAGACTCGAGTGCCTACGTTGGATTTAGACCACAAACTATGTAGACAATAACGTGATAAATATGAGACCCACCCTGTTTCCTTCGGTGTTCGACTCAGGGGAGCAGTTACAGGTGTAGGGAGTTGTGCTGTTGTCACACGACTCTCCGTGACCATGACAATTACACCTGCAGAGAATATATCCAGATGCGATTTAGGCTCACATAAAAAGCTATATGTTTATACCTGTGATTCTACCATCTTCGAGGTATCACTGATTATTATATTTAATGAAGAGTTACGCCAAAAGTTCTACAACATTATATAAGAAATATTTTTGTATATGTGGAACGGAATCCTCATTTTTCAATTTAGATATATGCTTCAAGAGTGATTTCCCGATTTCGGTCATTTTGTGAAATGTCATGTCTATGATAACCTCGGTATCGTCGTTGAGAATGGCCCAATGTTAACTTACCTGCCAGTTACAATGTACTCAGAAACACCGAAATATTGATGTCTGGGGTTTGTCACATAGTAATGTCCAGTCAATCGCACTCTGATTTTGGTTGCCTTGACGAAGTCGCCGAGATTCTCGGTGTTGTAGAAATCGTTATATCCTGGTCTGGGGACTGGGGAGGATGACAGCACACTGAATGTGATGTTACCTTTTGAATATGGAACCAACAGGTTGTTCCTGCAAGACACATGCATTCACAGTCATAGTATGTTAATGAGGCAATTGATGCATTGTAAAATTGCGATTACCCTGGTTACCCTGGTTACCGAAATCATAGTAGATTATTATCTGTCACTAATTCTCCATTGTTTAATCATTAATAAATTCGAAAAACACACAAACACATCGTGTCCCACAACATGTTGAAGGCAACCCGTTAGGAGATATGTAAAACATAATACAACAGTACTAAATAAAACTTACGTGTTGAACTGTAGACAGTTGATAGACGTGGAGGAAGGCAGAGGCCCGTTGTTTTCAACGCCGAATGCAATCATACAGTCTTCCGCATACATTTGCCACCTGACCCAGGGCCCTTCTTCTACGATCTGTCTCTCAATGGTCACTATTTTAGCCCCTGGGCTGTAGAATTGGAGCACAACGTAGAAGACCTACAGAAAAACGCAATATGGATAAGTCCAGTGAAATTCATTATATTTGAACATCTTGCCTGTGGTTACGCCCCCTCCCACACCTTCATGCACACACACCCAAGCTCTACCACTTTCTCAGAACACCTTCTCGTAAGTCATAGTGTGTTGGGAAAAATGATTGGATCGTTACATGATATTTTGATAACATTTTCTCTAAGTATCAGACATTTCCATAATGATTGGAAACCTTTCATCATTCACCTGTTTTTCTTACAATGACTAAATAGCCCTAATGTTTATGACAATGCCTTGATCATCCAACTGCTATTTTGCGATTGCTTCAATCACGCGTGCTATATTTGGACATTACTTTGATACCTGGTTTTGTGAGTATGTTCCAACCGGTTTTTCTTTCGTTCTAAACATGTAGGTGCTACTCATACAAACATTTTATATTAGAAAATTCAAAAACCCGGGTTTTTTTTAAATGCTTTGATCGCCCACCTGGTATTGGTCGCCGAGATCAACCTCCACCGTGACGTCATTGAGGAACTCGGATATCCAAATGCTGTTACTGTCACCATCGTTGAGGTATTGAAGAGGATGCGAGTCTTCGTTGAGGCGCAGTATCTCGTCGGCAGCATCCGTCCCCGGGCTGTTCCGTACACACAAGTGCGACTTACTATAGAGTGCTCGCGGATGCGTCGACGGACACCGACAGGGAGTCTGTATTCTGGTGTCTGGCAACGACCCAGTGTGCAACAGGTCGATTTCCCTGGAAATATATTTCAGAAACTAAGACAGAGAACGTGTGAATTCAAATATCTGTCTTAATTCTAATTTTGTAATAAATGGGTTTCATTCGGGACCAAATGACGGGATTAGGTACCGGTTGGTCAAGGTGTCGCTGAAGAAGAAGACGTCCTGTAATTTACCCACAAGTTGATCAGCACCTGGAGACAAACCAGACGGTGATGTAAGGTATTGTCAAACATCTACAACGATTCTTTGAAGGAACTTGATTGCGCTTTGAAGCCGATGTATACGACTGAGAAGGATTATATTTGCGGTATCGGCGAATAGCCAATGAAAAAAGAACATCAAAATCAGAATATATATATATATATATATATATATATATATATATATATATATATATATATATATATATATATATATATATATATATATATATATATATATATATATATATATATATATATATATATTATATAATTATATATATATAGTTGTTTAAATCATGCAAACAAACATTATATTCAATGGCCTGGATGTGTACTTTTATCAATACGGTTCCGGTATATATTTATATAATATTTGAATACCCGTACCATTGCTGGATTGTCCGAGCCGGAAGGCACCGCTGTCGTCGTTAACGGAGCCAACTAGACCGCGCGTTTCTTTTGGTGCCCAGTGCCACGAGGTGCCGTTAATGAAACAGCTCGCGGTCGTGTCGTATATCTACACAGCGCCAGAACAATAAAGGAGAACACCAATATTAGACGAATTTTTATCGAAACATTTCAAATTGGGTTATTTCAAATTCAACCCGCTTCACTTTTTTCCTGGTTGGAACGGAATTTTTATATTAGATTGACAAGCGATGACCAAGTGTCAACATTCATAATTTTCAATGTTCTTGTTTTGTATAAAGAACTAAAAATCTCATGCAATTGCGTGTCAGCTTGATCGCGGGATTCCTTTGAAAGCCTCTGGTCAATTTAGCGATCAGAGCAGATAGTCGGAACCAGTTACGATTTCTGACCCATAACTTTTTCAAATGATCCTGCGCACAGCTCGAAGACGGTAATATTGTAGCAATGACCTCATTCCAGCCCCCTCCCCCCTCTCCACTCCCTGTTCCCACCCACGGAAGAGCACACACAATGACCTCATTCCAGTCCCCCCTCCCCCCCCCCAATCCCTGTTCCCACCCACAGAAGAGCACACACAATGACCCACGTCCTTACATAAAAAACAAACCCCACGTGTTTTCAAGTTGCCATTATTGAACGATTCATAACAACAAATCGCAAGCTGATTACCAACGCCCCAATTAACGGATATTGCTTGTCAGGTAAAATAATGGGATTGTGTTCGAGCAGACAGTCTGATCCGTCAGGTGTAACGCCGCGCGACTGTGTCTGGATCCACCCCGTGTATTGACGTGATATCGATCTGTGGCATATAGCTCGTGTATTGATCTCATCGTTCATCAGGACTCACCTGCTAATGCAAGGTGTGCTACGACTGGCCACTATAAACCCGAGAGTTCTGGTTTGGTATTAATTTTTGTCGCATCGGAGTCGCTTGGCAACACGGTAACATTGTGGAATTAATATGGTTTGTAATAGAGGTTCACAATAAATTTAGAGACAATCTCTGTTGTTGAATTTGCTTATTTCTTTTGTCCATTAACAATATGACGCAAGGTTGTAGTGTGTGTGTGTGTGTGTGCGTTTGTGTGTGTGTGTGGGTGTGTGTGTGTGTGTGTGTGTGTGTGTGTGTGGGGGTGTGTGTGTGTGTGTGTGTGTGTGTGTGTGTGTGTGTGTGTGTGTGTGTGTGTGTGTGTGTGGGGGGGGTGTGTGTGTGTGTGTGTGTGTGTGTGTGTGATCGCAATTGTTTGGATAAGCTTAAATAAAGCATCCCATCTGTTACAGCTATTGTCACATCCGACCGTTACATAGCGCACCTTGCAACGACCTTTATCATTCCATTTTTAAGTACCGTATACTATTTCATTCTCAAATTTACTGTTTGCCAAGGGTTCTCAATTACCCGCTAGACGTTTAAGATTTTGTCTTATTATTTAAATTATATTGTATTATTGATATTCAGTGGACCGATCGATTGAATCAGGCGCAGTCACTTGTAGACATTTCTTGCTCCTACAAACTGGCATGATAACATCACGATTGCATAACCTTAATCATGTTGGAGGTATATAATAAATTTTAAGTTAACAGAAAGACAACTGCGGAACAATAAATTCATCATACCTGAAGCGCCACGAATGACCATGACCTTTGGGCGAAGACCGCCGGGAAAACCACCTCAGACAAACCAAACCGGGACCTGTACTTCATCTCAACTGTGGACGGACTGACCTGAACCTTGAAAATAGTCTCGCGGGTCGATGTGAACTTTTCCAATACAGTTCTGTAAATATATCAAAAATATCCTTGCATTTGATGTATTTTCAATAAAAATTGAAACTAATCAGACTATTTGTTTTGGGCCGCCATAGCCTTACAGGACGTCTACGTAGAATAAAATCATACGTCCGCGCAGGGCTAGGGCCAGAACCGGAATATTTGATGAAATATGATTTATTTTGAAAGATAACGCGTTGTGGCAATTCAAGCTCGATGTTGTGCATGCATAGAAAGATAGCCTTTGAGTTTAGTATTTTACGGTGTAGAGTCCATGGGGCACCATCTACGCCGGGGTCAAGTTGGTATTGGTCGTCGAACCGATCCAGAAAGAGGCAACGCAACAGTTTACCGGACCTCGGAGCTATGATTAGCGACCGGGTCGTACCGGCCGAGAGTGTTTAAAATATACTCACATATGCCATATTAGTAAATAGTTCCCATACCCCCCCCCCCCCCCCCCCCGCACATCCCGGAAATATGCCACGCATGCGTCATGCAAAAACGACCCGCTGGTCAAACAAGTGGGGATGTCAGCGGTAAGTAATTGGGCATATGACTTGTAACTAAAAAAACAACAGGAATTGCTTAGGAGCCGAAATAGGTCTTACACGATATAGGATCGATTGATGTATTCTGTGCACGATCGGTCACGTTCTGGGTCCAGCCAGGAGCATATGGCGGTAGGTTTATTGTATGCAACCTTAGATCCATAGTTGCTGCGAATCGATTGCAGGTATGGTTCAATCTCGCATCGTGAATATTTAATTTCAGTTTCCTCTCAAAACCGGGAAATTTAATCAAGGTTTGAGTTGCGGGTTACCATGCTGGAACCCGTTGGGATTTCCCCGGCTGGCGTTATATTGGACACGCCCAGATGTTGTGCCAATTCCGATATTTGGATCACTGAACAATAGCGATTGCTGTGTTAAAAAGCAATATTGTACGCAGCGTAAAGGACCGCATGATTAAAAGCAAAACGGTAATTTTTAAAATTCCTAAATTGTAATATAGTCAGCATCTGTTTTTACACAAGAAAAAGAAGATACATTGAACGAATTATTTAATTAAAGAAACCTTATTTACCGATAAGATATGACTCACCCCATGGAAACTGAGTCCCACCACAACCAAAACGTGATGGTGAATGCTCCGTTTGCACCAAGAGTCGGTGATTGTAAAGGTGTTAGGTAGCACAATGGTCCTCGGGTAAATGTTACCGAAACAGAATTACCATCACTACCAGGTCGCCGATTCACCGCATCAGTAACAACGCAACCACCAAATCCGCTTGCTTGCAAAAGCTGGAATTTTTCTGGCAAATCTGTCCTTCTCGGACAATCTTGTACACAGAATTCCGCTACGCATTGAGTGATGGAAGTTGAAAGAGTTGAACTCTTGCAAAAAGAACTGCGCGTGTCAGCACCACAGGTAGTCTGCGTTGGCAATGTGCTCACTGGTTTTCCCTGGCCAACGTTAAAAAGTCTTGGAAAGTTGCGTATAATGGTTTGAGAGTTGCTCGGCGTTGATAATAGGAAAACAGTGACAATAATAGGAACAATTCCAGTCATTTCCAAGATCTTGCAATAAACCATTATTCTAAATAACGTCGATTTCGTGTGATAAGGCCGATGCACCATACTTGATGCTATCACTCCATTCCTTTTGTAAGTTTTGCTACATCCAACCGAAAATGCTAATCGAGTATTAACTCACAAAATCCTTGGTCAGCACTCCGTCATGCTCTATGCATTTGACAAAATCATGTGATGAACACCAACCACCTAAGATACTCTGATGACACACGTATTTTCCAAACGGTCACTTTAAGTGCGTACCAATGACTGAAAGCTTCTTGGGATATCCAGTTTAATACAGAATTCTCACTTTGCTGAAGTTTTGTCTGTACCTTACAAAGCCATGCTTTTATTCCTTTTACAATAATGCAAGCTGTCCCCAGCAAAACAAAGAGCCACACTGAAACGTTGATGACAATGTTCGATGTTTGTGGTCCAGATGCTGAATGAACCTATTGGCCAAGCTACCAAGCCAGCGGTGTATTGCCCCTACGCACAGCTGTTGCCTCGGGGGGTCATTATCGAACGCCATCGAACTGCTTCCCTCTGAGGATATTGACGAATCCACTGAATAGCAAGTGTATGTCGGATGAATGCAGACGAAATGACATCTGCTGTCGCTCGTCTTCGACCTTTGATTACCCCTCCCACGGTCAAACACACCGCTTCTTTGATATTTTTACACGGCTCAGGTTAACATAATTGACTACCATCGAAATGCAGACTTTGAGTTGTTCGATCGCATGAAATCGAGTAAATGATTTGTTGTTATGAATATCATGGGCGATAAAGGGGGCTGTTTGAATGAAAGGTTCATGCACAGGAATACTTTTGGAGCTTCACTAATTTAATTATAGGCATAGCTCTAATACATCACACATTTAAGAAATGCCAATTGCAAGCATTTACTAACTTTTTCTTTATCAATGCTGTATCGGACTGAAAATATGTTATCAATTATGACACCATTCGAAAGTTGTTTCAACGCTGATCTTAATGACGTTACTTCCACTGGGCTTTACACCACATTCCTGTCCATCAGCCACAATTGCGAACTTGGATGTTTTAACGACTGAATGTTTCCAATGAATGGGGGATAGGCAATATTGTTTAACAGTCACTTATTAAATGAACCCCAAAGGAGTTCAGCACAAGAAAATTAATTTATTCTGACAAATTGCATATTAACAGATGAATATTTACATATCCTTTGATTCATAACATCATGGGACATCATTCGTTTTGTGGCTGCTGTTTGACCTGGTCCATTCATTTAGAAAAAAAACTGTCATTGTTAAACAGGGCTCGACAAGTCCGCTGGCCCCATTTCCTCGGGCCACCATGCAGCCAGATAGTGCCAGTGCGTGGTACAGGCTAGTTGCCTGATTGAGCCAGTGGTTATTTGATAAAACTCAATCAAAGCCACATAAGTTACACTGAACCTGTGACTTGCACTTGCCGCACCATGTTCGAAAGCGCCTTTAAACACTAGGGATTGTTTACTTAAAAACTGTATGTGATCTTGTAAGAAAGATAATATTACCAGTGCTCCTATCAAGACAGGTTAAAAATAAGTCAGATTGTCCTAAGTTTAGTACACTTTATGCTAAATAAAGCCTGTTACAGCAGCGAACATAATATTTTGTCATTTCCAAACTTGTCTATTAGTATATACAAGTTATTTCCATCAATAAAAAGGACATTGGTCTCAAAGGATATTAATTTATGCAAATAATTTGGTGAAACGAGGTTTACCCAACCACAAAAGGTTCATATCAAGAAAAAAGATTTTGAAATGGTCATCGTGTGAAATATTTTACAGAGATGTACACATGTTAATTGTTTGATAATTTCCATATCCTGCAATGCATGAGTCCCAATTTTTTCTCTCCAGAATATAGACATAACCGGTTTATATTAGTAGTAATTACGGTTATGAAAATGCATTTTCTCCTGCAAAGTGCCGCTCCCTGTCCCTTACAGAGCGCCACATTTTGGGCAAAAATGTGCAAAGCCTAGAGAAGGGCAGTGATGATCAGGTTCGGGCAAGTGAATCAAACTGCTTATTGGCCCTATCAGACAAGTGGAAATTTCGAAAACTTATTGAGCCCTGTTATAGTTGATCCAGTCAAAAAGATATGAAAGTGTAAAAAATCAAAATCTCATTCATTTTGATATTGAGGCATATAAGGTTGGACTCAGACTGTGTGTCTGCTGTATATACAGATTGGAGTTCTTGGGCTACCCTGATCTGTTCAAGGTCCCTATTTAACCCTCTTCTTCTCCTATATACTTATTTATGTGATGACCTACTAAATATGATTGATATATCCTTAACCCCATAATATGATGCATCTTTGGTTTCAATTTTTGCTAAAGGTGACACAGGAGAAGGGGTGAAGTCATGGCTGAGATTGGTCCATAAATACCGGGATTTATCTTTCCCACACATAAGACTCATATATCCAACAGCCCCTTTAAGGTAGTACAGTTGTAACAATCCATATTTAATTGGTTGTTGTCTATTGTTGTCAATAATTTAATGTTTTCAAAATGGGAAGAATGTGTATTTGTTTAATCTGTCACATATCGTCTGCCTGACGTCTGACAGACCCTACACTCCAAATGGAGGGATGCCAAGTACAGTGTGGTTTGATCGCAGCCAGATATCACCTTCATGTGACGAAAACATCGACAGTATTGATATCAGCTGCCATGCAATAGACAGTTTAGTTGAATGTGAAGTCAAAAATGGTGTTCCAAGGAATAGAATCATTGTAGGTCAGTAGCATTGTTCATCAAATTATCAAGTTTATCAAATTATTTTTCCTGTATGAAACAAATGAAAGATTGCTTGCTTTGACAAAAAAAACCATTACAGGTGGCTTCTCAATGGGTGGAGCCCTGGCCATGTATTATGGATTTCGTCAAGGCCTTGACCTGGCAGGCATCTTTGCTCTAAGCAGCTTCATTAATGACAACTCTGTGGTATATGAGGTATGCTGTTCTTAAGGTACTATTCTATTATAAAGTAAGTTTTGTGATCACCAGTTGTGGAATTTTATTTTTACCTCTTGAGTTTGCTTGTCTGGAAGCCCTCCATCTTGTGATCTGTGTTTTAGTTCTGGCCAGTCCTAACATATCTCTGCCTTGCCTTGATTTATTTTAATTCATATCCCTAGGTGTCAGAAATAATGCTTAATTAAGGGTGAGAAATGTCTTCCACAAAACCACAGCAGCAGAATTTTATTTTTAGAAAAACCAAATTGGTAATCATGCATATATTTTCTGAAATGTAAGGCTATATATTCAATGATATTTTTGCAGCATTTGAAGACATCTGATGCACCAATTCCATCTTTCTTCCAATGTCATGGTGAACTTGATCCATTAGTTCTTCCTGTGTGGGGAAAGCGAACCTATGAAGAGCTGCTGTCCCATGGTGTGGTTGGTGAATATCACACATACCCTGATATGTTCCATGAGATGAGAGCAGCAGAAATAAACCAACTTAAAAAATGGGTCACATCAGTTTTACCAGATGCAATACAATGAAGATGAGAGTTTACAGTACTTTTTGTAACAAATAACATGACAAAAAATCACTATGCAAACCTACTTGAAAATTTGTGAATAAACGTGAAGAAAATATGTACAATCTGTATTCCATTTGCGTTTGAATCTTGCTCGGGGAAAAATTTCATATGCACATTATCTCGGATTTGTTTGGGTGGGGTTGGGGCAGCTGGATGGGGTGGGGGAGACTCTTGCATTATGATATGACTTTATGAAGACCGTATAGATCATAACGTTAGCGAAACATTGGTTCGTTATGACTTCGGTGACTAGACGTTCTTTGTGATTTGATTCGTTGTGACTTTTAAGGCAAGGCGTCTTCTGCGGAGCTGTCAGAGAAGCGTTCCTTGTAGTATGATATACTTAAGCAGCAATAACAACATGTCTAATGTTTATAATTGCCAAGGATGGTTTATGATATCAGCAACGCAAGCGGTAATTTATGTTTGCAACCATATTATCATTGTACGCTCAGCCCCCTGGAGGTAATATACATGTGCCGCGTGACGGGGTATGTTTTTTCGGCCTTTTGGCTTGTACGACGGGTTTCGTTGGTCCTTGTACTTTTTATGTACGACTGGGGTATATTTTCCAGCTGCAATCTGTACGACGGGGTATTGCAAATTCAATTAATTGGGGTCTATGTGACGCGCCGAGAATCTACAGTATTCTTGTCACAGGCGCCAACATATCTGATTTACAATAATGAAGCATCCAAGCCGCATACCCCATTTTTACATCGTACATTTATATAATACCTTGTACGACGGGTTATGTTTTTAAGCCATTTTCACCTGGTACGACGGGTTATACATTTTGTTTTTTAACTTTGTACGACGGATACGGGTCCATCCCCCCCCCCCCCCCCCCCCCCCCCCCCCCCCCCCCCACGCTCAGTCTTTACGAAACGGATAACAATGATTAGAATATATAACACTGGCAGACAGACCAGCGACGTAAGCCGGCGCAGTGACATTCTGGCACGTCGTCGATAAGCTCCATTGGTTATTGGCTAACGTAAATTTCAAATGCAGCTTGTCACTCTTCCAGTGACGTTTTACACTGACTGGCACTCGCACTGTGGCAGTACTTTAATTCCTAAACAGCATCGCTTGCCTGCCCTAATATATTTTCGCCTGGCACCCTCCTCTCAGCCATTTATACCTCGAGAAAAAGCTCGGTCTTTTTCCCATATTGCCTCAAGCTCGCAGTGTAAGTGAGGGTTCGTAAGTGAGTTACTGGTTCGGGGTGGGGGACGCCTGGTGGACCACGGGCGGCATCCGGAGATTAGCATGCCGAGACAATTCCAACCACGCTCATTGTAATTAGATAGTAGACATCCGGTATTAGTGTCAATTCGAATTAATTGTGGGGGATTGCTCTAAATCAAAGGGATTAAAAATGTTGTTGTTACCATCAGATAGATAAAAGGGATAGAGTTTTTAAAGAATTTATACCATCAAAAGGGGTCAAAGGTCTGAATAATTTACGTGTGGAATAAGGCCCTTGATATGACAATTTTGAAAATACCGTCATAACAGTTATATAAAGCTGTTGATATACATAACCAGGAACGCAACCGGATGAAACATTGATGTAATCGAACACTGAACGAAACGCTACTCACTGAAATTGTATTTTATAATTTGATCCATACACTGATCTTTCGCGATCCTGAACTTTTAATTTATATGGACGCGTATGATTCAGTTTAAGAAAGTACACAACGTATGTAACGTATACCATTCATTACCCAAGCAACGTCTATGAAAAACGACTAACCCAAGGATAGTAGTGGTTTAAGCAACCTTCTTGAATAGTTTTCTGCAGTGGCAGTGACGTTTTAATGTATTTCTCAACCGACGCAGGTCCCTAATGCTGGTAGCTTTTATGCGATTTGATTATAGATCGAAAAAAAAAACATCGCGATAAGTATGTTGTCACAAGGTCAGTGATTACTGTAACGAGTGCTCTCGGTAAACTAATTAACTCAATCATGAACGTGAGATTACAAAACTACTTGGAAGAAAACAATATTATCTCACAACATCAAGCAGGGTTCAAATAGAACTCAAGCACTTCTGATCGTATTTTTACCATGAAAGCTATAATTGATAAATATACCAAATCAAAAGGTCAAAAACTACATACATGCTTTGTCGATTTTCGACAAGCATTTGATAGAGTGTGGCACACAGGGCTACTTTTCAAATTAGCCAGGCTAGGAATAAATAATTACTTTTACAGATATATCAAACACAGGGCTACTTCTCAAATTAGCCAGGCTAGGAATAAATAATTACTTTTACAGATATATCAAAGGCATGTACTCAAAAACAAAGTTATGTGTCAAAGTGAACAAGGAAAAGCACATAGCTTTTTTTCTCCCTAGACATAGGTGTTCGGCAAGGAGATTTGAGTCCAAGTTTATTCAATATATACATAAATGACTTAGTTGAACAGATTCAAAACAAAGGCCACCAAGATGAGGTAACCATCGGTTCAGCACATCTTAATAGCCTGTTATATGCAGATTATGTCGTCCTTGTCTCAACTAGCCAGCAGGGTCTCCAGAACTGTATTGATGCAGTGAAGGCATATTCTGAGACATGGCGACTAGAAGTCAATCTGAATAAAACAAAAATTATGATATTTAACCAAAAAGGATCACATCTCTGGGAAAATTTTGTTCATGGAGGCCACCAACTTGAGTGTGTGGATAATTATCCTTATCTCAGAATAAACTTAACCACTAATAGTAAACTGAAGGACTCTGTCGATACCCTTTACCATAAAAGCCTTAAGGCCCTATACATAGTAAATAAACTCCTGGATCATAACAATAATATATGCACCATGATGCATATCTTATAAACCGTAAAACCCATACTATTGTATGGCTCTGAAGTGTGGGGAGTAGATATTGGACTGACCCAGTCACGATTCCCAAATGCATTTGATCAAAATCTGGATTATAATGAACTATCTCACTTTGGTTTTTTTATAGGAGAATACTTCACGTAAAAAAACACCTCGATTATATGATTCAGGGGTGAACTTGGCAGCCATCTACTTAGTGTTCATGCAACAACTAATTCAATGAAGTTTTTTCTGTCTATCAAATCAAAAATCTGGAGGCAGTCTGGTCAAGGGAGCACAATAGAAAGTCAAAATGTACATCCTAAAACGAAATTATCATCAATATTGAAGCACATACATTTACAAAGCAATCACATTAACGTGCCTGAGAACAAAATAAAGATATTTTCGAAAAATTCCGGCACAACAAACTCAGCAACACTAACACCCTATCGGTAAGACAAGGGGGAAATACATTGAGAACCTACAAACTTTTCAAACAACATTTTGGACTCGAGTAATATTTATTAAACATAGACAATATCACCCACAGAACTGCAGTATCACAGCTACGTCTGAGCTCGCATCCATTAACTATAGAATCAATGAGGGGAACCATTTCCAATCCAAATGTCAGTGATGCGCAATGCAAGCTACAGAGGACGAAACGCACTTCATGATCACATGCCCCAAATATCAAAATAAAAGACAAAATCAACGAATTTGTTTCTTACCCGTCACCCAATGACAAATATATATGGGTAACGAGAACAAACTATTATGTAAGAACATTGGCAAATTTACAAGGGAATCGCTTGAGATAAGAAAACTGGCACTTAAAGACCAACAACCCTCAGTTGCAGGTGTCTTTGTTAGTGGTCCCACATAGAAATTTAACCTTGTTACTATACTTCATCTTAATGTGTATTGTTTGTATTAAAGTGTCTTTAGTTTTGCGGTAGAATTAGTTGCACACTTATTGTACTCCTATTGTATTGTATGTTGCATTTTTCCCGATCAAAATCATGTAAATATCTCGATTGTATATGCTCCTAGAGGGCGCGTGATTGCCAATAAACGTCATTGTCATTGGACACGCGAATATATGGGGAAACACACTTAGCACCTGTTGCCCCTTTAGGTAGCACGTGACGTTACTGGCCATCGATACATGGACACCCACATCTTTCATAGAAATGATGCATGCGCGCAGAACACATGATGACATCTGACACGCTTGTAAGTTCCCCCAACCATCTCCTGCAACACCCCCCACTCTGTCGTCACCCATTCCCCGCCATCCACTAAGTCGACCAACTCTGCGGCCCCGTTTGTAGCGATGTGGGCAACTTTTGAATATACTTGACCATTTACAAGGGGATATAAATACTGCAATGATCTACGTAAGCAAACGAATAGACACGCTGATAACCGGCACCAACTCGATTATATCATGGGGAAAAATTAGATGATACCAGCAAGCATTTAGATGTGGCGATTGAAAGTGGAATGTTGGCGAATCTCCAGTGCTATAAAAAGTAGTGTAGCAATAAGCTCTTTGGTAAAAAATGATCTACTTGCATGTTTACACGACAATCTGTAAACAATTCACTGAATCATAAACAGTCAAATCATTTCACTTGCAGACAAGACCATAACGAGGCGAAGGGATCTATTATACAGTTGTTTAAAACAGGGATGATATCAACTTAACCCATAGCGTATTAGCGATTTATGTAATAAGGGTGGAAATCAGTGTAAGCCATTGTTTGTCAAGGAAGTGTAAGCGTGCATGTGGGTCAGCCCTGCATGATGTCCAGTGACAATGCGATGACAAGTCTGCGCGTTAACTCTTTTGTACCTAGTTTGGGAGTCAATGCTCCCCCTTGCAACAAGGTGATCGATCCGGCTGTTTGTCTGTTGGGCTACCGCGCATGGTTAAGGCAAAGATCTTTGGCTGGAGTGCATGCCGTATTATAATCAAGAAGTGCAATAACGTTTTTTTTTGCTGCAATGGAACTAATTTATCATAAAAGACATATATAATCCATCAGTGTCGACAGTAAACTACGTTATTCGGGTTTACATGTAGGGCGGGGTCCGTTCTCGGGCTTAGACGTAAACAGTTGTAAACTTATGTTTGGTCGTGCATGGCTGATGTTTTCTTGATATTGCAGCGAACTGAAGCGTAATGTGTGGATTACGTCAGTTTCACCTGAGGAGATATGCATCCTGCATTTTTTTGGGCAATTGCAGTCTTTTATCGAGATAAGAATGTGTTGAGATTGTAATAGATGGCAATGTATTATCATCAACAGTAGCCAATTAGATAGCATGAATGTAATCAGTCACGCTTTTTATTAACTTCAGATTTCGGTAACCATCTAATGTAACTGATAAAGTCAACGAGGAATATTGATCTCCTGCTAAGACATGGCCAAAGAATATCCTGTTTAGCAACAGATATTTAAAGAAATTGTTATTGAGCTGTTGCTACTGAAGTGGGGAAATTGTGAATGGACCAAAATACCATCATGCATGTAAATGTAAGTAAAACGATTGTAACACTGCTGCGTCTGTCAGTAAAGAGATGACTGGTGACTTTTTCCTTATGGACAAAACAAGCCCTTTGAGCCTTCATATTTCCCCCTCTAGAATGGCTACGCGTCTTTTATATTTAGACGTTATATTTAGCAACAAGACACGTGCGAGCGCCGAGCCACTATCTGTATATAACAAGTACTGTATGTGATATAGATATTCGAAAGCAGCTCGGCGTTCGGAAGCTTGGCATCGGGAACCGACCGATTGTGCCTGTGATTGTTGTTGTGTGTACCAAGTCAAGCGTATCTCCCGCCTGGGCGACCTCTTTGCCTTTGTGTTTGCTTGACTCCCATGCAATTCAGACTTTTAAAGGTGCAACCCAACGATGTCATTCTTTTTGTCGGCAGACGTATCGCTCTTGGAGATCGGTTCTTATTTCTGCACATTGTATAAACACCACCTGTTGCACACATTTTATCGAGTTACGATAGAACGCTTACATCAGCGATTACGTCAATTCGCTCCTGCTTACCTGTAGGGGGACACTTATGTAGAACGTTATTTTAATGAATCAATATCACATTTGAAAGAATTGCAACGTAAATTGGTAATATATATATGATCTATATTTTGTTTTAAATATATAGGTTGTAGCTGTTAACCAGGACAGTGTTGAGTCCATAATGAAAGCACATTGTAAAAACCACGTACAAAAGGTCAGTGCCCCACCCGCGGCCGGAACACCGTCCAGCCGCTTAGGCGACTTCTGCAGCGAGTTACTAGCAGAATAGCTTTGTTCTTGTGCCGGTGCCTAGTATTACCTCAGCTATGCATCCTGTATCGGATCGTACCCATTTCTTATCAGCCTATCTAAAATAAGTGATACGTTATCGTGAGCTTGCGTAGCGTCGTTCAACAATCGCTGTGAAGAAGTCAAGGCCTTGTTGTCTTGGGCCGTGTACCAGTTTAGACTGTGACGTCATTGGTGGTTTTGATCCCAGCTCAGCTGTTCGGACTGCCTTTGCAGCGGTTAATAGGTCAGCAAGTTCGGACTGCAATCGTACCGAAGCGTCATCTGTGCGATAAAATTCTTCAGCTACTCGCTTTGAAAGCTTGCATGAAACCATTTTACGACAACACGCAGCCAACTGGGACACAGGATCGGTGCGCTTGCACTTGAGTCAGTCCTTAAGTATTTCATTTGGGCGGTAGATGGTTATTCAACAAGTGGTATTCCATTCCGTCGCGCGATTCACTGAAGACTGTTTAAAGCTTAGGCAGCTTGGATGCGGCGAGTTGCACGTACATCAACGGATAGTTACTTTATACATATTGGACGATCGCAGTCGTATCATGAACAGTTCGTGATTTCTATACCTCGATCTTCGTGAACGCTTGGAGGTGTTTCTTCTGACAGTGAGGCTCGTCAACCCTGAGTCTCTGCGCCATCTTCGCCTTGTAACCCGATCTTGGGTCGTGGGGTAATTAAGAAAAGATTTATCTCAAATTGACCCATTGTTCAAGCCAAACTATAGTGATTATGTGATACAATATATATCTGATGACCGCATCGGTGGACGTCTAATTGACCTGCCACCAACCGAATCTCTGAAGATATTAAGTGATTGTTTATACAGCTTGACAATGACGAACAGTAATATTGTATGGGAGTCCTCCCACATATCAAGAGCGTCCTGAAATGCCTACGAGAAGAGTTTACGTTGTCTAACTTGGGCTTCCAGCATGACAGGCCACGAGGCTTACTAGAACCGCAGGTAAGCTATGTACATTCAACGTAAAACAATGTTTATTGCCAGTTGTTTTGGTATGTATCTTGTGATATTTAATTCTTGAGTAGCTATGGACGGGAGTTGCCCAACAGAACAACAGTCTATCTGGTACTCCTTTGTGCAAGAGGGAGCGCCAGCTCCACTGGGTTCAAAAGAGCTAGACGGGGGGCCCTTGGCATAAGTCAGGATGGTGAACCATTATTTATGTTAGATGCCATATTAACTTATTACATCCTTGATACCTACAATTATAAACTGCTATAAATAAATCAAAATACGGTGTTTGGTGGAGAATTCAATTTATTTAACCACAAGCTGTGTTGTTCCTACGCTACAATCCTAGATTTCGTTTGTGTAACGCACACTTGTTATGTAACGGATGCTCTCTGATTACTCAGGTGTTAATCACCCACACCTGGGTTCTCCCCGGAACTGCTGAAAATAACGCGCCTTCGGCTCTCTAAAATGACAGCATTATGGGCTGATTATCTCTAACTATACTCAAGGGCGACATGGGAATCAAATCACTGCCTTTTAGACCCATTCGTCTATTATTGAGTTGTATTTTGTACGTTGTTGTTGCATGTAAAGATGATCCGCTCTGTCCTCGGCCCTGGTTGAACCCCGGGAGTGCCGCCCTATATTGACGTGGTGTGCTTCCTGACGACCGTGATGAATGAATGATGATGTTGTTTGGTGATTATTCGCGTTACAACGACTCATTCCATTATCACATGCTTCGTCATACCTGAGTGAACACGCCCTAAGTCA
The DNA here is from genome assembly GCA_034190875.2 of Urechis unicinctus. NCBI lineage: Eukaryota > Metazoa > Annelida > Polychaeta > Xenopneusta > Urechidae > Urechis > Urechis unicinctus. The sequence continues at coordinate 29,580,067 of CM067346.1, forward strand.
TTTCCGTTTTTTTTTTTTGCTTATACGCTTGTGCGGTTATTGATTTAGTTCAGACTCTGCACATCTTTGGTTTTCTCTGTGTACATTATTATATCGAGTTATGTTCTCCTTGACTTACCCGTAGGACATGCGTAAATAACACACAAATTAAATCACCATGTTATGCGTATTTTGTCATTTAATACCAAGTCCGATCAATTATGCATATTAAGTGTGTACGCATATCGACCGCCTGGTACGCAGCAACCGTATAACATAACCTCTCTACTCACAGTATGCCCGATCGTCTAGGATCACATTCAGCATTCGCTGAAATCATCCTATTTTTACAGTCGGTTGTGCTCCTTTCTGGATATATATTTACTTAAGGCTGTTGCTTTTCAAACCTCACCGACCCTGTGCCAATCGTTGAATACCATGTAGACACTTAGGTTCGCCTGCCGGGCCCAGCCTTTCTTTCTGTAATCGGGTCAATAAAATGTTCAGCCTTGTCGACGAAGTGCCTTGTCGACTGACGCCGAAAAATTTTGAATATGAATTCGGGCCAAGCATAATTTTTTCTGCACTCGCCTTAATTGAACGATCGGTCTGGGCATGATTCAGATTTGGTCAATAACCAATGTTGAATTCGTATATGAATCAATCATCGTGTCTCTGATGAAAGCAGACAAAAAGCTGCTATCATGGATAAATGAGTCATTACTCCATGATTATATTATGCTTTTTACCATATTGCCTTCAGGAGACTCTGTGGAGTAATGAATCCATAAAGTGTTGTGATGATATCTTGCTTTTAACAGTTTAACCGGTCTCTCCATTCGAAAGAGCTACACCAGTTTTATTTTTTTTTCGCGATGGCCTTAAAATTACAAGCTAAATTGCCATCAAAGTACTGTGGAATGCAAGCGCGTGATGCTGAAGGTTACTGGGTTGTCAGGACATGTGTACTGTCTCCTGGGTGTGTGGGAAGTATGTGTGTTCAGTGCGGTAAGGCTTGCAATCCGATTAACTTTATCCGTCTAATTGTATGATCATTGTCAGCAGCGCATTAGTACACTCATTGTGGACATGTGGGCCAGCTGACTACCCCCACGCTGGGCCAGATACGTGAGAAACCATTGAAAGTGCGTTCATGTTGGAGTCACAACATCTAATCCAGTTTTATAAGATGCTTGTAATATTTACAGCTTCCATCAATCATAAATCTACCTGTGGCAAGCAGCAGGTTGTGTGGCTTCGTGACAGTTAGACCGAGACATGCATAGTACAGACAGTGAGACAGTGGGTAATTGCCTCTGTACTGTGGTTGGTATGTGACTGGCATATATAACACCAACCTGTCATAGGTATTTTTTTTTATTTAAGTACACTGAGGACAATTTTGCCTTTCGACTACGGGATGAACTCAATTTATGTCCGAAGTACAGACACCCAAACTTCAGTAGACTTGTCCCACGCCGCGCATACCACAGATATGGGACACACTTCGCCCACGCCGTCGCTAAAATCTCGTGATTTTCACTTGGTTTGATTCCTATTGTCCCTGTATGCGTGTGGTCCAGATTATTGATGAGTGAAACCAATCGTGTTGAAATCAATATCTGCATAACTTATGTGAAGACCTTGTTAGCGAGATCAATTTTACAGAGATCTTAATCAGATTTGTCACGAGCGTTTTATCAATATGATAAGTACCAACTAGTACTAAGAGATCAGATATAACAATGACTTTAATAGTTAATGCTTGGTTCATGTGACCTCGACTATGAATCGGGGATACTGATATTACCTAATAACTGGATAACCCCTGCGTGGCTTTGATACTCCATGTCCGCTTTGTAGGCCGAAGCCATTGTCTACTGGGTGTTACTTAAAATGGTGGGTGCACTCGGGCTGGGTTTATTGTCCTGAAACTTCTGGGATCGCTGCTTCTTACTTTGAAAGCTTTATTACCAACAATGGCTGGCTTTTATGTCTCCGTTGTCAACTCTGAATTTGCGCGCCGTTATTGACTGGTTATGCGCGCCGTTGTCGACTGGTTATGCGCGCCGTTATTGGCTGGTTATGTGGGTATGTTATTATATAATTAAAGGATGCATTTATGCAACTACTATGGACTATTCGTATGCTACTACACAGTGCTATACGTTGTCTCTTATATATTAACTGTGAGATAAAAAAAACCGCCTATATTTTCTTAAATACGTCAACTGTACCTGTACTTTACATCGTGTAATAACACAGAATTCATGTTTATTTGTGGATATTTTCCGTGTTTGTATTCTGCCAGGTGTGTAAAGTGCGAGGTATATTTATTCAGTAAAATAATGATCTCCTGTCTAGGACAAATTTAAGCAATTAAGTCGACTCGCAGTCGACTTATCCTCCCTCGCTTAAGCCGAATTTTCCTCGTTACCGGGTATCTTAAGGAATGGTGCAGTAATCACGTTAATCAATGTTCCGTTATGTGTTAGGTCGCCTCTCAAGTGGCTTAATATTCCATATACGGTAAACGGCCGAGATGACTCGGTCGTCCTGCAAGTAGCTCAGGAATTATTGTCTGTATATGGGTACATTTCTCGTCATATCCTGTATAATCGACTGCACATCGATTCTACCCTACCTCTATCAGTCCATACGAATCCTAATGACGCCAATATATATTATTGTAGCCCATGTGTGGATGTTTCGCTTCTTCGATACTTTCACTCAGTAGAGAATTTCGATGTTTTCTTAACAGTACTTGACGCATAAAATTAACAATTTGACATCGATATCCAAGTCACATTGTCATATGTGTGGAAATTAATGTGTATGAATAGGGACCTACACCATTGCATTAAATGTATTGTGTCAGACCTTGTGTCATATATGACCTTGCCTTGAGAAGTTGCACATTTATTGAACTACAATATGATTCACCCTTGCAGACACCAGATTTCAACAAACTCTTTTTAGTCACACAACTATGATCCTGCAATGGCCTGGTGTTGTCATTGTTTTAAGCACGGACACCTGTCTTTAACGGTGGCCTCTCACTTGCGCATTAATTTAACAAATAAAGACTTTGTGTCCCTCGGATCACTCGAAAGAAGTTTTAATTGATCTATAATACAACGCAATGCGGTAATGCTTTACCAATTTTGTTTTTCGGTTGTCTGTCTAGTGGCAAGGCCGATCGCTGGTGTACGTGATCTACCGGGTGGCTGTGGCGCTTTACTTCCTTACGGTCATCGTGTACGATGGCGTGAGCTACGCATACGGCTATAAATGGTTCATCTATCTCACCGATTGGTTCTACATCACACTCACATTACACGTACTGCTCCTGGCCTTTGCGGTAACATTCCACTACGAGCGATTAAAAAGAGCCAGCCCCGGTTTGTAATATATGCTATATATATATGTATGTGTGAACTCGGTTCAGAACTTACGCTCAAGTGTACATTTCATTAATTGAAATAGCGCCACCAGGTGTGATATTAAATAGCTTTGATGATATATTTTATGAAGAACTATCATGTATTTACTAATAATATTGCCATGACATTCAGATGACCCTATCTACAGGCGATGGTGGCCCCTGCAGGTGCTCTGGTTCCTGCAAAATGTCATTCTGTCTGGTGCCTTGCTCATTACTTTTGTCTACTGGGGATGGACCCTCTATGAAGGTTGGTTAGCTGCTTGTATCCCCTGCATATCCTCTTGACCACGTTTCCACTTCAAAAGCCCTCACTTTTGATAACCACTGAAACGTTGATTCAACTTGTAATGAAAGTAACATGTCTGTTTCAGAAGTGGACCCCAACTTTGACCTTCCCAACGTGACAGCCCATGCCCTGATAGCACTATATGTTATAGCTGACTCCTGCGTGACTGGTATCCCCATGCGACTGCTTCACGTGTACCAGCCTCCGATCTTGGGCTTCCTTTACGCCATATTCACATTGATATACTGGGCCTGTGGTGGCACTAACCCGGACGGCAAGCATTACGTCTATTCGGTCATTGATTACACTAACAAAGCCAAAGACGCTTTTGGCACCACAGTGATGCTATTCTTCTTCAGTATGTTCCTCCATCTTGTCATGTTCGGTGTTTACAAAGTGAGGATATTGCTCTACGGACTGGCATGCTGTGCTACAGTATGCTGCTGTATGTCGGGGAGACAGACGGAGGGCGTCGTGGCTGTGGAGGAACAGATGGAGGAGGAGGAGGAGGAAGAAGTGTTTGTTAAGGAGGTGTATGTACCTGAGGAAGCTAAGTGCCTTGATTCTGAATTAGGACAGGAGATGACCGTATTCAATGGTGGCTCTCTGGAATTCATTCAGGAAGAGACTGCACAACCTGAAGAAAGCTCAATCCTTTTGCTCACTAACGAAACAAAGACTGAAGTTAAAGCGTGATTGGTTCTGTGCAGCCACCACACTTGGTACCAATATTCATCATATCATGGTACTTTCGTTCATTTTGACCTATGTTGGTTGCGGTATTGTAATTCAGTCATCTCATTTGACATCTCATAGCTTCATTCTCGTTGATTTCTATCATTCTGTTGAAATTGACACTTAGTCTTATAGACAAGCTTCAGCAACATATACTGTACATCCCATAAAACTCATTTTAGTTGACGTATCTTTCATCAAGCTGTTTGTTTGCCAGTAAGTTTTTTGTTTGAGTTCATAGAGTGGCTTATTATGGCATATACTTGATATGCCGCTATAACTCAGACTGAGAAATCTCAACGGAAAAATATCTTCAAGATGTCTGATGATACTTCGTTTTTATATTAGGTTCTTCACCGTATCTATGTGATAAGAAAAGCCATCATATATTGTCAAGCATTTACCTGTTGAGTTCTATCTAAGTATTAATGCTCCTTGTACACGGACTCTATACAGGTCAACAGCATTAGCAATAGGATTTCTATTCAGGAGATACTGTGATCAGTACATGCCGAGCTCAAGTGGAACTTTTTATATAGCATCGTCCTGAGGTTGTTGGTCGGGAGGTTGTTTGCATTTAATTTCACATGGTTCTATTTATTAAGCGGTAGCATGGTGCAAATATAGATATTCTCCAATAGCATATCATTCTATGTAAGTCATGTTGGTGAGTTATTTGGAAAGTGAGTGATGTCATCTGGTTGATCATTAGTCAAGATGTGTTAGTGGTTAAATATAGTGGAAAATTATATTTTACAGGAGTCATGTACAATTTTACAGTGCCTTGTATGGATTAATATATATATTTTTTTATCGAGTACTAATTGTGATAGATATGCAGATTGTCTACTTCTCACGGCTGTTCTCTGTAGCGTTTGAAATCTTGCTCTGGTAGAAGCGTTTGCAGGTACTCGATAGACACTTCTTTAATTGGCACTGTCCCATAAAATCATGATCTTGAAGCCATTTTCCTCTTAAATAATTATCAGGTATACCTGTGATAGTTGCGTCAGGTATGTGATCATGCACCACTTACACGCTTCATTTCTCACATGTACAATTGATTAACCCAGTTAATGCCCAGTCCTGGAAATCACATTCCATCAGCTTCAGATGAGTACTATAATCATCAAGAATTCATTGGTTGAGATTCCATGGTAAATTGTCTTGCAATAATTAATCATTTAACTTTACACCTTATGTGTGGTGTTTTTTTTAATGTATCTTCTTATGTGGGGAGATATTGGCACACGAGTTTCTGTTCAGGCAATGCTTTCAAGATTAATATTTCCATGTTCATTGAAGATGGTTCTCAATTTCCTGGTGTAAAAATTCATTTCATTTTTATATCACAATAAAGTTGCTTCATTGCATAGATAATAATTGTTTTTATTGAAAAAAAAATATACAAGAGCATTATTAATACATTTCATTCTGTACATCAACTTTTATTGAAAGCAAAGGCAGCCAGCTTGGTAGAGGTGTTCTGAGAAAGGATGCCACATTTCTTCTTGGCTTCCTGGCTTGTTTCATCATCCACGGCATCCTTCACATCTTCTTCCCGCTTCCTCTTCCTCAAATCACTGTCTCGATCACCCAAGCTATTTTTCGCTTTATCTTTCCATATCTGTGAAAACATCACACGATAGCGTCAACCCTATTACACCAGAGAATTGGAAAGAACTTGGCATGTATAACAGCCTAGATGAGAAAAAGGCAAGACATAGTCTACCATATAAATTTGACATGAAACTCCATATATATCTGAAGGACATCTACTTGTTCAGGTTTCAATCATAACGTTGATATTCTGAATTTGTGTACGGAAATATGAACTATACAGAAGTAAGTAGGATATACATGAAGGAGAATGCACCTGTTGAGCTTCTTTGTCAAGTGTTTTGAATGTCTTAGCAGCGAGGATTGTGAGATCGGATTCAGACTTCTCAGGATTCTCCTCCCCCAACTCAGTGCGGTGTTCCTCGTACCACAGCTGGAAAGCGGATTTAGCAGGATTCCTGATAAAATCAAACATACCACTGATATCAAAATCTCATATAATTTTGTGTAGTCCTATCTGGAAACACTGTTACAAGTGCATGGCTTATGTCATAACAATATGGCCACTATGGCATTAGACATTTACACTGCTGCAACCATACGCCAATAATATGGCCAGTCACATTCAAGAGGTTGATTAAAACCAGGTTTTAAACACCAATTACATCATTCTACTAAATGGTAGAAAAATGTTAATACTGGCAACACATTTGGGCATCAATAACACTGTATGGAGAATGCTTTAAAATGGTCATCTTGATACAGAGTATGAAAAAATAGAACAGAATAATTGTTTATACATACACATTTTCTGACAGAACATCTTCACTAGAACCTGTGGTATTGGACTCGTCTTTTGAAGTACTTTTACCCTGCTGAAAAATCTTCATTCCTCCAGTAGACTGCAAAATAAAACCAATTTAAAAGTAATTCCCACCTCATTTCAATATGTTAGCAATGTCTGACACAGCAAGTCAATCCCGTCTGTTCTCGATCGCTGCATCATTTATGTAAAATAACAATTCTCTTTGATTAACTCAAGTCAGGCATATAATTCCACCAGGGTATCCGGTATTACATCCTTGTTTGCGTTAGAGAACCTCATTCACCAACCTTTTTCTTCAGAACTACTTTTTTAGGCTTGGGCGCTGTTAGTTGCCGTGGACTTTTGTTAAGAGGTCCAGACTTGGATTTCTCCATGCTGTCAAACACACTGGTGCCCTGGGCCGGAGATGGTGCTTGTTGCGATAATTTCTGGACGATAAAAGATTATCAACGTCAAGAATATATTTGATAGCTTATTATCAAACCACAGGTATCTGATGTGACCAATTTCACCAACAAAAGCACATGTTCAATATTAAATGTCACTACTGTGCTAAAAGAAATAAATCATAAATTATTACGTCCAATGCACTTGAAATAACCAAATCTTTTGTATTAAATATCATTTCAGCGACCCCGTAACACCTACACTTCATTAATAAAATGTATTGTGATGGAAAAGTTGCCTTCAGGCTTTAACAGCTAACTGACCTTAAAGGGATTCTTCTTTCCAACTTGTGAGTTAGAAATGGACTTTGGAGTAATTGGTGCTTCTTCTTTCTTCAAGGACAACAATGAACCTGAAATACAATACTTTGTCTATTATACAGCGCCATCAATTATATACTGAGTTACGAGAACACCACATTTCAAGCCTGACAATAGGTATGACAGTGCAGCACACTTAACATTATCAGTCGATGAACAGATGATGGTAGGATGGAGGCAAGAATGAAACCTTCAAACAATTATTTGAAGATTGCACGTTTGAATTTTCAGATCAAGGACCCATGAGCCATCTACAATGAATGGGCTGACATTAACCTGTGGCATTGATGGGTTTATCTGTGCTGTCCCCACCATCTGTGTCATCATCTCCGTCATTGGTCTCCACGTGGTCTGCTTCCCGGTGTCCTCTGTTGTGGGACCACTCTGTTTCCACATGACTGTGTCTACCATGACCAAAATAATAGCTCATATCAGCAGAATGATAAGATCAATTATCATGGCACAAGCTTTGATCGAGTTGAACAAAAGCAAATGGTATTAAGAGGAAATTGTCAATGGAATTGAACGTACACAACACAACCGTTTGAGGATTTCTATCATACATTTAATTAAATACTGATGTTCATAAAAGCCAGCAAAGCACACCTTAAGTATGAAAATCTAACTAGAATAATTTGAGGACGTCACAAAGCCAGATTGATGAGAGAGGAAATCATTAATGATTTGGGACAAATAAAAGTCAACATAGGAAAACCAAAACCTAGGGCAGAAATGGCGAGCAAATAAGAACATACACATTATCAAGACCGGCCCTGAAATCTTCCTCCTCTTCTTCCTCCTCTTCTGGTGCTTGTTGAGCTGCCTCAGCTTCAGCTTTCTGAAGCGTGACAGCAGACAACCGCTCGGCTAGCCCCATGCGACGTAAACGACTGGCGTACTTGGTGGCCAGTTGGACTGAGTGATGGTTGGGCATCAGTTCACAGATCTCTAGAGCTCGATGCTCCCTGTCTGATTTACATGCCAACTGCAACGAATCATAGATATAATAAACAACATTTATTGGATCGACTGAAAACAACATTACCTCTGTACGACAAATTATCATATCGGATTGCATTTCCATTGTGTTGTGCAATTGAACTGATGGGTTGGGTTGGATTTACAGGAACTTCATTTATAGGGGTTGATGCAGCAGGAAAAGTAAGTTATTGTCTGATGACCATGTCACCTGATCAATGAATGACAATAAGATGGAACCTAGTGATTTGTCTTTCAGAGGAGAGAAACCAGGGTTCTTACGGCAAACTGCTTCATGAGGGCTTCAGACTGGGACATAGTGGCTTGGTTCTGTTGACTCTCACTGCACTCGTAGCCCTGGGTACTCCACCAGTCCAAGTGCTGACTCAGCAACAAGCCTCGCCAATAACTCTCCTGTGAACAGATTCACGGTCAGTCGTGTTAAAGGTAAGGAATGTCAACGGAGGACCTTGCAACTTGTGAAACTGATAGAATCGGGAGGTAATGAACATATACATAGGAAAGCATGTGCCTGAAATTGTTGTTCCGAGAGGGATTTTTTTCTGCATAACATCAATATAGAAAAAAAACCCCTAATATTATAAGTACACAACCTCAAAGGTGGGTTATTATATACTTAATAAGTATAACATATCTCTGAAGACCAGGGTCGTGAGATAATGAAAGCAACAAGAAACACATGTATCCTGCACCTCTAACATCCCTTTGTCTGTGGCAAGTTCACAGAGAGGCAGCTTGTAGTCGAGCACATGTACAGTGGGTCGAGGTAACGTGCCTGGGTAGCGACCTCCTTTCACAAGTATAGCTCTGAATAACAACGCATTCAACTGTCACAGTGATTTCAACTAAACATATGAAGGCAACAAGAACACACATCTTTAACCACACAGGACTCAATATTCAGTGGAATCTTTCTGCATCAGCTGGGGTCAACTGCTAAGTTGGGACTTAGAAGACAGGAACACAACATGCAGATGTCACAACAGGCTTAACTATATTCCACTAAATAGTGCAAGAATTATATATTAAAATGACTAAAAATGATCAATCCATGATGCGGGATCAAGGATCTCCAGCTGACCTGATCTGGGCCGGGTTTTCATGCAGGCCGACCACCCAGTAGTTATCTGATTTGCCTTTACACTGTCACAATGAAGAAGCACACAATAAACACATGGCCTCACCCTCGACAATATTCTATATAACAAATATGATAAACTGCAATAGGTGCATCAATATGTATTTTGATCAATTGTAGCGTTGTCATATTTTTGTCCTGTCTGAAATAAGACTATGTTAAAAGTTTTATCAAAATCATATGATGAAGTTTGATAGCTTGGAGCAGTCATGGTTGTATGCTGTTTCAATAAAACCAATATTCCTGTAACAATGTGACGTTGACATAACCTGTACTCACATGTGCTTTGAGGTCTGCTGCAGGTTGCCAGTGATTGCCAAACCGACGGTTCAACAGCTGAACCATGCCAGACGAATCTGCCATGGCAGGTGTGCCTTCTGCTGTGAAGCTGAAGCACATACCAGCTGCATTACAATGACGCTTAATCAATTATTCTGTGTCCTGTTCAGAACAACTTCGGAGCATGGGACAGCAGTCGCCCATGGAATCCCACTCAGGACACTGGTCAGCAAAAAGTTTCAACATTTATTTTCAAAGATAGTAGCAAGATAGCGGATGATAGCAATTACTGGTAATAAGAGAAACAAGGTGGTTGGAGTGGCTACAAAAATTTGTCTGCAACCACCTACTGATTGAGATATTAAGACAATCATCATCATCATAACAATCAAAAATACAAATAGTGGTATAACCTTACCCCAGCCAAGCCAGGGTGGACTTTGCCGAGATGGGGAGACGATTGGATGAAAGAACAAGCTTCCTTTTGGTCCCTGAGACGTACATCAGCTGAACCTCCAAACACTGGTCTCCTGGTAAAGCTGCAATCATGGCTTCCTTGTTAGGAAAGAGCAACCACAGAGTAAAGAATCGTCTTTTATATGAACGTAGTCATCCTCACCCATGCCAGCATGGTAGACCACCAGCAGTTGGTTGGAGTGGCCGGCTATGGCCACCACAGGGCCAGCTAACGAGAACATTTCCTTCTGAATGCCACCAGTTGGAGAAGATTCGTACCAGACGCTTATCCGTAGCTACAGCGAGCCAGCCATCTCCAACACACACAGCCTGTACCAACAAAAAAAAAAAAAGACTTTAAGCAAAGAAGGAAAAATATATTGCAATTTATCTTAAGAATTTAGGTAAATCTCATTCATTGAAGGTAGGAACAAACAGGCTTAATACAGCACTGTTAAAAAAATATATATATGACAATAATACCATATTGAGGATACAATTAATTGAAAATGGTGGTATTTCTACCTCTATATCTTCACCGTCTGGCATGGGACAACTCCATGGACGACTGCTGTCCCATGCTCCGAAGTTATTACACACTACTTGGCTGAAATTACGAAAACAATCATAATCGGCACAGATTAGCCCAGGCCAATCAAGGCAGTTGTCATACATTATTCCCGACAATGGCTACAATGCCATGGCTTAGGACTCGGTACTATGATACTCATGAGCAAACGATAGGGTATTGAATGAAGATTGAGAATAGGGTATTGATCATTAATTAACCCTTTCCCGAGCGAGTTGGTATTAATGATCATGCACGCCTGGCCGTGATTGCATTGATGCATCCTGAGTCTCTGACCGGCATTAACGCAACTTTTATACAGTGACCTCTGACCGGCGACGTTTTCAGCAATTGATCGTGCATGACATATTCAACTTTGACCTATGTATTTTTAAAGGTCATTTGAACTAGTTTTATTGTGAGGTTACGATGGTTATGACTATCCCCGCGTCCGTAGTTTCATTATGGCGGAAAGCGCGGTATTCAATGATTGATCAGCTCCAATGATGCGGAAATTTGTGGTTTAAGTGACGATGAAATAGCCCAAGCTGACGCTGTTCGTGTGCAAAGGTTCTTTGAGCAAGGAATTGGTGACGATTCTGACGTTGATAGCGATAGTTCGCAAGATTCATCGAGCGCCGAAAGTGTTCAGTGAGCTGTCACTTGTGGCAACCAGAATACAGAGACGAGCTTTGCCAGCTTTCAGCCACAATCCATCTCTGGCCCCAGAACTTAGCAGATCTTTATGTTTATTTTGATGCATGATATGTAGGGTAGCTACAAGTGGAAGCTGCAATAAACCGGTTTTAAACTTCAGTGGTAATTTTTTTTAGTGATGTCCAAATTTAATTCAGGTCAGGGAACTGAATAACGGCATTAACACAGGTCACAGGCGGTAATTTTGGCAAATAATCGTGCCTGGAAAGGGTTAAGAGAAGGGTATTGATCGATGATTGTGAGTAGGGTACGGGTCAATAATTGAGAGTAGGATACTGGTCAATGATTGAGATTAGGGTATTGATGATTGAGAGTACGGTATTGATGATTGAGAGTAGGGTATTGATCGATGATTGAGAGTATGGTATTGAATGAGAGGTTGTTCTTCAATGATTATGAGTAGGTCATTGGTCAATGCCTGAGAGCAGGACATTGGTCAATGAATGAGAGGACTTCAGTGCTAGAGAAAATATCATGTTTGGCTTGAGAGACTCACCTGGGGTCATCTGAGTCTGCCTTACATGCCAGCACCAGGGCTTCTGCAGACAGACTAGCCATGGTGTGGTTAAGGGGGTTGACAATATGGATAGCGTGGTGGGTGGCTGTGTCATGGAACTCCACATTAATGGACTGCTCATCCTCTGTGTCGTATTGAAGAATCAAACCAACACTGTTCCACAGCTGGTATGAACACAAACTTGTTACTTATATAAACTACTTGATAATCCGTACTTCACAAAGAAACAAAAAGATACCTTTGAGATAACATTGCTGTGGATGAAGCATGTTGCGATGTTTGGACAGGGTCCTTAAGTACCCAATCAACACAACTGAGTGGATCATTTTTTTTTATATAGAAAACCATATGATGAATGGTTTCACATAAGCCCTGTGTCATATCAGCTTATGAAGCACAAAGGGGGGCAACGAGTATTTGAAGGTGATATCGGAGCATGACAGTATTCTCCTTACCATGAACCTGTGATACCAGCTGACAGGGCATGCACTTGGCTGAAATGCAGTCTGTAGGGCAGTCGGTTGGAATCCACCTATTACCACAGGTGGCTGTGGGGCAGTGATACCAACCTTCTCGTTCTTTTCCAGGAATCACATCTGTTTAAAACAGCGATTCAATGTGAAGCATCAGCATCTGTTTAGAAGCTACGCAAAACAATATATCTACAACAACAAATGTTCTACCAGCGTCACTAAGGTTCCCAGCACCTTACCCTAATGAACTCTTATGTCTTAATGATCTCTAATTATTGCCCTTTAGTCCCAAACAATTCTAACAATGGCCCTTGAGATCTCTACAAATTAAGTTTAAGGACAATATCTATACAGCTCTACAAAGTGCCATACACCAAATCTACCATTTTAGGAGCACCACTGAAATGATCCTTAAGATCTCTATCAAATGTCAAATACAGCCCTTCATCAGTCCCAAACATCTCTGCAAATGGTTCTTAATAACTCTACCAATGATCATAAAACACCTCAAACACCCCACCATTACACCTATAAATAGCCAATGGCCATATCTACCTTTGGAATCTTCCCCATCAAGTGCAAGTGCAGCCTTGATTTTGGAGATGTTACACTCATCATCATCAGAGTCGCTATCGTTGACTGGGGCGTTAGCGGCAGGATTGGAGGCATCTACAAGCATGTCCTCATCCTGGTCGTCAAACAAATCAGCGATCTGCTCAGCTGTCAGCGAGTCAGGCTGCACAGTGGAAAAAATCATTACAGAAGATCATTCAAATAACACATGGATGATAACAGTTTTATTTATTTGTATGGCACAGATCTGAAATGACCATTTTAAGTTGGTTTGGATTTTGTTAACATTGTGCCATGTAAACTTAATTCCACATTGATACATCTTGTAAGTAATTAACGCAGCAGTCTGCTTAATCCAGCCAAAGATCAATGTGGCAGGTGAAGGCTGCCAACATTGGCTGAGAATAACAAATGAAATTAGCTATCCCATTCTCATCAAAGCAAATTTCCAAGTAATTAATAAAATGAATCACGGACGGCAAACATGAAGAGTGAGAAAGGTTGCTGTAACCAATGACTGAAATCATACCATCAAGACTCACCTCTTTAGTGGTTCCCTTGGTGACAACCTTCTCTAGTTGACCTATATATCCATTAGCATCGGCATACACAAGCTCGTGTGTGTCGTTAGGGTTCCAAGCCAGAGCCGTGATGGGAACCTTCTTATTATGCTTTTCACTGGACAGCGTAGCAAATTACATGGTCAGAGTGAGTGCAGAAGAGCAGTCAGTGTGCAGTAATACTGCTCAAGTCGATCATTCTTATCAGATTCCAATAAAAAATAATAATTAAGTAGGTAAGCGTACCAGAATATAGCTTTCTTGGAAGTACAATGCCAGACAATGATAGTGCCATCTCTACATCCGGCAGCCAGGTACTCACAGGTGGGGGAAAATGCCAGAACGGAAACCAGCTGACGACAAATCAGTAGCTTCTTGCATTGACAAAGTGGTTCAAACATTCATGCTAGTGTCAATGTATGTACAGTAAACTGTTCACTATAGTTTTCAATTAAATTCACGTCTTACTTTAATTTGAGAGATTAATTCTTCAATAATATGAGATCTAAATGGTATCAGACACAACGATTACCTCGACTATATCAGGTGAAGTGAGAGTGTAAGCTATTTCCCACGAGTTATTCTTGAAGGCTTTAACTTCTTTGTCCATTGGAACCATAAGGTGCTGCGAGAACATAAATAACAAATTGAAGTAATCATCTGATCTCATCAAGATCTAAATGTTCAGCATTGCATAAACAATAAAACACTTTGTAATATCACTTGAGTACCTTGCCCTCTTTATCCCAGGTGACCCGACAGAGGGTTGTGGAGGCGGAGCTGTGGTTGCTACGTGGCAACCCGGGCACAGTGTGAATCACTTTCTGGTCATCGATGCTCCACAGCCGCACTGTACCATCACAACTGGATGATGCCTGTTGCATTCGGTGAAAAACACAGCTTGGAGTTCAATATATAAACTATTAATAAAGAATTACTGATATTGTTATGGTATCTTTATCAGTAGCAGTTATCAAGCCAGGACTTTAGCATGGAATATATGTGACAATGTCTCGTATAGAATGAAGCACAGGCACTCGAGTCAATTCAATGTTCGGTAGAGTACGGTTTCGCTTAGCTCGTATATATATACATAGAAAGGTCGGTAACCCTGATGACCCAGCACTCAATAAAGTACGATCACAATGAAAACAAAAAGAAAGATGTTTTGGGTTTTCTTGCGCAACATGAATATGCCCCCTCCAAAATGGCTCGCCTGAGATAAATCTAGCTGTAGCGCAAATATTCACTCCAGACATTTGTAAAATAACTAAAAATATTGATATAATCCATCGCATGTATTTCAGACCCAAAATGTGTCCAAAACGTCGGTATGGTCGGATATTGTGAAGTTGACGTATCTTTTCGACAAGGACCCACAGCGCGCCCAGAATTTCCCACCTTCTATTACATACACGCCACTGTCGATCGGGGGTATTGACTCAAGTGCCTGTGGAATGAATCATGTCTAACTAACCAGAATGGCATCAGTAGGATGCAAGGCCACACTAAGCACTGGGGCTTCATGACCTCGAAGAACTTTCTCTTGGCTGGTATCAATTTCCACCACACGGATGGTGAAATCCCTATTAACCCAAACAAACCAGGTGATGATTGAAAACACCTTTGCAGCTGTGACTATGCATATGAAGACATTACATGTGAGTCAGTCTTAACCACATAAAACACCCCATGATTTGAGTTAGTTGCTAGCAACTAAATTGAAAAGAAGAATTCGACAATGCATTGACAAAAAATCAGCGGGTCCATATTCCAGACAAATTCAAAGAGTGTGTATTTGATAACACCCAAATACTCACGAGGATCCAGCAGCCAGCGATTTGCCATCACTGGAAAGCACAATGTGCGTGGCAGGGGCAGTGAACCTTGTTACAAGGCCATCAGCCTCACCGCTCGGGAAAAGGAATGCCGATACTGTATTGTCGCTGCTGGCACTGTAAAACCTACCTCTCTGATAAAGCCAAGAAAGAGCTCTGATGAAGTTTTCAATCACTTACAGACGAGTTAAAACAGTCACAACTGTTTATGCAAGTTGATTTTCACCATTTAGCAGTCAATGCCATATTAACTGCAAATTTATTCAGAAACAAAAGTGGAGTAGATTGGACAGAACTTTACCTTGCATGCAACTGCATACACTATTTCACCCATCCGATAAGGTTCAGGATCCTCATCATTGAATCCATGGAAGATACGGACATCTCCATCTGTTCCCCCTGAAACCAGGTGTCTGCATGGAAAGATAGAACAGGTTACACTGACTCTTCTGGATCTAACATTTGATTATTGTTGAAAAGGACTTTTGAGCAAATAATGCAGCTGTTGATGTCCAACAGTGTCTGTAAAGCTAAGTTAACTTATAATGAACTATAATGCCTAAACTTGTCATCAGTCAATTTGTTCTTTGCTAAAATGGAATATAATGCCCAACAGGTACTGTAAGTAGGGCTCATAATCAGAAGCTTAAATAAGCACAACAGCAGTGGCAAGTTAAGCAACTGTTGAGCTTACTTGGTCATGGGGCATTGTGAGACTGTTGAGGGAGAAAATGTCACCTAAACCCGACGACTGCAAAGTTGTCTCTGGTTTACAATCCCACTCACCACTCCATTTACACCTCAAATAAATCTATCAGCCAGAATATCTTGTGTACCTGAGTGCCTTGTCCCCACATATATTGACACTGATATGTCCAGAACAAATTGTGCTCAGATCAGAAGACAACAACAATGCAAAACCACACTATAGAAATATTATATATATATAAATGACTAAAACATGAGCTGTTGCATCAAATATTCTGAACATGGACCAGGTAAGTAGGATCTCAGTAGGTGCAGGTAGCCCTTTGAACCAAGTATGGGGGCTGCTACTGTGCGCCTCCAGTTCAGGCAGTAAAACGACCTAGGCAAAGAAACTTCGCATCTGACAGCGTCCGCGCTGTTTACTTATTTCAATTTCATATCCACTCTGAGGCATCAGATCATCAAAAGACCAGGGCGAGGGTCTTGCCTATAAAAAATGACCATAATACGCTAATTAGCATAAGCATTAGTGATGTTCTGTTGATCTGTTATATGCCTCACATCGTACATTCCTGTGTCCAAGCATGTATGCTGCAATGACAAAATAGGGTCTCAATTAGATTTTAATCCCCACTCAATCGCGTAGCTTTGACTGTTTCGTTAGATTCCCCCTCACGAAATAACGTTGAGTCTATATTTACAATGTTAAGGCGGAGGTGGACAAGGCAGTGTTTGTTTGGAAAACAGCAACGTTATGATTTACACACAGCCCCAGATAAGTGCAATTCGTCTACGAATAAAATTCACGAATGTAAACATGTGACAGGTAGCCAAACATTCCTACATCTGTATATATATATATATATATGTACATATATATAAATGTGCATATATATATTTATATATATGTGTATGTTTATCAGGGCTAGACATTAACGGTTGTCCGCCTGTCCGGGACAGGTGGTTCTGCTTGTGGGACAAGTGAAAAGTCCCAAGCACTTGTCCGACCGGACATGTTAATTATCTCGAGCAAACACTGAAGCCTTGAATAGTAAGTTTAGCCCGATGCTAGCGTGTAAGACAGAATAATCAGTAAGTCATGTGACAGTTTCGTGTGTGTGAAGTTCTTTCACTGCCGCAAGTTTAAGACTCACTTAGTCATGTACAGTTAAACCGCAAGTTGCTTTATTCTACCAGTACCCGATAACAGAGGAACTTGTTACGTGTCGTAGTTTGCATCGTCTCAACAAATAGCTAGCATCATGACAGTGATGTAAGGTCAAACTTGTTGCAGGAGTTTCGTGGCACGTGTATTTTTAACGCACTACTGATTTAACACTACATATGCGCGTTGTGACGTTTAGCGCGGTACGCATCGCGCTACGATGACGGAGCGCGCGAGCCAACACGTTGTGTTTTGGCAGGAAGGCTTAGTCATTTGAAGCAGCGTTTCCCAAACATTTAACTTTACCTGCCTCCAGCGCTGTTTGTGAAACGCATTAAGACTGACTGGTGTTCCACTCTGCGCCCGGAAATGATGGATAGATTGATGGATGACTATAATCCCAGCAGAGCTGTACAACTGTGGTTGAATGGGGGGAAACGTATGCGACGGTATCAAGGCCTTTTTGTGGGTGATGACGAAGATAATGTTTAGATATTTCTGGTGATGATTTTGATGATGATGGATTATGATGAAATTTTTTTATTGCAATAAACTTTTTATATAAGATAGGAGGCTGTGTGTGTATTACTTGGAGGTCCTACGAGTGTGTGTTTTCCTATTTGGGTTGTTGTGTATGTGCTGCTGTGAAGTCATGTGTGTTGAATGCCAGGAGGTTGTGTGTTCTGCTGATATGTTGTGTGTGTTCTGCTGAGATGTGATATGCCTGCGTGTATTGTAAGGATGTTATGTATGTTGCTATGACATCATTTGAGTGCTAGGAGGTCCAACGGGTGTGGGTGATGACAAAGATAATGTTTAGATATTTCTGGTGATGATTTTGATGATGATAGATTTTGATAAAAAAATTTAAACGCAATAAACTTTTTATATAAGATTTTGTTACTTATATCGATTAAAACGACCATACCACGTGAACTTCCATGTCTTATGGGACAAGTAGATTTCACATGGGACAAGTAGAAATTGCCTACGGACAAGTGAATACCCCTGGAAGTTATATATATATATATATATATATATATATATATATATATATATATATATATATATATATATATTAATTTATATACAGTATCCCTTATCCAGAATAGAAAGACAAAAAATATATTTTTTCTTCATAACTCTCATTTGATGCTGCTCCAATCTTAAGGTACCGGGCGAAACAGGACTGCTGTATATCGTCCATCCAACAAGAAATTCCCCAAACAATCGTCCTCATCAGAAACACGTCTACAAAGACTGCCATACTAAGTTTGAACATGATGACAATAAATTATAGCTGGTGGCTGGTTTTTCTCCCTCCCTCCCCGACCCAATGCTACCCTACCCGACCCGATGCTACCCTACCAGACCCTTCGCTGCCCGACCCGACCCGACGCTACCCTACCCCAACCAATGCAATGCTAACCTACCCAAGCGCAACCACCGTATGCCACGCCTGGGACGCCGCGCTCTGGTTGCTTGTGACGGGCGAGCTAGGGGCTATTTAAGGGATGGTGCATTGGCAATGAGAGTAGTTTAGCTGTTTAGGGTAGCCCAAAAGACCAACGTCAGGTTCTATTTATCACCTTGTCGGTCCAACAGTTTAAGCTAAATTTTTTGGTCGATGCATTCGATCAACCCAGAACTCACCACTTTTTTCACGAAATATGCATGTTCTGACGAGTTTCGGGCGATCAGTGTCGAAAGTTATTATCTCATTCGGTTCGAGATAATGTTTCATATTCCTATCGTCTGCGGAAAACTATATTTTCGATAACTTTCCAAGTTTACCGGTGATATTTTTTTCCGAAATACAAGCGCGGAGGACGATATCCCAGACAGCCCCAGAAACTTCCGATGTAAATAAGGCGGTGAGAACATAGGCAAAAACTATAGCTGATAATTCCTGTCGCCTTTTCCCCAGGTTTTCGTTGCTTTCTTCGTGATTCGGTGTGATATTTGTGCGACAGTGAATGTTAGTGGCCTTTTCTACATGTTAGACAAGGTCATTTTAGCTTTTAGCTTCGTGTCACAAATAGTCCCTGTGAACCCGCGTCTTGTGAGTAGTCTCGCCTATGTTCCAATTGGTGAATCCTCCCGCTGGTCAGTTTCCGCCGCCTCGCCGCCATGTTGCCAAGTCGGGCTCAGATATTACTGTTTGGTGTGTTTTAGGCCAAAATACTTATTCACAGGATACTGTTGTTGCTGAAATTCAGCTTCTGGTCCTATAAATGTTTGGCGAGTTGATTTTATTACCTAAAACTAGGTAAAGCAGAGGAACTCTTGATGATTCCGTTGACTTATGCCGGGAATATGCGTTGGACGCCAGAACTAAGAGGGAGTGCATATATCACTCCCGTACTTAGTTCGAAAGAGCTAGTTTAGGGCGACAACATTGCTTGTCAAAATAATGGAAATTTAAATTGATGAGGTTTATACACAACGTTATTGTATATAAGTGTATCACATTCAAGTTTCGGTATTAATCTTAAAACTTGGGTACGAGTTGGTCTGGGTACGAGTTGCTTTGGGTACAAGTTGACCCTAACTCGTTCACACAGACAGAGTCACAGACAGACAGCTCAGACAGACACACACATACATTCACACACACACATATAAATATATATATATATACACATATCCAAATTCATTGACGCTCTTAGGTCACACGTACATCGGTCGTTGGGCAGGTAATGGTATACATTACATACACTGACTGGCAGACTGAGGACCGAGTCCACGACCTCAGAATCGGGACCTGACACAACAGATCCCAATCGACAGGTATACGAAAAAAACTAAACCAACACAATACTTACTCTCCAGAATCGCTGAAACATAAATCCAGGTGGCCCTCAGAATGGGCATAGCGTGTATTCTTTGTTGTCATAATTTTATTTGTAGGTGTCTCAAAGATTCGATAATTCCCGCCAATTTGACAGTTATCTGCGAACCTGTTGTTTATAGCGGCTTCATCTTCATGGCTTCCAAAAGTATTTTTTTACGTCAAACCAACAATGTTGAAATTATTGAAATTATGTTTTGTATTTATTGATGAACATTTCAAGTTATAATTACTTCAACTAATAAAAAACCTAAAAAGAAACCTGAGTCTATGACATCACTTTGCGAATGAAGCATTTCCGGTGAATTTATCTGTATACCGAGCTGTCAAGTGTTGCTTTGGTGCTTCCCTTTGTTATTCCACACTAGTCTAGTTTAGGACTATCAAACTCATAAAAGGTGATTAATCTGATTGCATTGCGTGATTTTGAAATGTTTGTTGAAAGCTCGTTTTTCACCATTGCTCTTGTTGTGTTGGCATGCAAATGGTCACGTTTGAAGTTCGAGCAAAGATCTTGTTATAATAAGATACCCGACTCGGACGTTTCCGTTGTGAAGCTCGCGACCAGCGCGCCACCTGGTTTCGTGGAAGCTAAAATGTAAACAAAAGCGCGTGGCTCAATGGTAAAAGATCGATCGGCGATGGTATGTTCACAAAAATAACGTTGTATTTCTAAATTTACAGATTTTTTTATAGAACCAATACAAAAAAAAGAAAAGTCAATTACTATTGACACCTTTTAAGCAATTTGTGTGGCGATTTATTCAATACAATATTTTATATGAACGTTTGAACAAAGTCGCATATTTCGGTGTAGGTCTACCCTAGGCCAAGCCTTGCACGACGTCTTATATATTTATAATACCATCGTGCGCGGCTAGGTCTACCCTAGCCCCGGTCGGACGGTATTATAAATATATACACGTCCCGTGACTGCCGATCATTGAATTTGATATAATATTTAGTACCATTGTAAATTGTACATTGACTGTTACACAAGACGTCCAGTAGGTCTACCTCTATTTTAGCCCCGCTCGAACGTCTAGTCTACCCCTTATTAATTTTAACAGATTATTCTGAATGCTATGGCTTTTGTCATTAGTGGTCATCTTTGAAATGAAATATAAGAAGTTGATTTAAGGATATGCTCATATTTTGATACTTTCATGCTGTTTTCCTGATTAAATGATATTGATTTGGTCACCCAGACGTACCTACACCGAATCAACAAGCTGCATTGTAGGTGATGGGTTGTCCTGTGCGGACATCATTTTATTATGTACTACTGTTGTACATATTCTTGGTTATTCATAATAACAATATAATGCATCATATCAGGACATAGCAACATACTGAAACATTGATGCAGCATGAGTCTAATCATCATTAATTATTTATATATGTATATATATATATCAACCACAGTCCAACCACAAATAGGATACATTAGGAGATCAACTACAAAAAATACAGCCAACACTACAATTATTTATATCAGAGCTCAATTTATCCATGTAAACATTTATTATGTACTACTGTTGCACATATTCTTGGTTATTCATAATACAATATAGTGCATTATATCAGGACACAGCACATACTGAAACATTGATGCAGCATGAGTCTAATCATCATTAATTATATATATATGTATATAAATATATATATATAAATATATATATATATATATATATATATATATATATATATATATATATATATATATATATATATATATATATATATATATATATATATATATATATATATATATATATATATATATATATATATATATATATATATATATATATATATATATATCAACCACAGTCCAACCACAAATAAAACGACATCATCAGGATACAATAGGAGATCAACTACAAGCTAACTAAAACTACAGCCAACACTACAATTATTTATATCAGAGCTCAATTTATCCATGCAAACATTGAACACATAGGTTGACAATATGCTTCCCTGTCTTATGCCATTAGGCACACCAAATCAGTCAGACATAGTTCTGGCCCATCTACACACACATCTGATTTGAGTACCATGCAACCACAATCTAAGTTTAAGTAGTCCTACATACTATGGAATCATAGAGGGCTTTCAAGGAAATAAATAATCATGAATATTTGATTTTATGGAAATCTAAACATACAACAGCCATCAACATAAATAAGAGCATGGATTTTTACCTATAATACACATATTTTGCAATATTTATTATTAAATAAAATGCCCTGAATATATTATCATCATACTACTTATTATTTTTTAAACTCATTCCAACAATATAATCTTTATCTTGCCACTTACAAATTATAGACTTCCATGAATCATCTTAAATAGATTTATGAATATTTAAAAGAATTCATTCACTTGTTCTAAAATGTTTTTACAAAAAAAGATTTGTTTTTAGAAAAATATCAGTCGAATAAATCCATTGTATGCTGAGATCGGACGGTATTAATCCAAAAGCCATGTGTTATTGGCAGTGAGGTGAAATAAGAATATAACACATCTCATCATGCCAAAACACACAGTCATGGATATGTGATCATGGAAACAAATTCTTCACCATCCGTTTCTTCCGTGACATTACATTGACACATAACTTGATTATATTTACACATTCAAAATGGATATATACATATTATGTTATATCGTGTAATAAGATTTATTGCTTAAAAATTGGGGTATCTATTGTTGATCTGGCTCCAGAAGAACCAGCACGGCACCATCCTTTAAGTTGCTGGGTGTCACTCATCTGGAATGCATAGTAAGAGTATTATTTATATAGAATGGAAAAAAATCCACATTGGTTAGGGTTGGGACTATACAACTGCTAGTATAGGTGGCAAAGATTATCATTAACACTGGCTTCCATCCATCTTTAAAATACCTAATTCCAAACACAACCTTATGTTAGACAAATAGTACCTCAACATAGATAAACATATGGGTCAAGCCTCTCAAGGCAAATAAACCTGGAACATATATAATCATCATGAATAAATAAACGTTAGTCAAGTTGAATTAATTCAACTATTGGTCACTAGGCGGATTCGTTCCAGCTAGGCTTAATTATGAGAATCTGGCTGTGAACCCTTCTTTATGTAGATAAGAGATATAACCAATAGTCAATACAAAGAAAAAAAGCACATTAGGGTCTCTACCTATGTATTGCATTGGCTCAAACAACACATCTAGATCTTGGCATGTATTCATTGCTATATAATAAACGGATAATAATTGCTTAAATATATGGCAAATACTGCGTGATCATCGATTTAATCGTACAGGGTTTATCTTACCACCGCCGACTTTCTTAAACCCCCTTAATCTGTTATGTTTACACTAGTTACCAATAAAACAGCTTTCTTTATCGCCCACAAGAATTTTACTTGGAAAATCATGTAGTGTTTTTTCAACTTTTAGACTTACCTTTCCTCATCTTTAGGGAACCGAAAGAAGCTTATATCCCTTCGGTTCTTTCTACAATTTGAACAGTTAATTGCAGCACAGAAGTGCCCATTTGTGTTTGACTGCCAGTCAGACATATTCGCAAGTCATAACCAAGTTGGTTGGTTGCTGCGCGTCGAGTAGCTTCCACAAACGTAGGGGGCGCTGCCTACACGGTGTCACGGAATTTGTCGGGCGAATTGCCGAGTCGGGTATCTTATTATAACAAGATCTTTGGTTCGAGTGTGTCACATTTTGTGGTTAATTAGCAGATTAAGCAGGTAGGGGACGACCGGCGATTGAAGTGATGCAGGTCGATCGAAAGAAAACCCTTAGATTTAAGTGACTCATGTCATAAAGTGAGCACATACAGCGGTTGAATATTTAATTTGCGATTGAAAACGAAGCACACTACATGGTCAGTAAATATATGATTATTCGTAATATTTAACACGAAACCACTCTTTTCCTCATCAGAATAAGCATTCAAACTATTATAATGTATACAGCTAAAGAAAAGACTGACCAATCGCTATGCGGTCCCCGGTTTCATTGGTTGGGTTGGTGTGGGCAGGTAGGGGCAGGGTTGGTACAAGGCATTAGAATAAATCGTTTGTTGTTGGTTATCTTCTTAGTAGTTATATATGGCTATGAATTTAATAAAATATATTGCCCAAATGCAGAAGGCAGTGTCCGGTTTCTGTTTTTGGCAGCTCCGGTGCTGGTAAATAATTTTGTCTCATTATGATCTTTAAATTTAGTTACATTCACTTATAGACCTGCATGGCAGTGTATATACACTGTAATTTCAATATATGTCTTGTAGGGCATATATATATATATATATATATATTCAGTCGAGTATCCCTTATCCGAAATCCGGAAACCTCCGAAATCCGGAATCCTCCGAAATCCAGAATTTTTAGCAAGCACCGTTATAAATATGAGTATGACGCCACAGTGAAATTTTCCAAAGATACCAGGTCCCAATAAACGAAAGACATTTACGGTCTGACCTCGAGGGCAAGAGGTTTGTGGTGGGGCCGTTATCAGGGTGCTTAAATTAGTCACTGATACGTCATATCCGCGCTGAGGCATCAGATCATCAAATGACCAGGGGCGAGTGTCTTGCCTATAAAATGACCATAATATGCAAATAAGCATAAGCATCAGTGATGATCTGTTGATCTGGTATATGCCTCACATCGTACATTTAAAAAAGAGTGACAGGACCTCGGGTCGTATTCTGAGCTGACATTGTCTTTAGCCTGTGTCCAAGCATGTTTGCCGCAATGACTAAATAGGGTCTAAATGAGATTTTAATCCCCACACAATCACGTCGCTTTGACTGTTTCGTTAGATTCCCCATCGCGAAATAACGTTAAAATACGCTTGCGACTGTTAACGCACCGTTATTTTAACAAAATTATTCCGATTTCAATCGTCGAGTTGATATTTACAAAGTTAAGGCGGAGGTGGACAAGGCGATGTTGGTTTGGATTTACACACGGTTGTACATCTCCAAACTTTCGCAAAGCATGAAAATGGGAATGTAGAAAGACATTCCGAAAACCGGAATTTTCCGAAATCCGGAACTCTCTCAGCCCCGGGCATTCTGGATAAGGGATACTCAACTGTATATATATATATATATATATATATATATATATATATATATATATATATATATATATATATATATATATATATATAAATAAGTAGGTATTAGTTGTCTGCTATGGACAGGCAAATATTCAGGTATAGTATAACACACACACACACACAAACTACCATTAAATGATTAATTCAAATTGTGGTTTTGACCTAAAACAGCAACGAGCCCTCATGGAAAGGTGCTGTTGTAGACCATTTTAGCGGTATATATATATATATATATATATATATATATATATATATATATATATATATATATATATACACACAAGTTCATGTATATGTTCATAGAGTAGAGGTAAAGGGTATCACCTCAATTCGGGTTTTACCTGGTCACTTTATATCCCAGGGCACATTGAACTTAATAATTCTGTTTTCAAATGAATTTACATAAATCTATAATATTTCAATAATAATAATATCTAACAACGTAAGGTGAAAATATATCTCAATGAATCCAGTTCAGATCGAGCAATTTTATGATCAATGAGAAGAGGCATGAAGTACATGTGCAGTAATGGGTTGTATGGAGTAACTGGGTTTTGAGATGATGTCTCATTAAAAGGAATGATATCTCGGTAGATTTTAATTTAGCTCAATATAGTTAGAGATTAAAGCCTCCCCTTTACGATAAAAGTAAAACTCTGACCGATAATTTGTCAGACTTCTGGAGATGATAGAAAATATGGATCCCGCATCAGGTGACGCTTTCATGCATGAATTTAGTCACTTCACTTCAATTAAAAGGCTGTTTGTCAGCTGTACGCAAGTGCTTTTGCGATTTTGGAGATGGCCCCTTGTGTTTATACCTCTTAACCAATCGAAAACATGATAACATATGCACCGAAGAGTAACAGATGTGTTGGTTTGCTGATGATATGAGTTCAGCGTTGTTTAAGTCACTTCGATCAAAGGGTTTTACTTTGATCGACGTGCATAACTTCAATCATAGGTCGTCCCCTACCTGTTAAGCAGTGGTGGTTGGTAGGAATACCTGTGTATGAGAGCACCCACATAACTCATCCATACTGACAGATATTAGTTTTTACGAGTGAAGAGACACACAAAACGGGGTGAGTTGTCTATCTCTAATGACATTAATGTCATCAGCTGGACATCGTTGATGTTTAATTGATGGATTCATTGAGGTTTTTTATAAGGCAAAACATTTGAATATATGCTATTCTCTGAGCAGAATTAGTACCAGTACATAGCCTACATTGGCTAAGCCTACATTGGGATGAATTTTCCGAAGAGCGCAGTTTCAGTGTATATGTGAAGTTTTGGCATCTCAGTGAACTTGTATTTGATTTTATCAGCCTAGCCTTGCACCAGCCCTAACTATTGTTGACTCTGTGTTAGGTCCAGCACTATGCCCTTCTAAAACTGGTGGACTTTAGAACTTGTAGCTCACTGATATATACAATGATTAACATCCAAAGATGAACCATCCTTAGGTATACTTGAATACTCACTGAGAGCAGAAATTGAAGTGAAGGCACTCTAGAGCTGAAACTCACAATAGGGAGTGCATCTGTGCATTATTTGCTAACTTTGTAAACAGTTGGGATTATCCCAAATAGCACAATATTATTTCATCTTTTTTAATGCAACATATCATATTTGCTGAGTTCCAGATGAAAAGCTGAAGAACTCTGCCGCCAATATTTCACCCTCCAGTTCATTTTCGTTTCTTTACGTCAGCTGCTGCAGAATGGCGGGTAAAGGAGGCTTCTTCACACCCAAATCGAAACGTAGAAGTAGTGGTCAGGAATCGGGAAACCAGGAAAAAGCATCATCAAGTAATGGCCGTGGGAAGTCCAGCAGCAATTCTGACAGTACTGAGAACAGCAGCCATGGACAAAATGGACATTCCCGTCGTGAGGACCATGTGTGTAGCAGCAGTAGTAATGACAGGAAAGATTCCGCCAGCTCGAGTGGTAAACGTCCTAGCCGTGGTTCACTGAGCTCGCATGACAAAAAAGAGGTGTGCAATTGTGGCTTGAGAAGTCCTTGCAAGAATCACCTCAAAAGAGAAGCTCCGTCTGTACCTGAAAAGAGTCCGGGAAAATCGAAAAGCTGTCATTCCTCAGCAGCTAGGTTGGATTTGTGCTTATTGTCCAGTAGCTGTGATGATCTCTCAGATGATGAAGTGTCTAGTCAAAGAGGGGCAGTCGGTGGAAGGAAGCAAATCACTAACCTCACAAGCTGTAGCAAGCTTTCTGCCAGCTCTGAAGATCTGCGGCTTATAGGTCAAGATCGAAAAATAGACAAAGCCTCCTTGAAACGCAAGTCTCGTACATTGACCTTCCGTCGCAAGAAATCGGATAAAGTAAAAAATGAGGTTGCTAAGAAAAATTCCAAGTTCTGGAGCTTCAGGCTGAAAAAGCGTTTGCCAGTCCGACTAAGACGGGGCAAGGATCATGGTCTGCCAGACACGGCCCCAGTAATAGATGCAGGTACATGTGTATGTACAGGGTACAGACGAACTGAGGACCATACTCTTGGTGCTGGTGTAGTTTTTGCTGTGCATGCTGCTGTAAGAGCTAATGTTAACGCTTCCCCTCTCCAGTCCAGTGCTTCTCGTGCCAGACTCTCAATGGGGGCAGGGCCAGGCCCGACTGGTATTCATGCCCAGAGTATGCTACAAGATGGAACGACAAGTCCAGTTCTCACTCAGGTTGTCCCTGCACCACCCCGTCAGTCCCAAAGCCTTGCTGGCATTGCTATGATGGATGTTGGCAGAGGGACGGGGCATGACTTTGCTTTGGAAGATGTGGACGAGTTTTTAAAGGCCCGACGGGCACATGATATGGAGCTGGGAATCGAAGTGTCATCTTGTTCAACTCCTTATCCCTCGCTTAGCTACCCGAGTGCCACGGCCATGACTTCGTCCATTACAAACAGCCAGAGCAGTGCCAGCAGCAGCAGCTCATCGGCAGCATCTGATCCCCTCTCTGCTCTCAGTCTCACCTCCTCATTTCATAGTCAGTGTACAATTTCACCCCCTCCGCTTGCGATGCAACCTGCAGTAGCCACCAGCACAGCCTTTGTTCCACCTGCTTCTCCCCCTGCTTCTACCAGTAGATTTGAGGTCACCGATTTCCATCCGAAAAGCACGTCTTCATTGAGTGCCTACATCCCACCCACAATACACACTCAAGTGGACTACATTCACTGCATGGTACCTGATTTGCTAGATATAACTAATTGTTCTTTCTACTGGGGCGTCATGGATCGTTACGAGGCTGAACGTTTACTGGAGAGTAAACCTGAAGGCACTTTCTTGCTCCGGGACAGTGCCCAAGAGGAATTTCTCTTCTCGGTGAGTTTCCGCCGCTACGGTCGATCTCTTCACGCACGCATCGAGCAGTGGAACCACCTATTCAGTTTTGATTCTCACGATCCCGGCGTTTTCTCCTCGATCACTGTGTGTGGTCTGATAGAACATTACAAAGACCCCGGTTGCTGTATGTTCTTCGAGCCTATGCTCACAGGGCCGTTGAATCGCACGTTTCCCTTCTCACTCCAGCACATGTGCAGAGCCACAGCTTGCGATCATGTCACATACGACGGCATCAATTTCCTGCCTCTACCCAAATCACTGAAAGACTACCTCAAATATTATCATTACAAGCAGAAGGTTCGCGTGAGGCGCTTTGAAATGCAGCTGTAATCTTACCCTAATCACAATCATGAGGGATGAATCCACTAATCTCTGTAGATCCTGCTCTCAACCCCAGTTTTATGTTGTTGAAATATACACAAGACTTTCGTTACGCTTTCAGCCTTCTCCTTTGTGTTCATATTGAGTCTAGTAGAACGACGGTCCGTCGATATTTATATATTTTTCCACATGGTGGCATATTAATTTCCACAGGTTCCCCCTGTATTTGCATAAATATTCATGTTCAGCAAATTGTCAAAGAGTTTTCACATGTATTTCCTTGTGACTTCATTTCATTGCTATGACCACATGGTGGTGCATAGATTTGCCATTGCAAGTGAAATCCATTTACTTCATGGTATGTGCTATGTACAGATATAGTGTAGAGATATATTTGAATACTGTACTTTATTATTAAGTCCATATGTTCAAATTGAATTGATTTGAAATGTATGTATCCCACATTGTGTTGTCTGTGATTTGTGGCCCTTGGTTGACCTGTGAAGATTAGATGGCATGATTATCTTTATTCAGTTGCACTTCAATGTCGCTTCTTATGTTGTAAATCATGATTAGCAGCCTAAGCCAGTCTATTTACTCATTTTCATAGTTTCATGATATGGAAGATTGTGTGTTGAAGCCATGTTTGATGCTTTTAGTCAGCCTACTGATATAAGAAACAATATTCTGTGTTCCTATCACATTAATCAACACATATATGTAACCTTCTTTATTGTCAGGTGAATATAGTGTGTGTTTATTGTACTACGAGTAAGAAATGTTTACAAAGTATGATGAGTAAATGATGGCAGGCCAGGTAGCACTTCCAAGGAAGCTGGGGATTCTTCCCTTAAGGTTTTACAGATAGTTTTCACTCCTCAGGTATGTTTATTGGCAAGATGCTGATGGTTCCAAACTATCCTGGCAACTTGCCAGAAATCCCTGTTGCATTCTTGTTCCATGGTGAGCTTGAGTTTCACTCATATAGGAATACTCTCCCCCCTTATTTTGCTACTCTCTTCATCCACACGTTGAGTTTAATGTTGTGACTTTGACCTTGCAATCTTCGTTTGAGTGGTAGGATCACGTCCAGATCTTGCTTTTTATAACTATCACAACTTTGAACTTGACCTTTGTTCTGTATTCGTTGCCATGTATGTTAATGGCTCTTTTCATATATAGTTTGCCAGTGAATGCTACATATGTGTATCATGTATAGAGGTGGTTGGATATATATCATGCATTATTATCAACTGATAGTTGTGGTATCATAGCTACATCCACATAACTGTCTGTAAATATTATACATATTCATGGATACAAAGATTATGTGGTTGCATGTATTGTTCTAGACACAAGAGCTTCGTCCCTCTAGGATGGTTTTTCCTCCAACTGAGACTCTTAATAAGTCCGCATCAGGTTGATATATTGATTATTGTGCTGTTGTATATGTTGTGGTATTATCTAGTGGTTACAGGATAGAATGATATTGGATGAACAAATGTGCATGCCACATTTTTTGCTGATCTCTTATATTCAACTCTGCTTGTCTTTCTTCATAGCTGTATGGAACCTCTCTGTTCTTGTGCGATTGTGGCCATAGTGGTGATGGATATTGTGTACATGGTTATTGTTCAGGGTTATTTTTTCTTGAATACGACCAGCTTAGATAATCCTGCACGCTCGTTGTGGATAGCTTATTAAATTACCATCGAATTACTTGGTGAGAGATTTTGGTGTATTTTCTTTTGATGTGATGGGAATATTCTGTATGTAACTATCTGATTAGAGCTGTGGGGCACCACCTTAAATGATCTGCCGAGTTGTTGTGTAAAGTCAGAAATAAGGTTGACTTGAGTGTTGCACACAAAACATCCTAGCACTTATAATGTTGACATGTTTGCATTCATTTGTGTCCAGTGGCTTGTAATTGAAGGGTGATCTGATTTATGTCACAAAGGGCTGTATATAATGATATTTCGCATTGTACTCAGTAGGGTAAGTAATGCCATTTATCAGTGTTTATGGCTTAAAGTGATTTTACTTGCCCTGGCTGGACATAATTTGCCTGAAAAATAATGTGCAACATTTTACATTTAATACTTATTAGTATTAATGGTATTTAAGCGATATTTATTCAGATCTATCATTAGAAAAATATTGGGTGAAATTGTATGATTTAAAAAAAAAACCAGTGCAATAGTAGGTCCTAGTTTTAATCTAGACATTGTATGAATGCCTATATTTTGCGGGTGCAAGGTGTATAAAGTATGCACAAATTCTACGCATAGCTCTATCGGGTCCTTGCGGGTTTTGTTGGAGCTGAGGCATTTAGATGGCTTTGTTAATTGATTATATTCAAAAGAGTTTGTGCTATTGTGTATATATTACTGAAATATCAGATGCGTTAATTATTTATGCTTAGAATATATTTTATTTGTATGAGCAGCACATGCTTGCCTTGACAGAATATAATTACTGGGTAGTTGTGGACTGTTCATATTTGTGTTCAGTTATTATGGTAATGACCACAACTTGGGGTATGTTGACATATTCTTTTCTGAATGAACCTGATGATGATCATACATATAACAATTGTGAGGTGTGAAAGCTCTATTATTCTTGACAACTATCTGTTCAATAATGATAAGACAATTGAATTTTTGGGGCAATTTAATATTTTGTATCCCAGACACTTGTAGTATATTTGTGTGAATGCACCTCTTGACTTATATTTTCAATATATTGAATTATGTTCAGGAAGATCTAGATGTGCTACTGCTTATCCAAGTCTCTATACACCCAAGATTAAATCAGACAATTAATAAACCCTTTACTGGAGAAATTGTGGTGGAATCTATTAAAACTGGAACTGGGAGAAATTCTTTGAAAGCTTTCCAGTGTTACAAGAGCTTTTGCTTCACTGTAATTGCTTATGGACGAGGTGATCAAGGAAGGAAGTGTGATGAAAGGTTTCTTTTTGTGTGAATGCATTCGTACTATATCAGCATATGCATAATGCATGAGGTGTAGACACTGAGTGTAGGATTCTCTGCTTTATCAGTACACCTGTTCTGCATAAATGTTAAACCTGTTGTAGAACTAACCACTGTGGACTAATGTTTGTTCTGATTCAACAAGTAAATATTTTGTCAATATTTCCCTGGCTGTCGTATATTTTGTTAAACAATGGAAATCAATGTTTGAAAAGTCACAACTCCCAACTTTTGGGATTCAGCCTTTGCATTATTTGAACTTCATGATGCAAAAATGTTCCTCAGACAGGTAGTGTGCGCCCCAGACTCCAGGGGTTCCTCAACACTTCTCATCCTAGACCCTGGTCACAGGATTGAATATCTTTGACATGTACACAGGGCCCGCTGCCAGGGGCTTGGGGATGTTGACTAAGAGACAGGCATTGAGTGGTAGCTTTTAATCCAAGTAGTTATTTGGTCTTCATGGGATTCAGGATATTTGGATGATTGCATTTTGTTGAGCAAGTTAATCCATTTGGTTTGTGTAATGAACATACCTGGTTGGGGGGAGGTGGGTCGTATTTACAGATAAGTTCATGAGGGTTATTATAGTTTTTTAAATCTTGCTTGAACACTCGTTGAGAAACAGCAAAACAAAGGACAGGATAAACAATGTGAATAGGCCATTTCCCGGTGACCCGGAAGTAGCTCTTCCCGTACCCCGTCTTGTTGATACCCGTAACAAGCTTTTCCATAGCGACGCTGTATGAACAGATTGTAGCGTACCGTAAATGATGTTTTGAATCTGTTATGGCCGAATAATTTACGATCACATCGAACCAGAATGCCCACGAAACATTGCTGCTGGGGCAGGTGCAACTCAGACAGCCGATAAAGAGATCGTGAAAGAATGACTGGCGTGTCTTTCATTCCTTTTCCAAAGCTAGGCTACAATCCAAAGATATGCACAGAGTGGGCCAGGGCATGTGGACGGGTAGCCGTGCACGACGGCTAGTGGACGGGACAATTTTGAGCCAGAGAAGGTTAATGAGGGAACCTATATCTGTACAAAGCATTTCATCGGGGGAAATGGTCCAACAATTGATCATCCTAACCCAATACCTGTTACTTTCCAATCTGAACTTCAGTGCTTCATGCGAAAAAAAAAAGGCCTGCACCTAAAGAAGATCCTGTATTGATCCCCCCATGCCAAAGCAGCAAAAACCTGGTGTGTGTAGCAAGAACCAAGTAACCATATTAAAGCATAAACAGGTTCTCAAGACCCAAATATATGCTTGTTAAAAATATGATTTTTTTTCTTAACCACAGTTAAGAAAAAAATAGTATCTATTTGTTGAAGACCAGTTTATGTTTTTCCCCAGAATATAGCAAGACAGTTCCTTGCCAACTCTTCAAAACACTGATTAATTTTACAATAAAGAATATTAAACACACTTCCATTGCATTTAAACGAGTACCATTTATTTATAAACATTATGGCAACACCAAGTCACAATTCTGTACACCATAAATTCCCATCTGTCTCTGCACTTGAGTGTAATAAGCACTGTTGTGCTTGAGGTGAAGAAGCCCATCTTCATTTTCTACGCACCCTTTTTCAATGGCTGCCAATCAAGGATTTTTTTTTCTCAGTGCATATGGGCACTTTATCTCGAGAAGTCTTTTTGGGTGACATGAACAACTTACAATGTCATGTACGGTCGGTCTGAAGACACAAGTAGTCCTGGAGTATCTACTTTGAGGTGCTTGTGCATCTTTCTATTAATTAGTATATAAATAATGGGTACATTTCTCTTTATTGGAACCAAATCGAGAGCTGGAGTGGTAACGGGTAAATTGTCTCCCATTATTTTAGAAATGAGCACAGACGGGTCAGTATCTGGTTTGTTCACGATGGTGTGCATCCTGGTGCACACCTGTCGGTGGAAACGTTTGCTGCCTTCAAGGCAGATATGGACTAGAAGGTTATGACCTTGCAAACTATGATATACCGCAGCAGATTCCCATTGAAAACTTACATGCGGTGTATCCATTGGCAACCGCTTTTTGCAGCTGTTGGGAAGGAGAAGCGGGACAAAAACACAAACAAAAACGCAAATATATAATATAAACATTGCTAAGCCCACAACCTCGAGGGTTCCTTAGGAAGAGCCTTGTTCGTAGCTCACAGTTAATCTGCATGGACGTCTTGTTAACTTATCTTTGATCAGTCGTGTTGGTTTATATGTAAGCCTTTTTTGGCAAACGCGAAACCGCTCCTAATTTTCCAAATTTTCTCCGATTTGGTTTCTTTATTGATAGTCTGGGGCAACGATGCGCAGAACCAAGAGTTTTTGTTTAGACCTTGACCTCTACCAAAGGTCAAGGTCATCAAAAAAGTAAAAAAAAAATAGCATCTCGAATAACTCCTTTAATAATGGTCAGATCGTTACAAATTTTATATCATTTTGTAACTCATTCCATTTGACAACTTTTTCAAAATATATGTCAGTCCAAAAAACGAACTGTTTTCTCAAGCCAGGTCGAAAAATCGTGGTATCAATCCAAATGTATTGTTTCTCCTTATTTTTCATCCACTCAGAACATCGATAATATTCGATCGATGATCATAAAAATTGGGTCAAGTGTTGTAAGGGATGTCGATGACGTCATTTACGGGTACGAGCAATGAAATGTAAATCAGCAGTGCAATTAGACGGTAACACGTCGTTTCTTCGTCGTTAATGGTCGTTCCAAAATGTCATCGACGATAGCCCATGCTATTCCAAACTTATAACTACTATATCTTATTGTATATTCTCAATAGTTATCTCACAAAGTAAGCTTAAAGCTAGCCCTACAAGACGTCTGAGTATATATTTATATTACCGTTCGACCAGAGCTAGCTTAAAGCAGACAAAAGCACCCATAATGCATTAAGACCCCGATATTATCATTAATACTGAGTCGAGTTTGAAAATGTTTCCATATATTTGTAGGTAAGTCTTACAGTTATAGCAATGTTTCGTCCGCTGCATGTCAGCACGAATTATGCGTAGTTTTCCCATGAATCGCAGGTAAAATTAATGAAAACAGCTAAACTTGCCAAGAAGAATTTGATCGACAATATGCGTTCGATGGTCAATGAAACTTGTAAAATGTTATCATGGCAAAATTATATGAGCGTCTGCTTGTCATGCTGCTCAGCG
Source organism: Urechis unicinctus (assembly GCA_034190875.2). Lineage (NCBI taxonomy): Eukaryota > Metazoa > Annelida > Polychaeta > Xenopneusta > Urechidae > Urechis > Urechis unicinctus. Next base: position 29,615,503 of record CM067346.1, read on the forward strand.
TAAAACAACAAATCAGAGCATTGCAAGACCTCTCTTCGTGGCAACAAAACTGATGAGGCCAAGGTTATCGATGTTCTAGATGGCCTTTTGCTCCAGCACCCGAATTCCTCAGTGGCAGTGAAGACGACAGACCAAGTGGTAGTCACTGTTATTGCTGTCTAGACCAGCACCATGGCAGAAAGCTACACCAAGTTCCCAGAAGTCCTGCTTATGGATGTAACCTACAGGACCAACACAAACAGGATGCCACTCTACACAGTGCAGGTAAAGGATGGGAATGGGAAAGGCCAGACATGTGGCTATGCTTTCATAGCGGAGGAAAGCCATGAGAACATTGATTTTTTGCTTAACCACATAGTTCAAAGGAACCGAGAAGCTCAAAAAAAGACCAGGAACTTTGTCATCGACAAAGACTTCACAGAAGTGAAGGCCATAAAAAATGTTTTTCCGGATACACACATTGTGATATGTGCCTTTCATGTGAGCAAGACTTTCAGGCAGGAAGTTGCCAAGCTGCAGTGCTCTCTTGAGGAGAAGGAAAGGATCCGGGTAATCCTTCAGCAAATGCTCCACAAATGCTCCATGCCCGAACGACTGGCACCTATGAGGAGGCATTCAAGAGTTTGCAGAAAACAGCTCCAGATAGGCTTAATGGATACTTCGTGGCCAACTGGCCAGTTGCCAGTGCCAGTGGGTCCGTTATCTCGTTGATGCGGATTTGACTCTGGGGGTGATAACTACAAACAGTCTAGAGTCCCTCCACCAAAAACTCAAACGCGTAGTACACGCCAATATGACTCTGGCTGATTGCTTGCAGTCTGTCATTGAGTATTACCAAGGCCAGATGGACAACTCCTCTGTTATAAAGAGTTTGGGTGACGTCCAGAAAACCGTTGACAGGGACCCCTCCAGACAAGAGGCAAGTCAGTACTGTGACATCCTGACGCCATACGCCCACAATTTCTATGCTTAACACAGTTGGGTTTTGTACTGTTATGTACAGGTAAAACTGGCCGGCTACAGATATGTCATGATACCTCACTGCTTTGGTGCATCAAGCACCTTTGTCAAAGGACGCCAGTCAACAGGGGAACACTGGATGCTGTTCGTGGCAGACATTGCAGACAACTCGCTCCAACGGAATGACCGCTACAAGGATGGCGAGGCTCATCTGGTTAGCCACTGGCAGTAAGTCTCACCAGTTCTCCAACTCACACTGTTCACACAGGCACACTGCACCTCAAAGAATAAGAAATGAAGGAGATGTTTCATTTTTATTCGTTTTGTGTTCTCAGGAAGTACATGAACATAAGATCCAGAGTCACTGGGGAAATCCTGCTGGACTGGCAGCATGAACCTTCACTCAGTGGGCAGCAAAGTGATGGGTCCAGCTGCGGCATTTTTGTCCTAATGGTATGACCCATTATGTTGCTGTTCATTTCTTTATGTTAGGCTATTTGTTTGGATTTATTGGGTGACTTTTATGAATGGCCATTCACAGATGATGCATGATAAAACTGTAACCACTCCTGACTGCTTTCAGAATGCAGAGGCATTTACTAAGCCAAGGAGGGGTTTATCCATGATCAGTGGACTGCTCACAAAACACTCCATATCCTTAATAACCGCCTCTATTTTTCTAAATAGGCAAATACTTAATTAGCAACAACAGAGTTGCATCCAACTAGTCCACGCTTCTAATCCTTTCTCTAAGTTACCTTGTACAACATTGCTAGGCAAAGTTGTTATAATACTACACAAAAGTTACATGTTCAATCACACAAAGCGCACACCTTGAACACCCATTTTTTTATATCCTACATTACCCTAATCAAGACACACTGATCGCTGCCGTAAGTTCCCTTGTAGCCAAAACTTACGTCTCCCTGACCAAGGATACAGTGGAAACACACGAGTCCAGGAGTTTCATGAACTGTTTTTTCTTAGTTTTCGAGTTTTAGCTTATCAGCTTGTATGGAATCTCGGGTCAGAACATGTTGTTCAGATACTTCGTCTCTTCGCTAGGTAGATCTAACTCTGAATTTTGTCTGCGAGGCCAGCTATTTAGAGGGGTTCCGGTCATTGGGATTGTGTGTTTCATGAACTGTATGTTTAAGTTCGTCGAAAATGTGAACTTTAACCACACCCACAGCTGGCCTCCCATTGGTCCAAATATAGCCGGTCCCCCTTCACAAAGGTCAACCCCAACAGCTCACATGGGGCGTGGGCTCGAAGGGTTATGGCCAATGGGAAAAGGTACCAGCCAGGTGTACTTATCAGGGTCACAACCCCGTCTTTTACAGGTTATTTCTTTAAACATGTCGTTTTGACAATGGAAAAGAGGGGTACATTTCAAAAGTCAAAATAGCTAGATCTTTCATAACATTTTATTACCCAGCCATGGGAGGAGCTGTTTGTGATAGTGGACTATCACAAAACGGAACTCCATATCCTAAATATTTTGGGTAAACCAACTAAATAGGCAAATCCTGGACTTACGTGTGTTTAAGTTCCATCCAACTAGTCCCCACTCAAGAAACTTTCTCTCTTACAATATTCCTATATACGACATTGATAGCGCAAAAAAATACGAATAACTACACAAAAGTATACAAGAGTATAGCTATATAAGGAGGAAAGATAGTTATAAGACCTTGAACACCCATATATTTTGAAGTTCCACATCCCACCACACACTTACAATGGCATTACATCATAACCACACTTTACATGGCATGGTACCATGATGAAATATGTTGAGCTGCCATGAAATCAAACTGTATACTGACTAGCTACTCGTATTGTGCGCATTTGTTCCCATATATATTTATTCGTACGAAGAGGGAAATGCCGCCCGACGCGCCACACGAATAGCCAATTCCCATCTTCTTCCTGACGGCTGATACAGTGGAAAGCCACGAGTCCCATCTTGATTTGTTGTTGGTTTATTCGAATTTTAGCTTATCAGCTTATCTGGAATCTCATGTCAGAAATCGTTCAGATACTTCGTCTCTTCGCTAGCCAGATCTCTATGGGACTTTGACTACCAGCTATTTTTGTCAGGGTATCATGGCCCAGGATTACGCTCGGAACCACACCCACAGCTTTGATAAAAATTTGATTGCTAATATCATCAATATACATGCGAGGGTAATGAAAATTGGTTGGACGATGGTTGCCAATTATTTAAAATCCATAATAACTTCCTGATACAGTTCGCCAAATGTCCCCATATCCCCGTATGTTTCTTGTATTGCTGTGTAATTGTAATAGTACACAAGTACAGTCATAAAGTCGAGTACACTGATATAATAGTCTTGTCAGTAACTATAGTTAGACCTCTCGTGGATTATATCAAAGATAGTCTTATTCGGCTTACGATACATTGATAAAAACGATAGCAGGACAAAGTCTGGGACGAACGCAAAGGTTGAAGAGCGGAAACATATTAAGTCCGTAGCAGTGGCGAGTAAACAGATCACAGGGCGCCGAATAGGGTCACAGGTGAGTTACTCTGGCTTAAGTCTGAATACTAATCGTTTATTGATGCGAACGGTTTCGGTGAGTTTCCTCGACCCTGATGATCGAATCTCTACCCAGCCTTTGAGTAGCCCAATAGCCCAGCGTCAGGTTTTATCGTCTTGTCGGTCCAACAGTAAAACCACCAATTTTATGGTCGTACACCACTCCCGTACTTAGTTCCCGTACTTAGTTCGAAAGAGCTACCTGTGAGCCCATGAGACCAACAGTTGGATCGATTACCTTGTTCAAGAGGGAGCACTGGCTCCCGGGCACTGGCTGCCAATCTTGGTTCAAAAAGAGCTACTGGCACTGACTTAACCCACAATCGGTCGCTCATCCTGCGAGTTCTTGTGAAGAGAAGCTAGTGTAGCCCTTCACTACAGGACGGCCATATAGAATGAAATTGTATGTTAGCGTAGGGCCAGCCCGAGTGGAAACAGCCGTCGGAGAATGTCGGCTGCCATGTTGAGCAGTTAAGGAACGACAATGGTAGTTAAGTCTGGTTCAGAGCTGGGTACAGAGCTGTTGTTTACACCGTTCAGTGTACTCCTGCCGATTAGGCCACAGGAGTTAGCATTGGTCAGGCCGCAGCTATCTTCTACGCGCGCAGAAATCCGTTTTCTGTATGCGTAGAAGACACTCTCCGTTGCGAGCCCGGCGTTACGTCCGCCAGCTACCCGGGGCCAGCTACCTCCCTTTAGAGTGTAGGAACGACCAGACTCGCCGCGGGGAATGCGTTGAAGGTAGCTGCAACCGGGCCAATGCTAATCCCTGTTGACTGGACCACATGCGATCGGTTCCCGATGCTAATCTTCCGAGCGACGATCCGCTACATCTACATGTAGTTATTATAGATGCAGCGGCTCAGTGCTCGGAAGCTTGGCAACCGAGCGCCTTTGGCTGGGGCGATGTCATCACAGTAAGGCGCACCTTCACACTTTTGACTACTTTGATTTCTCCTGCCCGCGGCTATAATGATATATCAGATCGTCAGCCATCAGGGGCAAAGTAAATTGCCTAATTGTGCCATGTGATTATATTATATTAATTATATATTCACCTCTACCTTAAAGTCGTTAAAGCTTTGTCTCATAAAAGCACACACAAAAGCGTTACTATTTTGCAACGAGCCTGTTTGTAATAAAATGCGTATGTGTTCGCTTACAAGTTTGTTCTGTGGCTCCTTACAGACAAGTTATACTCGCACCTTCTAATCATTAGCCCAAATTATTTGTATTTAGCAGGCTGTGCGGGGATGGTCGATTCGATCACATTGAGACCGGCGACGGAAGCCGACTATCGGAAGTTATCAAGCTACTTGACGATCCTCGAGATTACTTACCTTCAAAATATCATAGCTTCCTGAAAGACACCAACCGCAACTTAGTTACATTTAAGTCAAATGGAAAGGTGGTAAGTTACTATTTTGTTTTAAAAACCATTTGCGTCTTTAAAAAACAAATTAACGCATCTAGTTTAACTTGACTAGATCCATTCATCACATTTCACCCGCTCGACATAGAAATTAAATTAAATCCCGTGGTCATATACCCTATACCACAGATTAATTTAATTTCGCTATCTGAGACGTTTGTGAACTTGCATCGCCTTGACTGATGTACTCGTATCGAGCAGTTAAGATTAATTACGTCTTGGATACACAATGTGTTTGGTAATGCAGTTGATTGCGAGGGGCAAAAGAGATATAATGGGTTCTTTTTGTCAAAGAAAAACATGATTAAACAACAACAATGACTATATGACATTGTGTGCCAATACGCTACCTGACAATGTATTGTTCTGAACAGGTGGGATTTACTTTAGGTTATACTGTGGACGATGGCCAAACCATAGTCGGCCAGGCGGCACGCATCAGCAAGTCGCATCAAAAGCTGGGAATTTGGCGGCATTTAAGGAGAGCTGAAAAAATGTCTTTGGAAAAACCTAATCTGAAATACATGGCGACTGTTTTCTCTGATTGGAAAGCGAACATGAACATACCTGGTACCAAGCTACTTATGAAACGGGTGCGTAATACCAGGCGAGGCCCTCCCTCGCTTCCAATATCTGTTATTGGTAATGACCAATAATTTATTTATAGCAATGTCATTCGTCAACGAACATTTAATATTCGGATATTTTGATTTTTTTTTCCAGAGCTATATTCGTTTGGAAATCAATGCCATTCGTGGGCTTGTGAATGCTATCAAACCTAACATGCCGCAAGATCTAACACATCAGCAAACCGCATCATTACTCGCTAACCCGGATGTTAAATGGCAGTTGTTCCCGCATGGTTTCGTTATCGTCAATGCTGTGCCATACAGCATTAACTGTCCGGGAAACTTCGAGAAAATATGTCAAAACACATGTAAAGCACTTTGTAGTGGTGGCGAATCTGGGTGTCTATCTTTTGGTTCATACCATGAGGCTCCAGCTGGACTCGTTTACTATTGTGATTTCTACGGGTCATCCCTAAGTGATTTGGAGAGTCATACAGTGCAGCATATTCTACACGCCGATTCAATTCACAAGCAGGGAAAACTGTTTGTAAATGTGTATTTTCCGCCAAACATCGATGGTGAAGAGTTTCTCGGTAAATTACAAAATTTGAAGGCCAGATCACATGTGTGGATGATAAAACACGTGAAATGTACTTTTCTCGCTATCCCATTCCAAAACCTACGTCGAAGATTTAGATATGCACAGAAAAAAATTCTTTAAGTTGATGACAATAAATGGAACTCATGGTGAAATGGTAAGCTTTGATAGTTCCTAATTTAGAGTTGGCATCCATCGAGTAGAAAACTTTCCACCCGACATCACCACAATTGACCAGATTGGCTGTTGACTTAGCTTAATGTTCAGTTGTAGATAAGGTCAGAGTCCTGAGGTTCCCATACGCATTGTTAACAGGTCAAAAAAGTATATACGAAATTCAAAACGATAATTTTTCTGAATACAATTTATAAGTATCACATGGGACATCGATTGTAATCAGCAGTGTAACAACCGGCATGCAAGGCAGCTACAACAGGATTTGCCAAGGGTCACGCCCCGATGAGATACAGTGGACTACAATACGTCAGCTGGCATCATGTTGTGCTTGCAGTATACAATTTGACAGGCTTCGAACAGGACCTAGTTTGAGAGAATCACGCCCCGATGAGATACAGTGGACTACAATACGTCAGCTGGCATCATGTTGTGCTTGCAGTATACAAGATGGCAGGCTTCGAACAGGATCTAGTTTGAGAGAGTGTTCCGTATTATTCCTCCCACATTACCACAATCAATACAACATATGCATTACAGGGCTCGAAATTAGCCAGATTATTCACCGACCAAGCGGACAGGTAACCTGGAAATTCTACCGACCCTACAAATTTTCTACCGGCCCTACTTTTTCAGTTATGAATAATGGTAAAAAACATATGTATAACACGCTTTCTATTTTTATATATATTTCATTTTTTTATAAATGCAACATTTATTTCAATATTTCCAAGCATAACATGTCATTCTAAAATACAAAAAGCATCCATGTATTCAATTCAGTCAGCGTCACAATTTTCTCCACTTTCACTAATTAACCAGACAGGATTCCAGCGACTGCAGTGCTTCCCTTTTTCATGCAGTGTTCTCTAAGCTTTTTGCATCCTCTCCAAATTGGCGCTTCTTAAGCAACGATAGGTTAAAAAGGTGAAAATAACGCCACATATAGACACCTTCAGAAATTGCATACTATTAAAAAAGCGCATGCCGTTATATAGGCTTGCTTACCGACGAGTGGAAGACAACTCACAAGCAACGCAAGAAGAAAACATGCCAAGTCACGCGCGCATGACGATACGTAAGTCATACAACTGTTAGTCTGTTAGTGGGCTTATGGTTCAATGCACAGGCACTAAATGCAATAGTGCGCATTGCAATTACTGTACAAAGAAGACGAGGGAATCAAGTTTCTGTCGCTTCTTACACAACCGATAAGTCAGCGCTTACATGGGTGATGTTACGTCTTTCTGTCGCTTCTTACACATCCGATAAGTCAGCGCTTACATGGGTGATGTTACGTCTTTCTGTCGCGTCTTACACATCCGATAAGTCAGCGCTTACATGGGTGATGTTATGTCTTTCTGTCGTGTTTTACACATCCGATAAGTCAGTCCCTCAAAAATATTACTAGCGCGAGAAGAGTTGACTTGCCTATTTCCACTGTTGCATAAAGTTGGTTTTGTTGTGGTTATTACGATTCTTCATAATCATTGCAAGTGCCATTGTATATGGGAATTCCGCTTTTTTGCATAACATATGAACCCACTAAAGCATGCATACACTGGCCTTTATCTCAATTCTTATTAATACCAGTCAGAGATGATACATGGTAAATCGAATTCATGAATTCAAATAAAAATGCCTTTACGTGATGGAAAGGCGGTTGTGTTAAATTTGTCAACAAGCAGGAAATGGGGAGTCTGGTTGATTTGTTGTTGTCAAGCAACCGTTCGACTTATTCAGGTCAGTTGGTGCATGTTGTATTCAAATATGTGAGACTACCATTAGATGGCTTGGGAGGGAGCGGGGTGGGCTGTTGTCTCTTGCTGTCTCTTGCATATTTCCATCTGGACGCGCAGCAGAAATTGAAACAGCTAGTAAGCTTGAAGTTGTTGGCTGTGAAGAGACAAATAAAACAACCATGTTCTGGTCTTCCCATGCCAGATACCTGGATACTGTGCAGCCAGGTGATTACTGATCTATGATCTTCGCAAACAATCGAGGCACGTTAGTTGTGTAACGTTTTCTATGAGCCAATCTTGGCCATCGGTTTATTTACGTTTACTTTCAGTATATATACTATTGGTTCGTAAATGTATGTACGTAAGACATGATAGTAAACAGCCAAGAAGCTTTCTTATCTAATATGTTAATGATTCAAGCGGCGATTAATCACGCGAGCCCCGCTCCTGTTGCATTGAACTGGAAGCGAGGTGTTTGCACGGAATCTAGTGCTTGCTTAACCCTCCCGACACCAATTTCACCCACCACTGGCGGGCGGGTGCTAATTTCGAGCCCTGTTGATAAGCTATAAATGCACCAGACCGTTTGTGGGTTGCCAAAGAGGCAGGCGATAGTTCGTCAGCCGCGCATGACCGACCAACGGACCAGTTGAGTCAGAACGCGTTTCCCTATTTCCACGAACATTCAATTCCGAGGTGTAACTGTATACCATTGGCAATAACTAATCTGCCCGAATCTAATTACGGCACATTGTACTGAATGTAAGCGAAATTCAATCGGCAGAAGAGAGTTTCCGAGGATACGCATTCACCATGGAGTTATGGGTCATATTTGTGGTATGATGAACAGTCTCGTAATGAGTCATGAGAAAATGTGGCTAATCCGCGTATTCTAGTGTGTTTACCGGACCAAATACAAGTTTGCATACTGTCCTGGAAAAAAAATGTCATTTGCATATATTGGATTGACACTCGGTTTACTAATGTGATTTCTATGGGACACCCCCCCCCCCCCCCCCTCACAAAAAAGTCATTTGGAGTCATACAGTGCAGCATATTTTAAATTCACAAGCAGGGAAAACTGTACATTAGTTATTTGCCACAATAAAGGTAACAGTTTTAAGTCATTGTGAAGGTCACATGTACCTACAATAGAACTTGAAGATGGTAGAGAGTGAAACTCAACTATAACAAAAGCTTTATTACATAAATTTTGACAATGATAATGCAAATAACCACAACAATTACATTAGTTCAATTGTCATGTGTTTAATTTCTTTCCCATAGCAAAGTTCTCAAAATTTTGTAGAAATCCTGGCAGCGATGGTTCCGCATCTTCCATTGCAAGTTGGGAAGTGTTACTAAAACTCATGCCCTCGATAGAGCAACCTGGCATTGCTTCTTCTAACATAACAGCAACCAATGGCTTGTTATGAACACCAGTCATGTTGTGAATGTGTAATACACGTAATTTTCTGAAAAGGAAATCATACTGATTAAACTATAATATATGATTACGAGTTGAAAGCAAGATGGAATTCAGGAGAGGTGAGCTCTATCACTAAAAACGAAACTGTGACAGAGCAAAATCATAACTTGTTGTCACAGCAAACTCCACGTAAACATCATAACGTTTATAATTTTGGATTTGCTCTCAATAGCTCTTAAACAGTTACAGACGCCTCAAATAAGGCAACATTAGCAAAGAAACTGAATAACATGAGTGGAATACACAAGTTATCTGCAAGTCAATTCATAAATATCCATTAGGTATATTGACAAAACATGCCACCTAAATGTACCAGAATCACTTCTCTCTTATTGGTGACTCTGGTGGAACGGCTATAAGTCTACTGGTTAATAAGATACAGTAGTTTTAATTTCAAATAGGGTTAACATAGAACAAGAATCTTATTGTCTGTTATTTCTTAATAATACAAGGGTCAAAGATCAATGAGAGCTCATTTAATTTGCAATGATAGATTGGCACAATAGGGGTCCATGTGTGATTTGGGGCTGATAGCTTGCATCCAAATGAATGGTTAAACACACAGCTAAATTCACAATACATGCTCAGAGGATTCAGCAACATAATTACCGTAGTTTGTGGAGGCAAGCAAGACCGCGCTCTGAGACATGAGGACAATCACTGATGTCCAACATTTCAAGTGTATCTTTGAATTGGGACAGTCTATCCAAGCACCAATCATCAATATTTTGGCATCCACTTAGATTCAAATACCGTAAATGGACAAGATTGACTGCAGTGAACAGAACAAATTTTGTCATGTTATATGAATATAGTTGCAAAACAATAAAACATTTCCACGTGAGATTTAGATGAAAGATTCCATAGCTGTTGATTAAAATCATATACAAATACTAATATCTGAGACTTACCAAAGTTATCAAAGCTGTGATAGAAGAGTTCCATATTGGAAGCATCAATTCCCTCAAGACTGAATGACTTATCCATTAAATTTGGTAAGGGTACCTTTTTGTCTTTTGTAAGTTTATACCAGTGGTCAATATCAACAAATTTAGCTGCACCGCCTCTGGCAATGATAAAATGAGATGTTGCCAAGTCTGGACCTAGCACTTGATGACGCTGAGGTATAAAACTGTATAACAAAATGCAAGGTTTAATTACTGAGTTCAAAATTTCAAACCAAATAACGAGCAAGGAAAATAGTACCTCAGATTTCGCAACAATAAACTACTAAGGACCATATGTAAACTGAAATGATAATACAATAATAACAGGTGACATACTTGTGGTCATTTTCAATAATTTTTTCTTGTCTTCTTTTTATCCATTTTCTTATAGCAGTAGGGGATAAATCTATTTTCTGCTGCAGTTTAGCAATCAAGGCACGATTTACCCCTTTCTTGTTACTGTATATAAGTGTACGTATTCTGGATTGTTGGCCATTCTCCAATTTCAGTAGGAGTGGACATATCTGAAATGAAATTAAAATACAGCTCATTGAAAAGTTGACAACAACACTGTTAGTTGAAGCGATGCAGCACCTTAACCTTAACAGTTTACAACCATCCTGAGTTCAGGATGCACCACAATGACATCATGCATGGAATGCATCAACAGCACACTTTTTTTTAACAGATGAGAAATGGGGTATTCATATTTTGTTACAGGAACTGATGACCTCAGGGACAGCCAATGGAAGCTGGCTGGCTCCTTTACTGTTTCAGCATTCTCCAATGCCTATCCCCATGCTCTCTTTGCCTTTCCAGCAGGAAGGGCGAGGCGATGGGCAAGGTGTGATAATGGTTGCACGGCGTCAGTTTCATACCAGCACCACCTACGCGACCAGTCATCACTGTTGTCCCATCAGTAGCAAGTGATTTACTTATGTGTCATCAATATTTCTTGTTTCACTGTGAATGTGGACACACTTTATGGTCACAGTGATGACGATGAGATGTCAGTTGAATGGTAACAGAAAACGGATGTTTATTTCTGAATGAGGGGGTACAAATTCTGTATACCACAAGTCTGAATATAAATTACAAAACTGTTGTATGAAGTAACTCTGGTGATGTCCAAAGGCTAATGATGAGCTGGAATTTCCAAACTGGTATGTGCCATAGGGAGTTGGCCTAGCAACTTGGTCCGTACGACGGTGACTATATCGTTGCCCGAATACTGAATGTATGTAACTTTTGGGAACGGAGGTATTTATACAAGTGTGTGGCGTCGTCAGCAAGCGTGGAGGTACAATTACCTTTAGCTTTAATTGAAGATCAAACGGGCTGATGTTGATTGTCATGGGAATTGACAGGTTTGGAATGTTTATTTCAAAGGGCTCTACTTGCTACGCCGGGACTATCGAATTTGGAAACTGACCTGTTCAGAAAATATGCTTCAGTTATCAAGGTTTGGTATTTGAGGGGGATTATTGAGGGGGATTATGACTCCACACTGGTTGACAACAGTTAATACATAAAATCTAATTGATAAGCACATATACCCTATACATGCTCAGGATGACCGAAGTGCTTGAGTGAGGCATGTGGATCTATACTGGTAGCAACCAGTATAGAACATGCCTGGAACGGGGACCCTCTATAAGGGGTGCAGAATACAAATTTCAGGACTTTTTTTTACAAAGATGTGTAATTGCATGATAATGTGTCGAATTTGCAATCAGTGTTGATCACTTTCAGTAGTGCGTTTCCCCAAAATGCTCCAAAGTAATTATTTTTCTGACTTAAAAAGTTGATACCTCTTGCAAATTTGGTGCTGATTTCCCCCTCCTAATTTTGGAAAGGGGTAAAATACCATCCCAATCCTAGAAAAACCTAGCAAGTCCTTTTTGAAGCAGTAAGTTGAGAAACGGGCATGGGAGATCAAATATATTATGTTGTTTTGGTACAATTCGTCATAATAAATTGCATTCTTGTGCGCAAGCTCCACAGAGGTTCATTTTACAAGATGCCTAGCCACCAACATAATAGAGATTCTCTGCAATCACAACTCAACATCTAACCACGGACGGACTACTCAGACATCCTGTAGGGCTACACCAAGGTACGATATTGCACTGCTAATAGACTAACGAGTAAGTCATGTACGACGTCTTATTGGTATCTATTTATATGGAGCTTATCGGTCATACAGGTTTTTTCAGGGCACCCAAAATGCATTGCGTACTACGATGCCTTAGCAACTGTGAATACAAGCGTTCGGTGATATGCTGCAAACGGAGTAAATAATGTCTTTCTTTGGAGCCACAAAATATGTAGTGTAAAATTATATTATATACTGGGTGGTTTTTCTTCTGCCGTTCATTGTCTGTGGTCAGATGGTAGCCCGTGCATAACGTCTTGTTGGTATATATTTATACTACCGTCAGATAGGGGCTAGTCAAGTGATAGCTTAGTCTGTGACACATTAGCTTTATTGCACGCTCCCAAGATACCAAAATAAAAAGAGTCAAACACTTAAATACTCACAGCTGTCACCCAAATGTCACTGAATATTGAAATGAGTCAACCAAACCCCGGTCGGACAATGATACATAACAAAAGAAGCGTCTTGCAGGGCTATAGTAAACAATATGAATATCCGTAGCTGTCACCCTGCTGAATATTGAGATGAGTCAACCATATGAATACCCATAGCTACCACCTTGTCACCCTGAATATTGAGACGTGTCAATTGTATGAATACCCATAGCTGTCACCCCATTAAATAGTGAAATAGAGTCAACCATTGAATACTCACAGCTGTGAACAAACTGATCATCATGATAGCTCAACCCATTTAGTACCTACACTATATATTAATTGAAATCAGTCTACCGGGAGAAAATTAAGCAAATCAGACCATTGAATATCAGTTGTCAACCCACTGCTTAACAAAGTTCTTTCAACTACCACAGTTAACCCTTTTCTAACTCAAGATGCATACCTAAAGTGATCAACCTTGTTGTCCACTCGAATGTCATAAATCTTCAACCAACCAAATACAATTTTATACAAACATTATAGATTTATACCTACAGAATCTTATGTATTGTCAACCTATGTTTACCAATAGTCAATCAACTTAAGATGTTATGTTATCAAGCCATTTGGATACTTATAAGGTGACCTAAACTCCAGCTAAAGATACAGCAGCTGAGCTGGGTAGGTCATGCGGCTTATTGAGCCTCCCTATTATCGCCTATTCAACTACGGAAATGAGAAGAATATGTTATAAGAAATCAATATAGTTTATGAAGTTATATACCGTCTGAGTAGTTTGATACAATGTTATTATTTTCTACCTGTAAAGACAAACGACGACCGAGCAGTGACATTTTCCCAGTGACAGTGTGTTGTTTATTAGTGGAAAAGTGAGATTGTCAGCGACCCTGACCTTCGGTTGTGGCACTTCCGGTAGCAGATACCCGGATATTGTGTACACAACAAGCGAAATGGCTGAGAAAGTGCTTGATGAGCTGCTCTGTTTTCTGGGAGATGCTATCTTCCAAATACCAGTTAGGACATTTATGGATGAGAATTGTTCAAGTATGTGCCATTGCATATCAACCAAAATGTCATTTCCGTATAATAACTTGTTCAAATTGTTTATCAACCCGTAATGATTGTTGCCGTATCCATAGCATGGGAAAATATCGCAGCGTGCGGCTGGGAGTAGCACCGGCGCTGGGGGAGTCCAGGGTGCTAGGATTGCTGACTGTGCTTAACTAGGGCTGTCAGTGATTTTTTTTTTCAAATTCATTGTATCTTGTTAAAATTATACATGAAGATAGGTATACTCATGAGGATTATAAAAAGGTATGTTTCATTTTTTTAAGTCAATTAGAAAAAAAGTGATTGAGGTTTTGTGCCAGAATTGTACGGTAAGGGATAACAGCCACTGTATATGTCTTATATGTAAAATATAATAGTAAAATTATACCACACGAAATGTATGAATCTAGAGGATTCTAATTAGCTATGTTTCTTTTTTACAAGTCAATTAGTCAAAAAGTTATTGAGGTTTCAAATTTTATGGTATTGCTTTGGTTTTGTGCCAGAATTCTACAGTAAGGGATAACAGACACTTTTCATGTCTTATGTTTTGAATATCATAGTGAAATTATACCACAAGATGTATCATCAGGGAGAGATTCAAATGCGAATTGTTTAACCGCAATGGTTGTGAATATTATGTGTGCCATTACGCAGCTTATATAAGGATGGGGCGAACTGACGATAAACTCGGCATGTACTCCATGAACGAATCTGACACAAAACGTGGTTAACAGAATCTCTTTGATGTGTTAATTCTGGGTGGTGCCCTTGGCAACGAGCAGCTCGCGCAACCGTCGTTGAAATATATATATATATATATATATCATATATATATATATATGTATACTGTATATATATGATATATATATATATATATATACATCATCTGCAATCATCTTATAAGAGAGATTTATCTCTGCTGAATATGGAAAAAAAATATCATGTTTTGATCGGAAAGCTTTCAGAAATCACTGGGATTGAGGTGTTTGGTTGTTAATGTTGAACATCTGACCTGGCATGTTACTGTAATCAAGTCATTCTGAGACTTACCAAAGTTATCAAAGCTGTGATAGAAGAGTTCCATATTGGAAGCATCAATTCCCTCAAGACTGAATGACTTATCCATTAAATTTGGTAAGGGAACCTTTTTGTCTTTTGTAAGTTTATACCAGTGGTCAATATCAAAAATTTAGCTGCAATGCCTCTGGCAAACGGAGTAAATAATGTCTTTCTTTGGAGCCACAAAATATGTAGTGTAAAATTATATTATATACTGGGTGGTTTTTTCTGCCGTTCATTGTCTGTGGTCAGATGGTAGCCCGTGCATAACGTCTTGTTGGTATATATTATACTACCGTCAGATAGGGGCTAGTCAAGTGATAGCTTAGTCTGTGACACATTAGCTTTATTGCACGCTCCCAAGATACCAAAATAAAAAAAGTCAAACACTTAAATACTCACAGCTGTCACCCAAATGTCACTTGCATTGAAATGAGTCAACCAAACCCCGGTGGACAATGATACATAACAAAAGAAGCGTCTTGTCAGGGCTATAGTAAACAATATGAATATCCGTAGCTGTCACCATGCTGAATATTGAGATGAGTCAACCATATGAATACCCATAGCTACCACCTTGTCACCCAAATATTGAGACGTGTCAATTGTATGAATACCCATAGCTGTCACCCCAGTAAATAGTGAAATAGAGTCAACCATTGAATACTCACAGCTGTGAACAAAACTGATCATCATGATAGCTCAACCCATTTAGTACCTACACTATATATTAATTGAAATCAGTCTACCGGGAGAAAATTAAGCAAATCAGCCATGAATATCAGTTGTCAACCCACGGTGTAGCTTAACAAAGTTCTTTCATATCGCACAGTTAACCCTGTTTCTAACTCAAGATGCATACAAAGTATGCTCAAGATCGTTTCTGTCCACTCGAATGTCTTAAATCTTCAACCATCAAATACTATTTTATACAAACATTATAGATTTATACCTACACGCGCTTACGTATTGTCAACGTATGTCTTCCGCGTCAACCAACTTAAGGTGTTATGTTATCAAGCTTTGACACTTATAAGGTGACCTAACCCCCAGCTAAAGAGTTGCTCAGCTGAGGTGGGTAGGTCCGGCGGAAGATTGAGCCTCCCTATTATCGCCTATTCAACTACGGAAATGAGAAGAATATGTTATAAGAAATCAATATAGTTTATGAAGTTATATACCGTCTGAGTAGCTTGATACAATGTTATTATTTTCTACCTGTAAAGACAAACGACGACCGAGCAGTGACATTTTCCCAGTGACAGTGTGTTGTTATTAGTGGAAAAGTGAGATTGTCAGCGACCCTGACCTTCGGTTGTGGCACTTCCGGTAGCAGATACCCGGATATTGTGTACACAACAAGCGAAATGGCTGAGAAAGTGCTTGATGAGCTGCTCTGTTTTCTGGGAGATGCTATCTTCCAAATACCAGTTAGGACATTTATGGATGAGAATTGTTCAAGTATGTGCCATTGCATATCAACCAAAATGTCATTTCCGTATAATAACTTGTTCAAATTGTTTAACAACCCGTAATGATTGTTGCCGTATCCATAGCATGGGAAAATATCGCAGCGTGCGGCTGGGAGTAGCACCGGCGCTGGGGGAGTCCAGGGTGCTAGGATTGCTGACTGTGCTTAACTAGGGCTGTCAGTGATTTTTTTTTTCAAATTCATTGTATCTTGTTAAAATTATACATGAAGATAGGTATACTCATGAGGATTATAAAAAGGTATGTTTCATTTTTTTAAGTCAATTAGAAAAAAAGTGATTGAGGTTTTGTGCCAGAATTGTACGGTAAGGGATAACAGCCACTGTATATGTCTTATATGTAAAATATAATAGTAAAATTATACCACACGAAATGTATAATCTAGAGGATTCTAATAAGCTATGTTTCTTTTTTTAAGTCAATTAGTCAAAAAGTTATTGAGGTTTCAAATTTTATGGTATTGCTTTGGTTTTGTGCCAGAATTCTACAGTAAGGGATAACAGACACTTTTCATGTCTTATGTTTTGAATATCATAGTGAAATTATACCACAAGATGTATCATCAGGGAGAGATTCAAATGCGAATTGTTTAACCGCAATGGTTGTGAATATTTGTGTGCCATTACACAGCTTATATAAGGCTGGGGCGAACTGACGATAAACTCGGCATGTACTCCATGAACGAATCTGACACAAAACGTGGTTAACAGAATCTCTTTGATGTGTTAATTCTGGGTGGTGCCCTTGGCAACGAGCAGCTCGCGCAACCGTCGTTGAAATATATATATATATATATATATATATATATATATATATATATATATATATATATATATATATATATATATATATATATATATATATATGTATATGTATATATATATTTATATATATATACATCATCTGCAATCATCTTATAAGAGATGTTTATCTCAGAATATGGAAAAAATATCATGTTTTGATCCGAAAGCTTTCAGAAATCACTGGGATTGAGGTGTTTGGTTGTCTTGCAGGGCTATAGTAAACATATGAATATCCGTAGCTGTCACCCTGCTGAATATTGAGATGAGTCAACCATATGAATACCCATAGCTACCACCTTGTCACCCTGAATATTGAGACGTGTCAATTGTATGAATACCCATAGCTGTCACCCCATTAAATAGTGAAATAGAGTCAACCATTGAATACTCACAGCTGTGAACAAACTGATCATCATGATAGCTCAACCCATTTAGTACCTACACTATATATTAATTGAAATCAGTCTACCGGGAGAAAATTAAGCAAATCAGCCCATTGAATATCAGTTGTCAACCCACTGCTTAACAAAGTTCTTTCAACTACCACAGTTAACCCTTTTCTAACTCAAGATGCATACCTAAAGTGATCAACCTTGTTGTCCACTCGAATGTCATAAATCTTCAACCAACCAAATACAATTTTATACAAACATTATAGATTTATACCTACAGAATCTTATGTATTGTCAACCTATGTTTACCAATAGTCAATCAACTTAAGATGTTATGTTATCAAGCCATTTGGATACTTATAAGGTGACCTAAACTCCAGCTAAAGATACAGCAGCTGAGCTGGGTAGGTCATGCGGCTTATTGAGCCTCCCTATTATCGCCTATTGCCGAACTCGGTTATGAGAAGAATATCGTTATAACCCATCAATCCCGGTTTACCCTGGCATATACCGTCTGCGCAGTGAAAACAATGTTATTATTTTCTACCTGTAAAGGACAAACGACGACCGAGCGAGTGACGGTATTTTCCCAGTGACAGCGTGTTGTTATTAGTGGAAAAGTGAGATTGTCAAAGACCCTGACCTTCGGTTTTCTGGCACACCCGGTAGCAGATACCCGGATGTCGTGTACACAACAAGCGAAATGGCTGAGAAAGTGCTTGATGAGCTGCTCTGTTTTCTGGGAGATGCTATCTTCCAAAGACCAGTTAGGACATTTATGGATGAGAATGTTCAAGTATGTGCCATTTTGTGCATATCAACCATCAATGTCATTTCTACACTATAATAACTTGTTCAAATGTTTACAACCCGTAATTTATTGCTTAATCCATAGCATGGGAAATTAAGCAGCGTGCGGCTGGGAGCTAGCACGGCGCTGGGGGAGTCGCCAGGGTGCTAGGATTGCTGACTGTGCTTAACTAGTCGATGTCAGTGATTTTTTTTTTCAAATTCATTGTATTTGTTATTCTATATTATACATGAAGATAGGTACTCATGAGGATTATAAAAAGGTATGTTTCATTTTTTTAAGTCAATTAGAAAAAAAGTGATTGAGGTTTTGTGCCAGAATTGTACGGTCTATATTAACAGCCACTGTATATGTCTTATATGTAAATGATATAATAGTAAAATTATACCACACGAAATGTATCTTCTACAGGATTCTAATTAGCTATGTTTCTTTTTTTTAAGTCAATTAGTCAAAAAGTTATTGAGGTTTCAAATTTTATGGTATTGCTTTGGTTTTGTGCCATGAATTCTACAGTAAGGGATAACAGACACTTTTCATACTAATGTTTTGAATATCATAGTGAATGTTTTTTGCACAAGATGTATCATCAGGGAGAGATTCAAATGCGAATTGTTTAACCGCAATGGTTGTGAATATTTGTGTGCCATTACGCAGCTTATATAGGTACTGGGGCGAGACTGACGATAAATCGGCATGTACTCCATGAACGAATCTGACACAAAACGTGGTTTCAACAGAATCTCTTCCTGATGTGTTAATTCTGGGTGGTGCCCTTGGCAACGAGCAGCTCGCGCAACCGTCGTTGAAATATATATATATATATATATATCTATATATATATATATGTATATGTATATATATATATATATATATATATATACATCATCTGCAATCATCTTATAAGAGATGTTTATCTCAGAATATGGAAAAAAATATCATGTTTTGATCGGAAAGCTTTCAGAAATCACTGGGATTGAGGTGTTTGGTTGTTAATGTTGAACATCTGACCTGGCATGTTACTGTAATCAAGTCATTCTGAGACTTACCAAAGTTATCAAAGCTGTGATAGAAGAGTTCCATATTGGAAGCATCAATTCCCTCAAGACTGAATGACTTATCCATTAAATTTGGTAAGGGAACCTTTTTGTCTTTTGTAAGTTTATACCAGTGGTCAATATCAACAAATTTAGCTGCACCGCCTCTGGCAAACGGAGTAAATAATGTCTTTCTTTGGAGCCACAAAATATGTAGTGTAAAATTATATTATATACTGGGTGGTTTTTCTTCTGCCGTTCATTGTCTGTGGTCAGATGGTAGCCCGTGCATAACGTCTTGTTGGTATATATTTATACTACCGTCAGATAGGGGCTAGTCAAGTGATAGCTTAGTCTGTGACACATTAGCTTTATTGCACGCTCCCAAGATACCAAATAAAAAGAGTCAAACACTTAAATACTCACAGCTGTCACCCAAATGTCACTGAATATTGAAATGAGTCAACCAAACCCCGGTCGGACAATGATACATAACAAAAGAAGCGTCTTGCAGGGCTATAGTAAACAATATGAATATCCGTAGCTGTCACCCTGCTGAATATTGAGATGAGTCAACCATATGAATACCCATAGCTACCACCTTGTCACCCTGAATATTGAGACGTGTCAATTGTATGAATACCCATAGCTGTCACCCCATTAAAAAGTGAAATAGAGTCAACCATTGAATACTCACAGCTGTGAACAAACTGATCATCATGATAGCTCAACCCATTTAGTACCTACACTATATATTAATTGGAAATCAGTCTACCGGGAGAAAATTAAGCAAATCAGACCATTGAATATCAGTTGTCAACCCACTGCTTAACAAAGTTCTTTCAACTACCACAGTTAACCCTTTTCTAACTCAAGATGCATACCTAAAGTGATCAACCTTGTTGTCCACTCGAATGTCATAAATCTTCAAAAAGTATGCCAAATACAATTTTATACAAACATTATAGATTTATACCTACAGAATCTTATGTATTGTCAACCTATGTTTACCAATAGTCAATCAACTTAAGATGTTATGTTATCAAGCCATTTGGATACTTATAAGGTGACCTAAACTCCAGCTAAAGATACAGCAGCTGAGCTGGGTAGGTCATGCGGCTTATTGAGCCTCCCTATTATCGCCTATTCAACTACGGAAATGAGAAGAATATGTTATAAGAAATCAATATAGTTTATGAAGTTATATACCGTCTGAGTAGTTTGATACAATGTTATTATTTTCTACCTGTAAAGACAAACGACGACCGAGCAGTGACATTTTCCCAGTGACAGTGTGTTGTTATTAGTGGAAAAGTGAGATTGTCAGCGACCCTGACCTTCGGTTGTGGCACTTCCGGTAGCAGATACCCGGATATTGTGTACACAACAAGCGAAATGGCTGAGAAAGTGCTTGATGAGCTGCTCTGTTTTCTGGGAGATGCTATCTTCCAAATACCAGTTAGGACATTTATGGATGAGAATTGTTCAAGTATGTGCCATTGCATATCAACCAAAATGTCATTTCCGTATAATAACTTGTTCAAATTGTTTATCAACCCGTAATGATTGTTGCCGTATCCATAGCATGGGAAAATATCGCAGCGTGCGGCTGGGAGTAGCACCGGCGCTGGGGGAGTCCAGGGTGCTAGGATTGCTGACTGTGCTTAACTAGGGCTGTCAGTGATTTTTTTTTCAAATTCATTGTATCTTGTTAAAATTATACATGAAGATAGGTATACTCATGAGGATTATAAAAAGGTATGTTTCATTTTTTTAAGTCAATTAGAAAAAAAGTGATTGAGGTTTTGTGCCAGAATTGTACGGTAAGGGATAACAGCCACTGTATATGTCTTATATGTAAAATATAATAGTAAAATTATACCACACGAAATGTATAATCTAGAGGATTCTAATAAGCTATGTTTCTTTTTTTAAGTCAATTAGTCAAAAAGTTATTGAGGTTTCAAATTTTATGGTATTGCTTTGGTTTTGTGCCAGAATTCTACAGTAAGGGATAACAGACACTTTTCATGTCTTATGTTTTGAATATCATAGTGAAATTATACCACAAGATGTATCATCAGGGAGAGATTCAAATGCGAATTGTTTAACCGCAATGGTTGTGAATATTTGTGTGCCATTACGCAGCTTATATAAGGCTGGGGCGAACTGACGATAAACTCGGCATGTACTCCATGAACGAATCTGACACAAAACGTGGTTAACAGAATCTCTTTGATGTGTTAATTCTGGGTGGTGCCCTTGGCAACGAGCAGCTCGCGCAACCGTCGTTGAAATATATATATATATATATATATATATATATATATATATATATATATATATATATATATATATATATATATATATATATATATATATATATATATATATACATCATCTGCAATCATCTTATAAGAGATGTTTATCTCAGAATATGGAAAAAAATATCATGTTTTGATCGGAAAGCTTTCAGAAATCACTGGGATTGAGGTGTTTGGTTGTTAATGTTGAACATCTGACCTGGCATGTTACTGTAATCAAGTCATTCTGGCAACTGTACCCTGTGGGTCGTGTAGGGGGGATAATAGGCCCACTGTATCCTCCTGCATGTCGTAAGAGGCGATTTTAAGGGGGCAACCTTTTGGCTGTGGGTTGCGACTGGTGTCGGTGGGTAACTGGATGAGAGGCTGGAATGGCCTGGTCCAGTCAATCGGCTGGTGGTGACTTGCCCTAGGATAATCGTTTGCGTTTTTATCTTTGTGTCGTTCTCCATGTGTTTTCCTCCTTTTTTACCATTTATCCTAGAAGGCGGCTGCTTAATCGGGTCAAACTTATCAATTTACCTTTCGAGGCGTCATATAACACATCAGTGTTGGTGTGCTGTTAAACCATATACCTACCCTACCTTACCTTCATTCTGGCAACTAGACAAATGCATGAACAATGTAAAAAAAAATGTTGCAATAATCTATGCATGTTAAAATGTAAAGGTCATTCCACACTTTTCTTTTGAAGTTTTATGCAACTTATTTAACAACTCTACTTTTATTTTTCAGTATTTTACCCTTCCATTGAAATTGACCTGGAACACAAAGCTGTTCATGCAAAGTACAAGAAACTTGTAAGTGATAACAAGTAATATTTTTGGCAGCATCTATCTTTTTAAAACACTTATCACAACAAGCCATTAACTTGTTTGCTTCTACTTCAGATTGATGCTCTTTTAGAAGGATTCTGTAAAGATGCCAAGATCAGCATTGATGAAGCTATTAAGGGTGTTAACAAGCTGAGTGAGATTCCTGATTTGAAAGAAGTGTTTTATGTATGTATTATTTTGAGTTCTCACATGCATTTTTAGCACATTCACTTGTCTTAACCATAATTCAAAACTGCTATTTGTTATAGTGCAGTCACTAATAGTGGCCTCTGCTTGTGATTAGATGTTGTTTGAGCAAATTCATTCGGCAACAGACTTTGAGGTTTTCACTCAAGTGATGACAAAACGGAACATTATGATACAAGAGCAAGTTCTAGTGATGATCATAGCGGCTACTGGAGGGTTGCCAGAAAGCTTGTCCACTGCATCTGAACAGCAAAAGGGATCGCAGCTGAGAGGGACAGAGGATCAACAAGAAGAAGATGTCCTACGTCAAGTTATGCTGTTAGTTTGCCGTCATATATCCTCTTATTAACACACCCATCTTTATTAAAAATGCATTTTTTATCCCCTTGAAAACAGGACATAAGTTCGCTTTGTTTGTTGTTACCATAAACAATTGCATGGTGGAGTTGTTTTTAATTTTGTGTTGTTCTGATTGTCCTCACCCATTGTCAGTGACTCTCACAGTCACTATACATATTAAATCTCTTATTTGCGTCATAGAAAGTCTCAAAAAGAGCAAGATAAGGTTACAGCTGCTAAACGCAAAGAGGAAGATCAGATCAAGAAAACACTGGAACTCTCCAAGCATGAAGCCAGAGCTCTGGAGGAAGAGCGACGTGGCATGGAAGAGGGCATGAAGAAACTGGTGCTGGATTCTAGTTCCGTCCCAGCAGCCGGTGGGAGTCGATTGCCCCCGCCTGCTGTGTATGCTGCCTCCAGGACCAATGATGCAGTGAAGGTGAGATACCTGAAAGAAAATTACGTGGTATGGGAATAGTTTTTGCAATGTGGACATTTTTTATATGGACACTGCTGAGTGTCATACTCCCTGAAATATATTGTATTATCATATGCTAGATGTAATATTTCTGCTGAAAGAAATGAGGAATTAATTTTTTTAAACTAGCCTCTGAATTTTTTTTTTTTTGCATGAAATACATTGTTGTTGTATATGGTTATATTCCGAATAGTTTCCTTTTTGTAGCCTAAGGCTTCTGTTGCCATGGCACCTGGAACAACTCAAGTTTCTGCCCCACCAGCAACCAAATCAGCCGTGTCCTCCTCACAAGCAGCCAACCAATGGCTGCAATCAGCTCAGGAGGAGGCTTCAACCACATCTCAGGCACACATGGCCATGGCTGTAGGTGCTCCATTGGTTTATAGACATTTATAAAATATTAGTAGTAAGATTCACCGAAGGATATATCGACCCAATTAACAGTATCACAAGTGAATTGTGATAAACCATTTTCTTTATACTTTGTGTAAAATATATTGAAGGAATGGTTATATTTCTTGTTTGTTATTAATTGTCTATATTGGAGCATGTGCTTCTATCACAAAGCCCTTTGACAGTTAAACAAGAATTTCATCCATGTTTTCTGCCTGCAAGCATTCTTCTAAAAGCAATGCATTTACACATTTTTTTATTTCCTTGACCTGCAAATTTTATAATTGTATACACAGTGTAAATAAGTTTTTCTGGATACTTTAATAGGCGAGCATGGCAAAGCTTAGTCCCGAGGAGCTGAAGCAGCGCCAGAAGTTTCTGGCCGAGCAACGTGACAAGCTGCTAGCCATGAAGAAGGAGACGAGAGAGAAGCAGCTTGGAGATGCTGCTCTCTCCCAGCCTCAACGTCCACAGTCAGCCCGTGCAGCTCGCTCCATGATGACAAAGGATATTGATGGCAGTAAGGCAGAGGATGAGAAGAAAATAGCTATGCGACGGGCCATTGCTGAAAAACTTAGACAGGAGGTGATAGGTAAGTAGACAATAGAAGTAGACACCTGCTGTTATGATCTGGTTTTTGTTTCACCTGAATAGTTTTAAGTTGGCGGCAAAGTCTTATTTCTGTAACCTCTGTGAAAAGTACTTTTTTTTGTCAGTGTGCTTCACAACTCAGTATTGTGTTGTCTTGTATGATACTCTGAGAATTTGAGTTTATAATGGCAAATGCAACCTTTATGTGCTTGTCTTGCTCGACTAATTCATTGAAAATATATTGTTTTTTTCGGTTATATATACACATAATATACAAATTGAAATCAAATCATATGAGGCTATATACAAGTTTCCATCATAAATAAGGCTACATTTGCTGACCTGTGTTACTCAACTTTTGGACAGCAGGACAATATAGTAATCAATAGATTTGGTGGTCAACTATGTAACAAAGTCACCAAGCCATTATCAGGATTTATTCTTCGTAATGTAGTTATAATATATATATATATATATATATATATATATATATATATATATATATCAGCCACAGTTGATTTTGCTATCATCATTTTTTAATGATATATATTATATTCCATCATTGAATCCATTGGAAGGATAATCCCTTTTGGATAATCATCATGCCATTAGCTCATCTGTGATCTAATTTGTATGATTTGTTTTGTGAAAAAATACACACTCTGCAATGTCTATATCCGTCCAATTTTGCACATTCCTTTGTGTGTTTTGTGCACTGTGATATTAAGTGTGCTTGATTGTTCTCTAATATCATTGGTATATTGTATTGTATTTTGTCGAGTTTATCATCAAATCCCTCTCATTGGATTTGACCGCTGGGAGCTTGAATGGCTTATCTGGTTGGATGATGTGCTAAAATGTCAACAATGTTACTTGCTACTATATACCTGTTACCTTGTTATGTTTTGGGATATGGGGTGGGTTATCAATTGGTTGTGGAGATGTAGCAAACATTACCTGGCGACAAAGAACAATTGAGGTTTTGACAAGATAATATGCCAGTATTAAGATTCCCTTTAACTGCACTGACCAGTTACTAGGCTCTGGGGGCCATAAAGACTCTTGGTCTTGGCCAGGATGATCTGAACCAATATTGTGGTAAGACAGGCTCTACCAATAACCGTTGTGATGCTCCATAGATATGCAAATCTGTCCATTTACATGTTGACATTGGTAAATAAATACACATAAGTTTCACAAGCTGTTTTCCCTTTAATGTTGTACTTTTACTCTATGAATTTGTTTGTTGTAATGTAGTGTCTGTATATGGTGCTAGTGTGTAATTCCATTGAACATATTTGATTGGTGAAGAACTCTCACTGAGCCTTATTCCACCTCCACTTTTATATTTAGAGTCCTATGCTTTCACATCAATTGCTCGAGGTCAAATTTTTAAAAGCTTTCGACTAAGTTTTGGGTTAATGTTATACTCAATAAATATCCCAAGAAGTTGTTATAATACTTAAGTTCTCTGTTCATCCTGAATAAGTATTTAAAGCTTGAGTAAGGACGAGTTAAAGTTTTCAAGTGACGCAAATTTTTGTGTTCCATGATATATTTTGACTCTTTCGACTTTGATATTTCAGCCCATCCTAAATGAAGGATCCCTATTTGATAGCATCTGGGTAGGTAAATAAGAGCTTGGTGTCTCTGTGGTCCATCTCCAATTGATTTCACATGATAATTTTTCTTTTGTCAGTTGACATTTCCACCGACATTGCTCTGTAGTACATGGTATGCATGTTCTACCAGTTGTTATCCTTTTGACTAGTATTGTGATTGTTTGCAAAAACCTGCAGTTGCAGAATTTGTGGTGTGTTTGTGATATTAATATTTACATTGATATCAATTCATGTCTTTAAAACAGGACGTATGTTTTGTCAGCATCTACAGACAAATGATAGGGACCAATTTTTCTATGCAGAATATTTTCAACAGTTGGCTCTTTACAAATTTGCATAGCAACATCCTATGCATGAATGATCTAGATGAAAGACTGTGGTGTGTAGAAATTCAGAATTGTGGAGTGGTTCATCTCAACAAACTAATGTGACTCATTTCATTGTCTGCACAACTTCATTTACTTAATGGCCATTTGACTATAATATTTCACAATGATCCTGTTTCTCTATACTTGTTTCTTTAATCAGAAAGAAAGTACCACCTCATTAAGCAATTTTCCATTAGTACAATTGAAATGATTCAACTTGAAGAATAAAACATTTTCCAGTCCAATTGGACCACAGCCTACCAAGTCTCACTTTTTTGTGTGAAACACAGGCCGGTGAAGCAGGCCGATGGTTGCAAAACTTATGTTAGGTTGAATACAATGTTTTTATGGGGGACTCATAACATATGTTTCAGTGCAGCAGTTTTATCATAATAATTACATTTATGTAGTCATGTAATTATCAAACTACATGCCACCAATGCAGCCCTGCACAGAGAACGAACAAACTGGCAGTTACAAAATAGCAATTTCCTGCTATATTTACTTTAGTCTTGGTCAAGCTAATTGATAAGCAATCAAAACATTTTAGTTGTAATAAGAACACTCTTGGTTATTGTAAATATTTATTCATGAAGTTTTGATTCATACTATTTGCTTCTGTATTTGTCAACAGAAGTTAAAATTGTTGCTGATACAAAAGTCATTTTCCCTGCTATGTACAAAAGACAGACGAACTCTACAAATGAGAATATGTTGGCTGTGTTTGTGAGATGGTAAGCACTTAGATGATGCATATGATAGAACACATTATCCCCTGCAGCAGCTTACCCTATGTAAACTGTAGCCACAACAAGATACCATGAAATATGGAAATAAAGCTGTCCACCCAACACATAAGTGCATTCTCCTCAATCTGTAAGGCCATTCACACATGAATCGGGTAATCGGGTTAAGTTCCATTACATGATCAGCCATTTGCTACATGATCAGTCATTCCAAAATGCATTAATCTAATTAAAACCATTGTCAAACACATGATACATTTTCCCATTTTGACATGTAAAGGGAGAAATGTGAGAGGTATTACCTAAGCTTTAGTCAGGAGAAAGCAAGTTCCCCTTAGAACAGACTAAGGTATGAAAGTCGAGCTGAAATACAAGTTGACAAAACATGAAACTTACTATTTTCACACAAAATGAAATCAGTGATGAGAGAATTAAGCGTTCTAAAGTCGATAACATCACAGGCACACATCAGGCTTACCACTGGCATGCAAACACAGTTGCATTAACAGACCACAAACGAACACCCGACCGCAATCACATGCACACCATTCTGCACAGGGAATCAAGATCATACTGGAGATCTAATAAATATGACTGTCTCTTATGGACCAGCAGTTCGCCGTCGATTTCATGGCAGATCCCTGATTTGATGGAGACAATGTTCACGTACACATCACTGCCTACTGTCTGCGACACATGTCACTTTCAACAGCAGTTAAGTCACACTAGGCCAACACAGGGAGGATGATGACATTGAATTTCCGCTGCCTTTTAAAGTTTCTGTCTAGAAGACCTACATGTCATTTGCTTGGCTCCTTCTGCTTGGATATATTTGTCCAGTGGGGATTTGTGAACCAGCGCTGGGCTAACATGGACAGATCTAGGAAGCATGGCAAGACTGAGTAGATGAGGGTATTTAGTAGAGTAGTGTGCTATGTAGACAGGCGAGGTCGTTTGGCAGTGGGCAGGTCCTTGGTACATTCCCCTTCTTCAGCCTCCTCGTCCTCATCCTCCTCAGAGTCTTCATCGGGGTAATCAACCAGACCCACCAGGCCAGACTGCACACACACATGCAATTACACATGCATCTCAAATAGAGTCATGCTTTTAGCTACATTAGTGCAACATCAGCTACGTAACAAGAGGCCAATATGCCTCGAAGCTCACAGAGACCTAGGGATAAATCAGGAAGCTCTAGCCTTTTTTTGACATGACTTAATAACAATCACCACAAAGGCAAAAGCAAGTAGACAGACAAATGTCTGATATTAAAAAAATGGATAAAACGGGATATAAAAACAGTATCAGAGCAATGTATGTCATAAGAATTTACCTTTTTATTGGCTGAATGGGCAGACGTTTCATCTTCCGTGGGAGCTGTGGGTGCTGCTGGACTGTTTTGGTTAGTGCTTGTTAAAGAGACAGGTGAGGTCTGATTGAGAATGACCCCCGCCCCAAGACCACCACCATTGGGAGAGTTAGGCTGTGCTGCGTTGGCAGGGCTGGTGGGACTGCAGGCCGGAGTTGGGGTGGGACTGCTGGGGGGCGGGCTCTTAGAAGATCCCAGCTGAATGTTGATAGGGCTGCCAGTGCGATTGTAGAAACGAGGAGGAGAGTCTCGCAGATCAGATTCACGGACACCTTCAGTAGTGGAGAAAGAAAACATTTTTTTTTCAGTGAAATTCATACACATGCAAATTGGACACCACATACATTATATTTGGTCAATTTTAACCCTTGGTTCATAAAAGAATTTAAAAATTATACATCTTGAAAACATTCTACATACCTGAGCAAGTCTTCCTCTCAAGGAATTTGCTAATTTGGTCGAGATCGGAATCCAGTTTGGTCATGGCAGTGATAGGCATAGTGCCCACATGGGTATCAGCAGAAGGGTCATCAAAATCCTCATCTTGGTCAAACCATAGTTCCTCGTCCTCCTCCATGGAACGAGCATCACGCCTGAACCTCCCAGTGGCACCGATTCCTCCGGCTCCCCCACCCCGTAGAATGGATGGCATGCTGAACACAAACAAAGCACTTTATTGCATAATTTGTCTTCTTCATAAGCAGAGCACCACATACAGAGTAGGACACATTGCTTTGCCACAAACTCAATGGTAAATGCATTTTTGTAGAGGCATCAACTTTACAAGGATGACAACTTGAAGATTAACGGACGATTATTTGTTCTAACCTGTCGAGTGTGGTGGGCTTGTCTTTGAGGCGGTCTTGCTGCTGATCATATCGCAACTTGAGGTTGTGGAAAGTCTTGACATAGTTCACGTCATCAAATGACTTGTGGTGTTTCTCTACCACATGGGACATCAGTGACTTGATGTCCTCCTGAAAATATTGACAAAACAGTAAATTTTGGTCAATAACACAAGGGTATACCTTCAGCGAAAAAAATAAATTATATGACATACAAAAAAGCTACTCACCGTACGTATGAACTCAAACATTTCTATGACAGCTGAGTTAAACAGGTTATATTTGTGGCCATTGGAAACAAATGCCTCCACAACAGGCTGGAATAGATTTCCTTTGATGAGGTAGCGATTGTAGAACTCCTCCTTTAGACCTATGGTGCGCCTCATGAGACGCAGAGCCGCTGTAACACAAGCATTTCTTTATTATATTTACAATATATAACAATCTCCATATCACTATATTTACAACACACCCATAAATAGGTCACACACCCTCTTTCGCCTAAATCTTGCGAATCGCCCATTACCATTGCCACACACCTTTTCCAAAATTGAGATATTACAACCTATACATCAGATCTTACCATTTGGTTATGTTAACAAGATAAAGAAGTAATATAGTAACTCACAGAGAGCAAGGAATGAGTGTTTGGAGCAGAGAAGCACAAGGACTCTTCGTACAAGGTCTTTGCTCATGACGTAATTCTTCATGTGGTACGTGTGGTGCTCTATACAGAAAGTGAGCAGCTCTAAGATGAGGGCTAGAAGCTGTGCCGATTGGTAGTCGTCTAAAATCATACACACAGAATCAAGCTCATTTAAACCTTTCTGTCACTGGGTGGTAATGCAGTGCATGTTGAAGATAAGAGCATGGTTCAAACTTTGAGACCAACCTTTGGTGGGCTTATCGTCCACAGTATTTGCAAAGAGAGGAGCAGTGAGAACATGCATGCAGTGTTTGTAGAAGAAACCCAGAAATTCAGTTTTCTCCGTCTTCTGAACACACACAAACCCACTTAAATGGAAATCCAAGGCCAATAAAACAGCTCAAGAGACCTCTAGTGAAGAAACTACCATGGCTCACACAAGAATACGTACATTAGCAGTTCCTATCATGTTGTCAGGATCAATCAGGAGACGAATGATGCCATTCAGCTGCACAGCACCTCCCAATTCTGTAAGTACATCCAATCAATTCAGTGAAGCTGATGCATATCATCCAAATGCTTCATCTTTATAACCAAGCAGCAGGATAATTTAAGTGTAGCATCAGAGTAGCAAGTGTTACTGAGGAAAAGTTGATCGAACCTGGATCAGAGTCTGTAATCATCTGCTCAATGACTAGATTAATCAAAAGGTCTTCCTGAAACATATGATCAATGGTATTAATGTTAGTGGCATGGTGCTCCCAACTGGGGATGACATGATAGTTTCGGTTGAATGGGTCAGGGATTCAACATACCATATACCATGAGCATTCATAGATCTGAACTAGATAGATGAGGATGCCATGAGCATTGTAGTAGATGGCAAGTTATTGCTATAATAGACGATATGCAATGAATGGGAGGTGGACTCACGTCATCTTGCTTCTGCGCTTCGTTGAGAACATATTCTCGAACCATGGACGGACTGAACTCTACTATATAGGAGAAAATATCGATGGCTGCATTCTTCATGACACTATCCTCTAAACCCTGTAAAGCATTTTTTTAAAATAAAGATTCTTAGTTCAAAGAAATAGCATTTAATTTCTGATCTTTTATTGATGGTTTACATTAATTAGTTCACATACTAGTGCAGTACAAAATAAAAAATAGCATTGGGATAAATCATACATACTAATATAATTTCTATTGCTCCTAAAACTCCAAGGTTGGACAAAGTCTGAAACAAAGACGAGAGATTATTATACACAACGGGAAACAAAATGATCCAAAAATGTATCCAGCCTGATGGCGGTCGATATCAATGAATGCCACTCATCAGGTATTACAAAAGATAATGGATAAACTAGTTATATGTACGATTAAACAGTTATGTTGAAAATGCATAAAACAGAACCAAATCAGATATTATCTATTTTTCATGGGAGTATCCCTAAACAGCACCTCACACCCACTCAAACAGAAGGGTTACCCATCCCATACTCAGACATGTGGCCGTGTAACATGACACTCCAACATTATATTCAACAACAAAAAGAGCATATATTCATATCAGAATGGTGAATCCTGTACCAACCGTGAAGAAGGATTCCCTATTCTGTGGTTGCATTGACTGAGAGAAGGTGCAGAATTCTTTGAGAAAGAGAACCAGATCTCGCCGCTTGTCATCGTCAAGCTCATCATCGGTCAGTTTGGTGAATAGGGTATTGAGGAATTTCTCATCTTGCTGTGGAATAAAAACACACAAATAGGATCACAATAGGCAGCTTCTACAGGCAAATATTCAATAGCAGTACTGGCATTTGGTAGGGATAGAATTTATAACATGTTTGGGATTTGTAAAAGTGATATTGTGAAATACACCTGGTCGTTCAACCCAAGGATCACACATATGAAAGAGACAACTCATTTCAAAATTTGAAATAAACAGGACTCCTTTACAAAACCTTTAAATGCGATAATCATTACATAAACAGGGTATAATTGCTATTTACGCAGCCAATGGTAGCAAAAAAACAGACGACATTGATGTAGTAGAGAGAATCTAAAAACGTATCATGGGGAAGTTAATCTGTAACTTGATCAGCGCGGTTGGGTGAGCATTGGATATGTTTAAGCCAAATCCATGTCAACAACAAAACCCACCTGCAGTAATGTGACAATTTCTACTTTTCCAAAGAAGATGAAGGAATTGAGTGTGGACAACATGTTCTCCTCAAAGACTGACGGTGTAGGCAAGATAACATCTTGTATGTACTGCACCCTGTAGATCTGGTGGATCTTTTGTAAGAGAGTTTGGTTGTTCATGGGTATAACCTCTCGGAATCTAGCTTGAGTTTGCAAGTATTCTCGGTGTTTGGCAGGCTGCAGCAAGGATGGGTCATATTCCAAGACACCAATAACATCGAATATTGTGTCCTCTTCAAACATGATTTCAAATAGCATTGTTTCATTAAGAAGAAAAATGCTCTTGAAAATGTCATACAAATGATGTAGGCCATCCATGTTTTCCAAGTCCTCACACATGTGAAAGAGATCCAGCAAGTGGCGAATGTAACCTTCTTGCCTCAAAGCAAGCGATAGTTTCTCTCTCCTGATAGGGGACAGTAATACACTGTTGAAAAGCTCAGAAATTTCCTCAAGTTTGCTGAGTTCACAAGGTGGAAGTTCAATTGGAGGCGCACTGTCTGGAATTTCTTCAAAACGGTCATCTTCCATTTCCTCAGATTCTGGCTCAACAAGGTCCTGAGTAATCTCAACAGATGGATCCTTGCCTTGCACCTTAAAAAAATAATCAAGATATTAATATAGCTAAAGCAATTAATATATCTTTGAGAATAAAATCAAGCAAGTTAATGCAGCTATTTCTTATTGCAAGAGTTGAATCCTATTTCAATAACAAGAATGGTGGTAGGTATTCATCACACACTGACCTGGCAAATCTTCTCCCAAATTTCATCACAACCTGCTTTGTCTTGAAAACTGAGGGCAAAGTCATAGTTGTCCGCTTCAGACCACACAATTAAAGTGTCCTGCATTGGGGAAAAATTATTTTGAAGGTAATTAAGATGAATAACAGTGAATTGGTGGTCAGGAGAGAAAAAGCATTATTTCGATCAAATTGAGCAGTTTACCTGTTGCTTTTGGTATGCTGTGTGTGGTTGGATTTTGGACTCGAGCAGCAATGAACCTGCAGAATCAACATAAGTTATACACACGTTTTCATTCCTCTGGTACAATGAACATCAAGGGAAAACTATCCCCTCTGATGAACTAAATGTATTGATTAATAACTTATTCCTGCAACTTTCATCAAAACTGTTCCATGTTCATAACACCATTATTGTCCTCTTATGTCCCACCCTCTCAATGCAATTGGTATGTTAAAACCGATCATGTACACTACTTTATATTTATTTATATAGATATTTACATGTTACTAGTACTTAAAAGTGTTTTCCTTCAACTTCAGAGAATAAGGCGAGCGACAATCAAGTGGTCAAATCGAGAAAAAGTAGGATAGTGAATTGGTAGCTGATTCATCACGCCACCAGATTCAGCTCGGCTTAGCAGAGGCCACTATTGCAAATCACAGCAACCCATTGAATGTCTCGCAAATAACAACACAAGCACCATCAAGTTTAAGCATGTATGGCACCTATACCTCACCAAGTGGTTAATATAATACATTACAACAGCAACATATTAATGTAAGCAATGTGATAATGACAACAGGTGTGTTTTTTGTTGTTGTCGAGCATCCCTTGGTCTTACCCGACGTTGATACTGCGAGCTCAAGTACCCTGATTTTAGAATATCAGAGTGGGATAATTGAATCAAAATACACAAATTGCTCGTTACTTTAAAAGAATGTAGTGAAGTATAAATTTACCATTTGTTTCAGACAAAACCAACAAGGACATCCCCTTGAACTTCTCAACGTAAGCCGACGAAACATGACCAGTTCCTTGATCATCCCAAACTCTGTTATTATTAAGCATATAAAGCTTAACACGTCGACGTGTGTTATTATCAGCCATGGTAAATTTTCAGTCGGCCATTACATTGAAGATATATATTAGCCGGTCTCCTATTCCATCCACCCAAATATTCACACCGTGACAAGGGATAAAATGTGGGTCGTCTTCCAAAATTTCATCCCTGGTTATGGGGAAATGTACAATAAAACTCAGTTTCGTCACAAAAAGATTATTGTCAATTATAAAATAGGCTTTATGCTGGCGAATCAAAAGACAATAAGCTCAAATGAACTCATGTAAAAGAAACAATTGCCGGTAAAGAGGCACGATATCATCGAGACACAACTTTCCTAATCGTCGCCATTTTGGTTTGACAACAACAAAGCGCGGGGACTACAACTTCTGGTGCACGGCCACAAAAACACTCTCCCACTGTGGTATCTATTTGGCACCCCGAATCTCTACTGAAGCGGTAACTCTCTTTCGTTCCTCTGTGGAGTATTGAGTATCTCGCAGCGCATGCAGACAGAATAGTGAAATGTTGCCTTTTCCCGTGTATGGATGGATTAACTTACCTTAAAGCAATAAATGAAACGCATGCGGACACATTAACGTCAAAAATCAGCAAAACGTCCTGTGAAATAGACTCTACCTACCCCAACAAACAAGAAGACCATGTACAGACGGATTAACATGATCACTCAAATTCAACGTTTGAAAAGAAAAAAAATCGGGATAGAAGCTCCAGCCTATCTAATGAAATTCAATGTGTTGTCAGCTACATAATACCAATGTGCCTTTTTCTTTGGCTACCAAAATATATTTAGGAACCACATCATTTTGGTTCCATGCGATCCATTTTCCCCACACATCATTTTTACGAAGATTTACAAAGATTTGAGCCAAAATATACCCAGCCAATGGTTAACAAGAATAAACTACAATGTGCGCACAGTGTCACACAATACAGTCGGGTTAAAACATTACTAACAAAATTTGTCCTTGACAAACACACCGAGTTTGTGTTCGCAAGAGTTTAAAGGCTGACTGAAAGTACATTCTCTCTTCATCTGTTCAATATGGCAACACATCTAAGTTCTGTCGTAGCCCTAGGATTTGCTAACTTGTATGGATGTCGCCGGAGTCTTTAGTGGTCCGGACAGCAATTTACAATTTCATGTCCTCTATTCACCTGTACACAAACAGTATAATTGGTGGCATAGTTCGCTCAATACCAATTCTGCATCTGGAGATTTGGGAGACAAACTTTCATATGCATGCATTTTAAATTTTGTCCTAGGGTATAAAACAATGGATGCAATTTCCGTAATAAAGTTGTCTCACCTTATCTTGTCCAATACGGAGAAGCTCATGAAAACTGAATAGCTACCTCTAGTGTTACATCTGTCAACTGTCGAAGCCACAGCTATGGAGGACGATGCACCAGTCATCTACGGGCTTGAGTTCCAAGCTAGAGCTCTCACTGCACAAACTGCTGAAACGGATGCCATTCGATTCTTTATCGGCACTCAGTCACTAAGAATTGATAATCAAGTAAGTGAAATCAAACCAATGTTGTTCAAAGGGGATACATTAGGCGATAATAAGAGAACTAGATACGAAGTCTGCGGGTTCATCTCTGCCACAGACTCTGGTCACTTCATCTGTTCCTGTCTCGTACTCGTAGTCGCCGATGTCACAAACGATTAATCACAATTAATACCCTTTTGTAGTCCCATCGGGTTCGACGGATGCCTTCGTTACAGTCTCACTCCAGTCCATAAGCCGCAATGACGAAACTGCATGGGTACCGATTATTAATTCAGATGTATACTAATTGCGGTCAAAATCTAATTTATTTCACTATTGCTGGGCATAGGGTTGGACTGGACTGTATGTCCTGGGGCTGATCCTTTGATTTTTTTCTCTGTGAGTTTATTTAATGCATATTTTTGATTGAGCCTCCTACTCAATAGCGCGCAAACTCGGGCCGGTATGTTCAGCTGACATACAATCCGGGCCCAACCCTATAGCCTGTAATGGTGAAATAAACAGGATTTTGACTCGTGTGTAATCATGTATTTCTGACTGTTTCACTTAATTTACCACACCTTAATTTGTGACTTTATTGATATATCCCAATTTCCATGGTGCACGGTTGTTCCGTACACAGGTGTTTCAAACACAGGTTGTTTCGTATGGAGATGGTTGTTTCTACATGCTACTGGGAGTCGTTTCATCCTGTATTGAATATGAGGTGTACATTAGAGGTTTAGGTTATTTCTAGTTGGATGCATTTATCTCCAGTTATCTAGATGGTTCGAATTATTATCAATCATATTTTTCAAGCTAAACTCTCAACAAAGCTTCAGAAGGATAAGGATACCATTTTTACATGGGTACTAACTTAAGCATACCGCTCGGATCAACCACACAAAAGAACCGATCTGCCGTGTACGAAACAACCTAACGCCCAGTTATCATTTCAATCACTGAGTCAATGATTCTAATGTCAAGGCTGATATGGACAAGATGTGTCATCAGCTCTAAGATGGGTTCTGTAGTCATTAACGATTGTTCAACGTTATGATTTACACACCATGTATGCATTGGGGTATGGAACTAAAACAATGACAAAAGTTTTGTTTCCATTAATGAGCTCAGGTCAGCTATTGAACAAATGATGTCCCATGATATTTGGCCATGGTAAGGTTCCAAACTAAATATTTAACTGCTTATGTTTAATTAGTTATACTAGTTTGTATTCATATGTGCAAACTAACTGAGGCTCATTGAACAAGACGTACAGCAGTTAAATGACATTACCTAGTCCTCTATATTATGGAGATACTCTGTCGGTATCCATTTTTGCCATTACAGGTTATGGACTTGAATGGGACTGTAATGTAGGTAACAGTCAAACCCCGGTGGGACTACCATCTCAACAACTCTCTAATGTAGAGCTTCCGTTGCTTAACTCGATTCACACAGGCTATAAGTCCTGTGCCAGACAGCAAACAAAATTAAGATATATGATTGTTCCAGGTGCATCAGATTGATTTTGATGACGAGAACAACATCATCAATAAGAATGTATACCTTCACCCTGAAGGTGAGATATGGGACATCAGCGCTTCTCCATATGACAAATCAGTCCTGGCAACAACGTACAACAGAGCAACAGATGCTAAAGCTGAGATGCATGCATCCCTGTGGCGTATCCCTGATGATTTTGATTCAGCTGCTGGTGAGGAAAACTCTGTCGTTGCCCCTGCTTTGGATCAGATAGCTTCTCTGAGCAGCCCACAACATGGAGATGTCCGATCTCTTTTGTGGCATCCTTCGGGTGACAATACAGACATGGTTACGCTGGCTGACAACAATATTCTTCGCTGGGCAGTTGATGGAAGTGCAGCTAAAATATCTTCTTCAACTGCACTTGAAGGTAAAGGACAGCCTAAGTTCACTGTTGGTAGATGGAATCCTCATCACAACTGTTCCCAGATTGCAACTGCCAATGAAAGTTGTATTCGTGGATGGGATCTACGAAGTATGAAACAAGTTTATTGCATAGAAAATGCCCATGGTCAATTAGTTCGCGACCTGGACTTTAATCCAAACAAGCAGTATTACTTAGCCAGCTGTGGTGATGATGGCAAGGCTTGCTTCTGGGATACACGCAAAGCCAATGAAGCAGTGAAGGTTCTGACTCATCATTCACACTGGATCTGGAGCATCAGATACAATCACTTCCACGATCAGTTGGTATTGACGTCAAGTAGCGACAGTCGGGTTATTCTCACAAACACAGCTTCCATTTCATCTGAACCGTTTGGACAATTAGCAGATGAAGATGATGAAGATGATGAGGAAGAGGGAGAGAGGAGGCAAGAAAAAGGTGTTCTGGAGGATGGGGTGATAGGGACATATGAGGAACATGAAGACAGTGTTTATGCTGTTGAGTGGAGTACAGCTGACCCCTGGCTCTTTGCTTCTCTGAGCTTTGATGGAAGGGTTGTCATCAACAGAGTTCCAAGGAACATCAAATACAAGATTCTCTTGTAAAAAAATGTTTGATTGAGATCTGATTTAAATGTTTATACAAACAAGAGTTTACTATTTCTTTCAGCCAACCATTCCATGTGCAATATTGATGTACATATATAACTTATTGATTTATTCTTGTATATTGTTCTGTCACACATGCAACAAAACACAACTTTTGAAACCAAAGCAATCTAATATGAATCTAACTTTATTAGATAATTAACATTGTACAAATGACATAAAACAAGTGCAAAACATCCATTAAATTAGGCACAGAAACATCACAGTCATTGATCACATACTAGGTTGTTAGATGATTGTAATATACAGAGTAAACAGCTTTCTATTATGATCATACAATACTGGCAATATGTTATGTGATTGGAATAATAGCTGTTCTGTAATTTGTGGTATATAGAATAAATTATGATATTCTCAAGCACCTTTAATACAATGCTTACAATGCAACTGTTCGACTACAAACAGGTAATGCATGTCTTTCTTGAGAGGAGGCATGTATTGCGATTGGTCTCATATTGAGTATATATCAGCATCATACATTCATATTTGTTCCCTCTAATAGCTTTTTAAAGAAATGCAGGTTTCAAAGATACAAAAAGCATAAAACCTTAAATATATACCAGAAAAACAGTATAGTTTATATCAACATAACTATATCACCATAGTTTCCATATTTGAAATATGCAATGAGATGTAATTCTACAAAACAAAAAACTTGGCAGATAAACTATACTGTCACTGTGATATAATTATCTACTGTTTCAACTAAATTGTTTTGTAATCACCACCCTCAAATATGTATGGTAATATCAATGACCTATATTAAATTCTTTGTAGTAATTTCAAGAAATATAAAAAAGTTAAAATCTAATGGACTATTTTAAATAAAACTTTGCCATGGAAGATAAATCAATAAGATGGGATGGAGAAGGTTATCTATGGATGGTAATATGCCCAAAAGACTTCAGCAAAATTTGTGTTCCTGGGTTTTTCCAGAGCAAATATCACATAGTCATGTAGTGAGCATTGATGACACCTGAAATCTGAGAATACCTGACACTAAAATCACATCTGGACTCAAAATGTCAACTACAAACAATATGCATATTCATACTACCAAACCATTGGATATGTATTAACACTAGTGGAAGTAAAACATGGGTCAACATTAAAACACATATCCTAGGTTCGTTTATCAAACAATACAACCAGGGGCCAATCACATCTTGAAAATGTTTTGCTATATTTTGACACGATGTTTCTTTGGGATGACATCACTCTTCAGCAGCTCCCCATCACAGTTCACATGCTATTAACAGTTATAGTCAACATAAGTATATAAAATCTCAAAAGGTTATTAACAACATAAACTATTAAATACAACATTCACATAATAATTGACAAAGACATCACCAAATATTCAGCAGTCTGTATCAGTGTCTGATTGCATCTTGAGTGATTAGGATTGAATTGAAGAAAACTAAGCAAATATCCTTATACACTTGCATCACCAGCATAACAGCGATTCTTGCTCATCTTTTAAGATGCTGAATCGATACTCATACACACAAGGTGGGAGGCTAAAATTTCTATAAAATACTCTTCTTAAAACTAGAAATGATCTTACACTGATAAAACTTCATCAGTATTCAGGATCCATGTAAACTGAATGCTCAAGGGAGCATAACTAGTGTGCTTGATAACCCACTACTTCAGTATGTAAGATCATCCTCGTCCAATTCTGATATGTCTATGCTATCAGAAGTCACAGTTTGTTCCATTGACCTTGGCGTTTCTTGGTAAGGGGTCAATGGGGTTGTAGAACGTTTACGCGGAGTGGGTTTGAGAGGCGGGGCTACAGATTCAGGTTCCTGATCCATTTCATCCTCATCATCGGCATCATCTTTCCCAGAGAAAATCACTCTCGTATCCATAATTGTCTTCATCACACTCTCCATCATCCACCTGCTGCCCTCCTTCAGCTGCTTCTTCTTTCTCTCCATCAGATTTGTGCTGTGAGTCGACATCATTGTTGTCACCTATGGCATTACAGTAATCTGCCATTTGTGCATGTAAAGTGTCATCCAGTCCAAGTGCTGTATCATCATTATCATCAATGGTTGTTTCATCTGGATCTTCTGTGACACTTTTCCCAACATGTGTCACATCGTCTTCCTCTAGATGCCCATTCGTTATTGTAGCCCCACCTTCAAGCTCATCATGGTGGATCTGAAGAATATCAGCTGAGTCAGCTAAGTGGTGATCTTGACTGTTACCATGGGTGTCTCTTAATAGATGCCCATCATGTTCTTCACTGACTTCTTTCACATCTTGCAGGTCAGTACGGCTACATGAGCTGCCAGGTCGACTACGAGAACCCCGAGAGACAGGTCTGGCGTGTGGAAGTGGTGGCTTGCCTTCCCCACCTCGTTTAGCCGGACGCAGAGTTGGCAGACCAGTTTTGTGGGTGGCAAGGAGATCATTGTTACCCAAATTTGCCATTCTGCGACTTCTTGCATTTGGAATCGGTGTGGTTTGGGACTCACTCTGGAGGGAATCATTCTTAGTAGCTGACAAGAGCTCTTCTGGACTCCATGTCCGTGTTGAACTTATCCCTACATTATCAAAATTCTGTGAGTCATCAAGGGGAATCCCAAGGTCACGGCGAAGGTCATCCAACATCTCCCGCATCTTACTCTGAAAAGATATTGGGAGAATTAATTTTTATGAGAACTAAAACAAGAGAGACGGCATCAAACAATCGATCACTATATAAATCATGTATGGATACAAAGCATCTGCTTCCAAATGTCATTCTTTCCTACCATACAGTGGTCTGTTCGGGTGGATGTATATATAGTTGCCAATGCATTATCTTATCTGTGAATTTTGAACTATTACAATAAGAAGTAAGTCTGTTTGCAACTTACAACTTTTAATTCATGCTTCTTTTTTTCCAAATGGGTTTCAAACACATTTTTCAGGACTCTGTAGGTTCAACACAGAACAATATCATTCAGAGGTTCAGGTCAAAGACAACTATATTCACAGTCCGGCAATAATATTCAGGTATGTAGAGTGATATTGCTGATACCATAGGCTATTTATGCAAACCAAGTTCATTTATAACCAGCAGCACCGGCACAGGATCTTTTTGTTGACTCCTCACAAATTATCTAGCTATGAGTGTCAGTGCCCTGTCTGTCGTTTTATTGTCTCAGCAACTGAGGAATATTTAACTCAGACCAGGTATTAGAAGAGATGAGTTGGTCCTTACCTGTTGGTGAAGATACCTCTGTCCAGTACATCATTAGTAACATCTGTGACGAACTCTAGATATTTAAGCTCCTCCTCTCTGTCACAGGTATAAATTCATGAATGTGGCTGTAGCCTTGTGATGCTAACCAGCATTTTATTGATTTCCCTTATTTGATTATGACCTTTATAAAAATTGCATCAAATATATTCCTTGAACAAACATTGATGTTGACAAAATGATCACTGTGCAGTTATCTATTATATCACTGTCACATCATTGAAGGATATCTCATATTTTCCGAGCTTATTACAATTTTACTCATTACTTTACAGAAATTCCAACGACCACAAATCAACAAAAAGTTTAAAACTAATAAATTGTATGCTGATTGTTTTTGGTATTCTTAAATAGATAAGCAGTCCATGTACATAAAAATAGCAGGGATGTGAAGGGCATGAATAATAAACATGTATGCATTCAATAAATTATGCACTGAAATGAGACTTCATAAGGAGGAAGCTATATTAGCTATATTTAGTTCTATAAATTTGAATTAACTACATCACATATTTTCAAAAAGGTAACCTTTATATACCCTATATACATACACAGCATCAAATGATATATTCATGGTTGGATTGGCAGCCATGATTCTGCAAACCAAAAAATATGAATGATGAATTGAAATAAAGTCAGTTTCAGCAACTGAGCACGTAATACATATCAAGCATTCCCTGCTGCTTAGATGTGTTAAATCCAGCCAAAGTTTGAGAAAATTAAGTTTAGAGAAGAAGCAATGTGATGGAAGTCTTAACACACAGGGACTAGGGATTGTCTGAGAGGGGAGCATACTCACTGTGAATGGACCCTCATCATTGCAAGTGACTTAGTATGGGGACTGTGGAATACATACAACTGATCACTTTACACACCATGCCTTCATTACGGGTGATAATAGAGTTGGGTGCTAGGAAATTGTGAATATTT
Organism: Urechis unicinctus; assembly: GCA_034190875.2. Lineage (NCBI taxonomy): Eukaryota > Metazoa > Annelida > Polychaeta > Xenopneusta > Urechidae > Urechis > Urechis unicinctus. The sequence continues at coordinate 29,658,238 of CM067346.1, forward strand.
TGTATTACAGTAACAAGCAAGCAAAACGTGAGCCCTGAAACCTCAATGCTAAACCATGCACTAAAAATGGCAATCAATCAGGTTCAAAAAACCTTTTTAACACCATCTAAATTTCAATCAAACATTGTCATAAAAAACATGTCCTCACTGAAATGTCATTTGATCTGATAGCCCACTACAAATAGAAATTCAATGATGCACGTCCTAAAATGGTATAAGGAAATAGAGACATACCTGTCTAATCCCCCTGTCAGTGTATATGCCTTTGTGGCAGGTGCTGTATGTTTAAGATCCTCCTCAAGCAAGTCTCTCCTTGCATCTGCTGGCAGACGGTATGAACTCAGTTCAGAACCAGCCTCCGACCTTACTGAAGACCGCAGCTTGCCTCGTTTAGACTGCTCTTGCAGCCAATGCATGTGATCTGCATCCAGGGATATATCTAATGGTGGTACTCCACTTGGTGATCTCATGTGATTCAAGTCTCTACTCATCAATGTCTCATTCATTAGATCACCACTGTCTGCTGTCATGGGAGTTTCCGGCCTCATCACCATTGTGTTGCTTTTTATTGGGGGCCCAGAACTGGTTTTAGGGGCTCTTCTTTTAGGTGGATTGTAGTACTTGAAATCTTGTAATTTTGAAGATCCGTTTGTTTTCAGGGTGCGTGGTGTGAAGGGCTTTTCTTCTGTATATTTGTGTTTTTGTGAGTCTATTAAATCACTACTGCGTGGTGTACCAGGTTTCTTCCCTATTCCATTTTCCTTTGGAATGTTTGAGGATATTTTTTTGGTGCTGTGATACTGACTTGGACTCTGAGCGCTGTCATTCACAATACGGTTGACAAGTTTCATGTCTGAAGCATTGATTGAAGGGTCTGACTCTGAGGCATGTGCTTCCAATGTTGTATTTGACACATCCCGCTTTTTAAAAGCAAAATCCACATCGTCAAATCCTTCAGCCACAGTGAGTCCTTGCATCTGCAAAAACAATGACAATACACCTTTGGTAGAAGAATAATAAATGATTGTTTGCAAAATATACAGTTTGCAAAATATAAAGTCTAAATGACTACCCATTGAAAATGTTTAATGTCAAATACATGAAATCATACACACCATAGCAAACATTTCATCCCTTGCCATCTCTGAACTGGCCCGAGAGGAACTTGTTCCATGAAGCTGATGGCTGGCCAACCAGCTGTCTCTTCTTTTGAACTCCTTCTTAAGTGATTCCCGTCTAACCCTGTCTCGCACTATAAATGTATTGAACATCAATATAGTTTACCCTACTTTTACCAGATTAAATGAAGTTAGAATATTCATTTTTGTTCAAATGTTAATGGATCCCAACCAACCAACCTTTTTGACTGACCAGCCATGCCTTTGGTGGTGTTGTATCCACACATGCTGCAGAGGGGAAAAACCAACAAAACAATGGAAATTATTCAAGTATATTCCCCCTATAATAGATATTTATCTACTAAATTTAAATAGATCAAGACAAATAAGAGACAAAACTGATAAAGGCACCTAAAATAATACTTAGACTGTGTACCTTTGCTTTTGTTGAGATTCTTATAATGAGCAGTCATATGATCAAGGACCATGTATTGGCTAATGAGTTTGGAATCTGTAGGGCTAAAAGCTGTAGCAAGAAGAAGAAGAAGAATTAAACATCTGGTGATTTTTTAAAATAAAACATAAGATAGAATGAAAACTTACTGTAATTTTATTGAATCAATATCCTGCAATGATGTCAAAACACCATGCCAATTAAATTCGATTGAAACATTACCATTGTTGTTAATTTTCCAGAATGATGGAAAACATACATGGTAATAAATTCAAACTGTGAACATTTATATGAAGGTTGATACCATTACGTGATATAAGATGTCATCATCCCTCACATATCTTATGTTCACCATTTAACATTGTTTCCAAAGAAAATCCACGTACTGTCAATCAGATATTAATAATGAGAAATAACTCACGACTGCTTTTGGTGCCTAAATGGCCTTTGAGAGGACCTTCCAGTAAACCTTTGCTGGTTTTTGGAGTTCTTGGGGTGGATGACTGTACAGAACTAGCATCATTGTGATTCCCCTTTCGATCAGTACCTGGTAACACATTAGTAAAATCTTAACATTAAAAAAGTTTGAACAGCTGAATGCATATATCCTCTCCATGTATGCACATTTTGATCATCAAAAAGCATGCAGATACCACAATGAGCTAAAATAAGGATGTTCACAGTATAAATTGATTTAAATTTTGATATTTATGATCTTAAGCAATCCTTGTGTCATACTCATATTGATTGCAATGCCATGCCTTATTCAACTTATTGACTAGCCCTGCAGGAAGTCTTGTTGATGTCCTGCAATGAGTGAAGTCAACGCAATACAAACAAATCAGAGATCCAATCATATACAACACGCACACAAAATGTACATATGAAAAAAGAATTATCACATCTGTGAATGTTTATCATCAAGTTCAGTAATTTCCCGTGTAAGATTACGTCAAATGCGATTGAATCCAGCCAGAATGATGAAAAGATTAAGCAGCCGCCTTTTAGGATAAATGAAAATGGATATGGAAAAGATAAAAATGGAAACGATTATCCAAGGGCAAGTCACCACCAGCCGGTTGACTGGACTATTAGTTGCCTCTTACGACATGCAGGAGGATACAGTGGGCCTATTCTAGCCTTGGACTCACAGGGAGACCTGGCATAACAGACTCAACAAAGCAGCATCCAAGGATTCCCCTGCTGCATGAAGAAGCAAGGACAGTGAGCATTCAAGCATTCCTTGTAAGTGAAAAGAAGTTGAAGCGACACCAGTGAGTCCAATACAAGGACCTTCAGGCAAAGATTTTTCAGTATTGGAAGGAATTTGCTGCAGGCTATTATTTGATTGTATGAGTCTCTAATTGCGGGTGTGTGTAATATATTTGCATTGGGTATGCAAAGTATGCAAGTTGTGTGTGTTTGCAAGTACATAGACCTGTGTAAATATGTATGGTTTTATTGTATTTCTTACTTGTGTGTGTGTATATTGTACTTATGTATGTGTGGTGTGTAGTAGTTTATGTGTGTGTTTATATATGTAGGCTTACACTCACATAAGCAAAAACAATATATAACACATTTCTATTATGCAATATAAAATTAAACGTTTTCAGTGTTGATAATGAAATACAACATGATATCATGGTATCCACAAGCTATTCACCAAGCAACTCATACAGGCAGAGTCATTTTCTTCTATTTTCACACCCTGAAAACCTGTACCCGTTGCACAAGGTGAAAATGGCAAAAAGTATACCCTGTTGTACAAATACGAGGCCCAACAAAGCCTGTCGCACAAGCCGATAGGCCGAAAAAACATACCCCGTCGTGCGGCACATGTATACTACCTCCATACACTTATATGCACCCGGGGAACCGCAGCCACATGGCCAGTGAAACTGAAACTGCGTAATGTGACGTGATATTTCCAAGACGTGAACTAAAGTTGTGATTCTAAAAAGTTCATGTTACAATTGCAAAATAATCAAGAGACAGTGGATAAACAAAATAGTGTAGTTCAAAAGATATATACAGGGCTTCGCGCAGTATAGTATATATTTATATTACCGTCCGGGTCTACTACAGAGTAGTACTCGGTAGTAGCCCCGGACGGTAATATAAATGAACCGGTGCAGTCTGAAGACCGTGCAGGCGTGCTGCTGTGCATTAAATGTATATCACTCGCTCAAAAGCTTCTTTTTATTGTTCGATGCTGATGACCTCTGATGAGAAATTTTACCCGACCTTTTGTTTTAGATTTACCAGCCATTTTTCTTCTGTTTGATAGTTTTTTCTAGGTAAAAAAACACCTTTATACTTTAACATTAAAGCATTCCGTCACCACTTCCGCCATCTTTGTTACTACCAACAAAGTTTCTGGAGGTAGTTATTTCCTTCTCAAGGTCAATTCGCTTGTCATGGAGCGACATGTTTGGCGCCAAATTGTTGATAGTAGCACGTGACGATACAATATACTGCTAGACCTTCAGTTTTTTTCCATTAATGCGGGTACTGCGCCTCGTCTGTTATAGTAAATTTAGAGGAACGGTTCTCATTGTGAGTTCGGTCTAACAATAAATAACTGCACCCATTTAAAACCACGAACAGTTCCCCTTCTGACTTCCGTAACTTTTGCCTTTGTGGGTCGGATGGGTGGGGGTGGGGAGGGTATAGGTCCACTGTAGCCTCCTGCATTACGTGAGAGGCGATATTAATAGGCTGCAACCCGTTTGCCGTCGGTTGCGACTTGAGTCAGTAGATTTAGCTTAAACTAGCGAATGCATTTGCTTGGTCCAGTCAAAGGGCTGGTGGGTACATGCCCTCGGATAATCGTTCGCATTTGCATCTTTTCCACCTCTTTTCCTTTTTTTCTGCACATCCTAGAAGATGGCTGCTCGATTGGGTGAATATTATCCTTTTATTTTGTAGGCACCATATCGCATATTAATTGTGGTGTGTCGTTAAAGCCCTAAACTTACATACCTCAAGTAACTTTTAGTTTTAACATTGTCAAAATATTGGCCTATGGTGTAACGTTTACACCCAACAAATTCAATTATAAATGTTACTATGGTGCTAATAAGTGATTTCCAATCCGCTTGCCAAAAAAACCAAAGCGTTCCACCATTGATAATACAGTGTGCATAGCTGACCCTTCGAAGAGGGGTGGGGTTGGATGGGTGAAGGCGGCATTGTTCAATCCTAATGACAATGGGGGTTGTTCTCCATAAGTGAGGGTCAGCAAGAATATACCTACCGTCAATTTGGAACGGTTTTTGACGTTTTTAGTATATGATTGGGTCGGTTTGTATGACAGCCAGGTATAGCAATTGGTTGATCACTTCACCGATCGCGGGCCACGTGCCACGTGCCGGGGGGGGGGGGGGGGCACTTGGCCTTATTCTGGATAGGGGTGTGCCGCGGGACCTCGAAAACCCGTACCCGTCGTACAAGGTCAAAATGGCCAAAAGCATACCCCGTCGTACAAGGTATAATGCAAATGTATAACCCGTCGTACATATTGAAGCTGAAAAACATACCCCGTCGTACAAGTCCAAAAACCCGTCGTACAAGTCGAGAGGCCGAAAAAACATACCCCGTCGCGCGGCACATATATACTACCTCTATACACTTAAGTGCCCCCCCCCCCCCCCTCCCACACCCCCGGGCCACGTGCAGTGCAAAAATAATGCCAGACTTGGGTTTCAAACGAATTTGTCTGACAGAATAATTAATATCCTTATATTACTGATGATTACTTTTCTGCGTCATTGACTACAGGGCTGGGTTCGCGCTAGCCGCGCACGACGGTAACACATATATATATATAATAAGACGTCGTGCACGGCTAGGTTCGCGCTGAACGTTCAATATTTTCTCCACTCGCCCGATGGGATTATGCCCGTGAACTTCAACTATTCAAGGACTTTTTAATACGGCCCCACCTGATAGAAATCCATTAAAATCATATCCCCAAATCCATTCAAACCTTTTGCTTTTGTTTTGTAAAGCAATGATATTTCGATAATAAAAACTCATTTACACCAGTGGCACTATAAACAGTCATCTGCAAAAATATTTAGGTTATCCCAAAGCTCAAAGTTCTACTGTTCGCGATGACTGAATGTGTTTTGCTGAATTCGACAAATCACTGACTTGTTTAACCATAGAGAAATTAGGGAACTCCATGATTAAAATGACTCTATCTACTATGGTAGATAACATTAACACATGATGTTTTTATGTCCAAAGTGGTCTCGACTATCTAGAAGCCTGACGAAATAACAAATATCAACAAACCTCAGTACTATTGTTAATTCATTTTAAGGGACGATTCAGATTATAAATCAAAATCCGCACCCGCATTCAGTTAATGCACGGCTGGCATATGCAACAGGTCTACCATCTTGCAGAATGGTTGCTCCTAGAGCGGTCTGACTGTCATCACCCTGTAATACCAATTTTTGTTGCTGTCGTAGAATGCCAGTTCTGGTGTCATAACCATATCCGTCTTCAACTTCTCTAAGGCTGTTTGCTGTTCATTTCCCTAGTGCCAAGAAGTGTCCTGCTTGGTTAACCTACTGATGGATTCTATGGTCTCGGACAGGCTTGAGAGAAATCTCGACAAGTATCCAACCATGCCACGTATTATTCGGACTTCTGCTACATTGTTGGGTGACTGTATATCAAGTACAGCTTGGATCTTTTTAGGGTCTGGTTTTATTCCGTCCTTGGTGATTAGTGGCCTTGGAATCAGTCTCTGTTGTCTTGAATACGCATTTGGACACTTTGTATCTGTGGCAATTCTCCATGGGTTTTTTTAACAGAGCCTCCAAGTTCGTGTCTGCTTCTGCTTCCGTGACGGCGTCACCGGATCCCCAAACAAGATTATCATCCGCAATGCATTCCATACCTCTTAGCCCTTCTAACGTTTGTTTCGAACGTTACTGAAAGATCTCGTATATTCAATCCAAAGGGGATGCGCTTCCAGTGGAACCGTCCAAACGTTGTCTGAAACGTTGTGAGTGGTCTTGATTTCTCCTCCAACTCACAATGCCAATATCCATTTTGCAGGTCCAGCTTGCTGAACACTTTGGCCTTTGCAAGGTCTGGCAGGAGGTCATATAAAACTGGCATGGGGTGGTGTTCTCGTCTGAGGGCTTTGTTGAAGTTCTGGGATCTATGCAGATCCGTAGATCTCCATTCTTTTTTGTGGTTACAGCCATTTGGCTGACCCAAGTGGATGGTTCATCAGCTCCTTCAATGATATCTTCTTCACCATGTCCTCAGCTTGTCTTGAACTTTCTTCTGAACGGACATAAGTATACGTCTGGGAGGGCATATGACTGGTGGTATGGTCTGGTCTACATCTTGATGTACTGTACCAGGTAACTTTCTCAAAGTACCACTGAATAAGTCCGGGTACTGTTCAGGGCTGGTCAGGGCTGTGACACTGCTGACATTCTTGAAGTTGTCATAGTTTACTGTCAACAGATTCATCGCTTCTGAACTGGTCTTGCTGATTATGGGCGTGACATTTTCTTTAACCACTCAGCGGACGCTGTGTCTCTTTAGTCTTGGGGTTCTTTAGCTTCAAGGAGGTCTGACCAAGAGGTTTTACAAACGTCTTATTCCACATTCTGCGCTGCACGTCAGTCGGTTTCAGCCAAGTAGAAACAGTAAGGAGCGAGTATGGTATGACATTGACAGTAGCTCCACAATATATCTGGAACTTCTGGGGTTTGTGTTTCATCTTCATCTCACAGTAGACTATTTTACTGGACTGTTCACCATCAAAGATCATTAGTTCCTCGGTGTAGGAGCTACTGCACGAGCTGGTGTCTTCCCGGTCATCTACCATGTGCACTCGCCTCTCTTTGCCTCGAAATCATTTCTTGTATCTTGGACACATTTTGGTGTTACTGAAGTGATTGAAGTCTTAGCAAACATTACACCTTTTTCCAAAGGCGGGGCATTCTTCCTTCACCATTTCATGGTATTAAGAGCAGAATAAACATTTCTTAGTCTCTGAATTGATTTTCTTTGTTACATTTTTCTTGGGCTTGTGGTCTTGTAGGCTATGGCGGTATATCATTATCTTTTCCTCTGTCATGTTTCTGCAGTTTGCAATACCTAAGCTTCTTACCATGTTGTGTCTTGGATGTGATCTTGTGCACTGTTTCCTGTGTTGAGTTCATTATTTTCAGGTAGTAGTTGTGGCTTCACAGGCCTTTGCTATTTCAGTAACTCGATCAAGGGTTGGGCTGCCTTCATCGAGAATCTTCTCTTGGGCCTTCCTGTCGAGGGTGCCACACATGATCCTGTTTCGAAGGGCCACCTGGTCTGGTGTCATAGTTTGGTGTGTGAAGGATGCAGACTTTTGCTTGATACGGAGGTCGGCAATTCATGCATCCACAGTTGATCCCTTCTTCTGGTCTCGCATGGCGAAGAGTTAATGTGATATAGCATCATTTGATGTGCCAATACAAAACGAGCCCATCTTGGTTATGATGGGCGCTACATCATCAGTTTCCTATATACCAAGGCCATTTACAGTACGTAGGGTCTCTGTTCCCAAGCTGTTGAAGAACTCGGCACATTGTATTCGCTGATCCTCAAGCTCAAGGCGAGATGGTATGCAATAGTTTCTCCACATTTGTTTGTGAATCTCCCAGTTGGTTTTCTTTTCATCAGTAGTTATGTCAACTGGGTCAGGTAGTTTGATGTTAGGTCTGTAGTGATAGCTCCTTCCACCAGATGCAGGAGCAGTCCCACGCGGAGCATCCCGTGCGGGAGGTGGAACAGTCAGTCTAGCGGTCAGGACTGTCAGTCAGGTAGAGTTCAAACAGTGTCAAAGCTACAATGTTACACAGGTACATGCACTATGGTAACAAGAACAAGAAGTTACCAAAATAAAGGTAAGTATCAATAACATATTTATATAGGGGTACACATATCATGAGTGCAGAAACAAAATGATGAGGACCATGACTACGATTTACAATCTTGTGTCAGTACAGCTGGACACCATCTTATTGAAGACGAAAAATTCCTTGTAATGGTCATGTTGGCAGGTATCCATAATAACATTAAAGAAGAAGTATGCGGAATTGAGTTTAACTGTATTTCATATACAAAAGCAACATATATATAAATGTGCACTAATTTGACAGCTACGTACATACATACATTTGGACACATATATACATAGATACATAGATACATACATACATACATACATACATGCATGCACATGCATACATACATACATACATACATGCATGCATACATACATACATACATGCATACAAACATACATATACATGAATACATACATCGACACACAAATACATACACACACCATACATACATACATACATACATACATACATACATACATACATACATACATACATACATACATACATACATACATACATACATACATACATACATACATACATACATACATACATACATACATACATACATACATACATACATACATACATACATACATACATACATACATACATACATACAGCGCCACCACCGTATGCACAGATAATAACATACACGTGACATACAGGTTCGATCTGGCTCCTTGCGGACCAACCTACACCCGACGAAGAACTTGCCTCCCCACCTGCCGCCGATACTAAACCCACCCTCGCGCCCTCCTGCCACCGAAGAATTTGTTGCCCACCAGACCTATCGACCCTTGCCGTCTGAGAAGAGAAGGTAAGAGGAGGGGAGATGAGGCAGTTCAACGGAAGCAAGACAGGGAACCGCCACTATCACCACTACCACCCAGGCGTGAAAATCTGGCCCAGAGAAGAGGAGAGGAAAACTACTCCCCTGAGGGGCCTGCTACCCACCGATGTCATCTCTGCATTACCCTAAGGGATAAACCTTCGGCCTAGAAATAAAACCTATATCAATTGAATACCACTGGTCAAGTAATAAAAGCATTTTTTAGTCAATACAAGGAGTGTCGTCCGGAGTTGTCTTACAATACTCATATATTCTGTTGCTTCAAAATGGGAGTTTGCTACCATTTATGGAGCTAAATGGATACAGGGCACTTGGTCTCCCTCATGGAATTCTATTGAAATCACAACTTGGAAATTCTACGCAATATCCCTTGTCATAAACATTTTCGCTGACAAAATTCCCAATTCGCAGTTTCATTGTGACAATTAACCAGTTGTCTAAACCTTCAACGAAAAAACTGCAAAACACAACTTCTTTATATCGATGATTCGTCCCTTAGTGCTTGTTTAAAAAAATACGATTAGCATAAAACAGCTGTACACATTCCTGCTATTCACAGTATTGTTTGTGATTTTCTGTTCAGACAGCTAGTCAACCAGCAAGTCCTGGTCCAATTTGGGATCAAGCCTGCCCGACATTCATTTCGCCATACCTGCTGCCAGCCAACTTTGTAGGGATCAAATACAACTCCTGGAATTCTCCTTCTGAAAGACCACATTCGAAGCTTATCACCATCATTGGAAAACATTAATCATTTTTCTCTCTATTCGTTTTATCCCCGCAGAAATGTCTGCCACATATCTCCGAAAACAATCAGTTGTGGCTGCGGTATTTTTGCGCGGGCTATTCAGGTATTGTTGTTGCAAGTTTACCATACATTCTAGGTTATAACCACAACACATGACCGTTATCCAACTATGGGCCCTGTCCTGAGACCGCGCCATCGTTTCAACCCAAAGCTTAGTTTGAAAATACTTTGTGATTGTTAGAAGCCTTTTCTACATGTTAGTATGTTTGAACCCTAGGGTCGTGAAGGCAAGGGAAAGAAGAGAAAAGAAGAGCTGTACCAAGTTTATTCAGAAATACAACAGCAGAAACTGACCCAGAAGATCAAAGGCGTGGAGGAGGCACAAATGAACCACAGGCACGGACACTCATAAACGAGGTATCAGGGAGAAAATCAGCCCAATCGTCCAAGATCAAGGGGCAGAATGATAGGGAGAGAGTGGCTGCGTGGCAATCACACTTTCCAGCCGACCGGAGGTAGACAATGTCCATCTCCCAGGTCTTCCAAGAACTCTACCAGACGGTCCGATCTCCATGGAAGGATACCTGAAGCCCAAACGCAGCATCAAGTGTGGCAAGAGCTGCGGTGAAGATGGAAAGTCCAGGTGGATGATATCGCTCTCAGCTTCATAAAAAGAGCATATGCTACTGGATTACTACCAGCACTCTGGAGCACCCTTAATATTGTTTCGATCCCCAAGTCCGGTGACCCAAAACGGACTCCTCTTATCGCCAAGATCTAAAACAGGATTCTGCTCAACAGATTGAGACCTGCTCTAGATCGTTTGCTCAGAACATCGCAGAATTACTTTCGGCAGAAGCGCAAAACTGTCCAGCATATAATTGGGCTCAGGAGAATACTGGAAGGAGTAAAGGAGGGAGGACTACCAGATTCACCTTCATCGATTTCCGCAAGGCCTTTGATACCGTACACATAGGAAAATTAATATCTATTCTTCGTGCCTAAGGCATCCCAAAGAAGGTGGTCCAGGCAATTGCAGCGGGTTACATGGGAACTCGGGCAAATATGCTCTCTCCAGATGGTGAGGCCCCGTATTTCGATATACAAGCAGGAGTACTCCAGGGCGACACACTGGCCCCCTTTCTATTTGTTCTAGCCCTTGAATATGCATTGAGGCAGGCAATTGACGGCAAGGAGGAACAACTGGCCTTCACACTCACCCCAATGAGAAGCTGGCGGGTCGGACCAGTCATGGTGACTGACCTTGACTATGCTGACGATATTGGCCTCATATCTGACACAGCAGAAAAGGCACAGTTGCTGTTGCTAGCAGTGGAATCGGAGTGCAAGAAGATCGGCCTTCATCTCAATGCCAAAAAGACAAAAGTGCTTGCCTTCAACGTCGAGGACACGACTGTCGTCTCTGGCGATGGAGCTGTGCTAGAGGTGGTGGAGGACTTTAAGTACCTCGGGGCCTACATCGCCTCGACAGAGAAGGAGCTGATGGTCAGGAGGGCTCTGGCATGGAGTGCGGCACACTCAATGAGGAAGATGTTGAAGGCCAAGCTCAGCAACGACCTCAAGAGGCGACTCTTTGTGGCAACAGTCGAGTCAGTACTACTCTACGGCGCTGAAACATGGACCTTAACTGTACAGCAAGAAAACTCCCTTGATGGGGTCTATACCAGGATGCTGCGCATGGCACTTGACGTCACATTGAAAGTCCATGTACACAACAATGACCTGTATGGTGACCTTCCGCATATCTCAATAAAGATCAGAAGGGGACGGCGGCGAACCACATTCATCGACACTTTGCGGCGGGATGTTGGCCTCAGTGGCACAGGGGAGATGAGGACCCTAATGCTGGACAGGGAAGAGTAGAGGGCCGCGACCAAGTCCCGAGTTGGTGTAAGATAGACTACGCCCTCGCATCTTCATGTTAGATAAGGTCATTTTAGCTTCGTGCAACAAATAGTCCCTGCGAACCTGCGTCTTGCGAGCTGTCTCGCCTATGTTCTAATTGGTGAAAGCTTCCGCTTGTCAGTCCATTTTTGCCTGAAATATGGCGCGTTCTCTCGCTGTAAGGGACAGGAAGTGGCCCTTTGCGGGAGAAAATGCTTGTCAGTCTCCGCCCATTTTCGCCCGAAATGTGGCGCACTCTCGCTGTAAGGGACAGGAAGCGGCCCATTGCAGGAGAAAAGGGTCTCCGCCGCCTCGCCGCCCTGTTGCCAAGTCGGGCCCAGATATACCGCATGGTGTGATTTTAGGCCGAGATACTAATTCACAGGAGTCTTCTGTTGCTGAAATTCTACCTCTGTTCCGATAAATGTTTGGTAAATTGATTTTATTAGATGAAACTAGATAAACACGGGAACTCAGTTCATTCCGCTGAATTCACAAACCTAAATTCGGTTAGACGCCAGAACTAGTAGGGAGTGCATGCATCACTCCCGTACTTAGTTCGAAAGAGCTATTTAATATACATTTCCAAGAAATCTAGATGCGATGTCCACTATTTTGCTAAATATAAGGTCACATGGTAATTGTTTGCTCTCCGTTCGCTAGGTGCGCACCATATTTTTGAACTGTCATTTTTGAAATAGTCCGGACTGTCTGCGCGCAGCTAATACTGAATACCGTCTCGTTTTAAAGATAGACATGTCGACATGTGCTCATCGATGATGCCACCACGGCTGCAATCGTAATGAGTAGTCCATGTCAGCTGAATATATCCACTTGTGGTTATAGATGCAATTGTTCATTACCATCAAAACATGCGATGAATTCAAATAACTCACCAGGTTTTATACGTTCGAGGTATCTGAATTATGAATTTGTGCATTGATTAGGAATCGAACATCGTAGGACGCCTACTCAGGCGTCCTGTAGGGCTCGGATAAACGTATTTATCTGGTTGGCCGCTAGGAATCAAGCCTTAATGAAGCGAGAAACATTGCCCATGACTTTATTTTATTTTATGGCCGCGTCTTTGTTGACGACTCACTCCCCATCCCCATACACTAGTTTAATGTTTGCATCGCCATTACCTGTGTCACTCGTGCTTGTAAATGCCACACGTTAGGGCGCTAGTCATTGATTAAGGGGGTGATCTTCGTACCCTACGACCACCACGCCACGTTTCTTATCATATTTTCAGGTTTCGCCTATATTCGTAGCTGCAGCGCTTATTTGGGTTAGCTAGTTATATTCGGTGTAAGATTAACCGCTATTTCGTCTCCTTTGTCCCCACACCTTCTCTCTGATTAGCTTCAAATACGCATTAAGATGCATGGTGTGGTTCTCAGCCACAGCTTTGTCATAGGCTTGCATGGTCATTTGACACATGCTCAAAAAGCACCTCCAACTGCAAACGATATCGCTCCTCTACTTAAAGTTCAGCATTTGGTCAGTGGGTTAGACCTGGTGCGTTCAAGGGGAGCTTGCATGCTAGACAACTCTTTGTCCTTGCCTCACAAATACCTAACCCTTAAACGCCTACAATTTTTCATAATAGATGTGGGTTCCAATGACCTCGCAAAGGGTGCTGACCTATGCGAAGTGGAATCTTCTATTTCGTTTTGGTGGCACAAGGGTTTTTGGTCCAGTCCAATGGACCTGTGGTCACGGGATGTGTTACACCCTAACAACCCCATGGGAAACTGTACAAAAGATCTCTCCGAGTTGCCATTTTCAAAGAGCCACTTTTCCCAGCCACCTGCCCTCCAGCTGACCCCTAAACGGAAATAATCTCTCACTGAGCAGCTGCTATAGACATTTTCACAACCATCTATGTCCAAACATTTCCAAATCAGCTGAACAACTTCCTTACATTCAGCCAGCACATCAAGGAATTAATGAGGCAGGGGGCTGGCTTATGACTCACATTATTGTACTTACAGGGAATACACCCAATGCTCATGGCTGATGGTCCGTCAGGACCTTGGGCTGAAATCTGACAGAAATGTGAAACAAAAGCAGCTCTCTCTTTATGGCCCCAAAATATTTCATTCCCCGTTGGGTAATGCTTCAAATTTCATCAACCCCGCACCCGTTGTATCACACAGAACTGTCCCTACAAAAATTCCTGCCCTAGATGCCACAATAACCAACCGGCATTCAACCCCCGCAGAACTGGTCCTTTCCCCCATCAGCCCAACTCAGCTCCCAATCCCGGTCAAACCAAGGACGATCACTAGACTTCTAGTGGGTTACAGCCATAGCCAGTATCTGACTGAACGGTTTACCAATGGGTTTCGTCTTAAATTTGATCGAGAAGAGGCATCATTCACCTCCAAAAATTCCCGCACACTGCAACCTACAAATAGCCAACAAAAATAGACCATAAGCAAAAGCTTGGCCGAATAGCTGGTCCTTTTGATCAGCCTCCTTTAGTCCATTGTAAACGTTCCCGTTGGCTTTGCGGGAAAAACAAGAGCCTGGGAAATTCAGACTCCTTCATAACCTTTCGTATCCGTATGACCATTTATGAATCAACAGCAATATTTCAGAAACTAACTCCGGAGTAAAGTATCAGACTATCACTGATGCCATTAACCTCATTCTCAAATGTCCCCCGGTGCTTTCTTAGCTAAAACCAACATAGCTGACGCCTTTTGTTTAGAAAACCTTTTCATTTCATCTGCCTCAACAGACTTACAAAATTAGACCTTGGAATGTGGCTTTTTCCCCTCCAATTTCACAATGGCCAAACTCTCATCAATCTCTGGTCGATTCTCAGTCGACCCCATTTTCATCTTTCTTTCTATGGTAGCATTCAAAGTCAGTCACTCCCTTATCACATTTAAGTGAGATAATCAAACAATAATTACTGTTATCAACAAACAATCCTCAAAGTGTCCCTACATCAAATTCGGAGGCCTTTCATTCACTTAAACATCTTTCTCAGCAAAAAATGTTCCCGTTTACAATAATAATTTATGTGATGCAATTTCTCGTCAGCAGATAACATGGTCTTTGCTACGTCGATTTGGGATGCAAGTTCCCATTAAATACCGCCTAATCATCTGAAAACTCAAATCACATGTAGAATCCCTAACAATATCTTCTCTGAAAAAATCCCCTAGTAAAGCAAACCTTCACCATTGGAATTCTTTGATATCTTTTATTTGGAGTCACCTTTACGTGATCATCACCATTCCCGTTTCCTCTGAGACAACGACCCTGTTTATGGCTCACCTTCATCGGTCAGGCCTTAAATTATCCACCATTAGATCTTATATGTCTGCAATTTCAAGAGGCTAGGGAGTTACAAGAGGCTCAGAACAGAACGAATCACTACATCCGCATCACCTCACAAGTTAAACAGGACCTATCGGTATGGTTGCAATTTTTTAACAACACTACAACGGTACAGCCCTAAAAGGCCTTAACCTCCTATACAGCATACATTTGTTCAGTGATGCTTTCAATATTGCATTTTGAGACACCTACGGCTCCCACTGGATCCAAGCCAAACGGCCTTCTAGTTGGACATCACTAAAAATATCTGACCTTGAACTTCACCCAATTTTGTTGTAGTCTGTATTTTTGCATCCAAATAATTTCATTGCGAAAACCAAGCTTTTGTAGCCCTCTCGACACGATCTTGGAACCATTATAAAACCCCTCTTACTGTCAAGCTGTCACACAAAGAAAATATCTTCACCTAAGAGGAAGTTCCCCAGGCCCTATTTTTCTCGAGCACAGAGCCAAACCTTAGTCTGTGTCTAGGAGTTCTGCTATACTTCTCGCCCTAGAGTCTACGACAAGACAAGATCATAAACTAGTGCTTCCGAATATTCATTAGAAATGTTCGTTAATCTTCGTGATAGCCCCTGCTTGACAAATCAATGTAAAGGTTGTGACCCGGATTGACCTTAGTTGCGCGCGTCTGGCTCATGAAACTGGCTTGTGATACGCACCCTCGGCTTGACGTGACGTCATGCTCATTGTTGTGGTCTTCGTCCAATGAGAACACACAGAATGTCTTTTGGAATTAGGGGGCGTCTCACAAGTTCAAATTGGCACCATAACAGGCGCTGTAATCGCTTAGCTGCATGATAGTATGTTTACGTAATACAGTTAGTTTAAGAGACTGTGTCTGCTTCTCTCGCCGACTGTGTGATTAAGGGTGCCGGTCAGCGTAAAACAACAAATCGGGGTGTTGGACAAGTTGACTAGGCAAGTCATTTGTCCGTCAGGACAAATCCCTTGTCCTGGGCAAGCGGATAACCATTGGTTTTGTACCCTGACCCTTTCCAAGCATTGCATCGAGACCAGTAGCTAACAATGTAAAGCAAAGTGTTTCCCCGCCCCATCAGGCACATTCACAAAACAGTCACGACCCATCAAGCAGCAGAGCGGACAATCCTTTTGAAAGTCTTTCAATACCACGCCAAACGACTGTTGCGCGTAATCGAGGGCTTTCGTCGGAGTCATTTCCATGGTAATGAAGCTGCAAATACTTCAGTTCATGGGAAAAGATGCCTAAAACGGAGCGTACAAAAATATGGTGCCGAATCTTCGGAAAATGTGACACTGACCAATGAGAGATAATCACTCGAAAGTACCCGAGAGACACGGATTCTGATTGGAGCATCGCAAATCTAGGATGCTAGTCCATTTTAAGGGATCTCGTTAGCCTAGACCTTGGCGCGAGTATTTAATATCATTAACATGTAAACAAGGCCCGCAGCCAAGGGATTGGGGACCTTGACTAGCCAAACCTTGCACTAGAAACCTTTTCCCCTCTTACCAACAACAATGCCTTGTCCTTGCTTTACTCCCACCAACACGATACAACACACACTCCTTCTGCATAGGCAGGGCAACACAATTAGCATCAGACAACACCACTCACACCGATCATAAAATATACTGGCAGATGGAAAAGCTCTGCCTTTACGCAATACATCCGTCTTAGCACATTCACCCTTCCTCTCTACAAACTAATTTCGTGGGGGTCAGCGCACGCTGCCCCGCAACCTCTTACATTCTGTAGTGGTCAGTACATAATACTTATACCTAGCCTCTGACTTTCTTCAGGAAGTGCAGCAGTTCGTCAGGTTGCTTTAAGGAACTAGGAAATGAAGAAGAACCTCAAGGCATCTTGACTGACCAGGAGAATCATAGCTGATGTAGAATCATAGATCATAGCTGATGTTAGAACCGAAAGCAAGCCCAAGGATGGAAGGGACCTCAGAAGAAGTCAGCGTTCCCACAATCTCACGGAAGAGGCTAATGAAAAGAGGTTGCAAGAGCTGGCAAAGGCCTTTTGACAAGGTTATGTTGAGAGGTCATGGTTCAACAGAGACTATTCAAGTAATTCTTCTGGAAAATGAGTTAAAGGAGCCTGAAATGCTGTACACAGAGATAGGGTTCCTCATCTCAATGGCGCCTGATCTGGAATTGCGACGAGGCATAGATAGACTTATGGCTGACAGAGACCAGATCCTCATCGATATTGAATCATGCAGAAGCCATAATTACCAGATTTCTCACCACTTGCATCGGTCAAATGCAACACACCGATCCAAACATTGGATCTAGACGCTCAAGTAGCTCCCGAACATCCTCTAAAACGAGAGATGCTCTCGCTAGTGCAGCACCCTACAAGGCTGAGTTAGAGGCCCAGTGGATAGCTGCTCTCGACGAAGAAGAGTTAAAACAGCTTGAAGTAATGGAAATCAAGAGAATAGCCGAAATAGAGGCCTATGTGTTTAGGAGAAAGTGAGAAATAGAGCAGCAACACCTCGAGTGAGTCGGTGAGTCTGAGTCGTCTGCCAGCTTGAGATGAAAGGGCTCCAAATTCTGGATGACAACCGTGAGAACAGAAAATTACTCCAGAAGCTACTAGACTGTATAGTAACTCGTTGGAGCAGAGTTGTGTCTACCTCCAAGCAAAAAACTGTCGGTCCAACATTCAGTGACTTCAGACTTCACGGCAGTAGAAGCCAACATTGCTTGTGACCCGTCTCATCCCTCGAGTCCCTAAGAGGCAAGACAGAGACATACGGGAAAGATAGACAATCCACGGGCGATGAGGTAAGGTAAGGCAAAGTCCTACAGACAGGACACTTGTGTCCGAGGTACAGGAGAGACATAGGGAAATCTGCCTTTTCTGTTAAAGAAATAATCATATCCTTCAAAGGCCTTCAAATAGCACCAAGAGGGAAGAACCCATTGTCTAAAACCCAGCAACAGAGACGAGCATGGATGCAGTCTGTGGCAGTGTGTCTCAAGGAAGGGTGACGTCTTCTATAATAGTGCGTGTGTGGATATAATCACGATCCAATTATCGGGACAAACATTTGGTCTATTGGACACACAGTCTGACACAACCTTCATATTAGAAGAGACTGCAAATGAATTAAAAGCCCTCTCTGAACCTGCTAGGCAGAAGCTATCGACAATGTCAGCCCGAGATAACATTATAAACTCTACGCGCCTCCAGGTACATCAAGTGAGAGGTTACAAGACAGTCCCTCTACCAACAGTCTATTCTCGAGACTTCATCCCAACTGATAGATCTCACATCCCCACTTTAGAAACGGCACGGAATTGGCCTCACCTGACAAGGATTGCCAACAAGATACCCCCACTACTAGATTGTTGGACTCCTGGTAGGTTACAACTGCGTGAGGTCTGTTTCACTCTGAAGACAACAGTGAAGGAGACACGTGCACCATCCACCATCACAAGTATCGTAGAATCTTATTTCAAGGATAATACCACCAGGGGACTCAACGGCCTCTCTCCAGACGACCATCTGTTCTTCCAGAAGATGAAAGAGGTATAAAACAGGGCAAAGATGACTACTATGTGATGCATCTGCCCTTCAAGGAAGCTCCGCATCTGCCAAACAACGGGGAAGTGGTGCTTTGTAGATTTGAACATCTGCTGCGATTCTTCAACAAAGACAAGAAGTACCTTAACAATTATCAGGCCTTCATGAAAGAAGTGATCACTCGGGGTGATGCAGTTAAAGTTCCTCACATTGAAATAGTTCAGGAACCAGCATGGTACATCCCACATCGTGGTGTGTATCATCCTTAACATCCTTAAAAGATTCGAGAAGTCCATTGAAAAGATTTGAGAAAAGCCTTGAATGATGCAGTCCAAAGATCCTGACCTTAAAATGGGCTCGTAGGTGAATAATCAGTTCCGACAAGATCCTGACCATGTGCAACATCAATTTAAGGTTGCTAAGAAGGACAACAATTTTTTGAGATCCTTATGGTTTGGAGGAGACGCAGCTATTGTTGACTACCGCATGACAGTTCATCTGTTTGTGGGGCAACATCGTCCAAAGGCTGTGCCAATAATGGGTAATAGAGGATAGCTGAGGACGGGTTGGTGAGTGTGAACTGAAGAAAGGGTAAAGAACCTGTTGAAGGAAGCCGCATACATGTGTGCCAAAGGTAACACCAAGTTACACAAGATCATATCTAACAGTCATGAAGGAAATCCCAAATTAAGGGTGAGACAAGGAATTAAAGGACATCGACTTTTCATACAAAGACCTTCCAGCTGATCAAGCTCTGACAGCTTCCAATTCCGACTTACACTGAAGGATCAACCACTAACTCGACGTGGAATCCTGTCAACTGTCTTCAGTTTATGATCCTCTTGGTTTCCTAGCTCCATTTGGAGCAAAGAGAAGGAACGTAACTGGGACGAGCGTCTGTCAGAAAATCTCCGTCCAAGATGGGAGAGGTGGATATCATAACTGCCTGAATTAGCCAACATTATAATCACACGGTGCTTCAAACCTGAAAATTTTAGGAATGTGGAAATGCTTGAGCTACATCATTTTGCAGATGCCAGCTAGCTACAGGTTACGGACAGTGTTTCTACCTAAGAGTCGTGAATACTGAAGGACAAATACACTGTTCACTTGTCATGGCCAAATCACGTGACACCTCTGAAAGTAACAGCCATCGCAAGACTGGAGCTTCAGGCAGCAGTTGTTACCACAACAATCAGCTACCTGCTCAAGCAGGAGCTGGGGTATGAAGAGGTAAATAATTGCTTTTGGACCGACTTCAAAGTAGTTTAGGGTTATATCAGAAATGATGCTCGACGCTTCCAAGTGCTTGTTACCAACCGTGTCCAGAAGATAGAGAAGCCTCGAAGCCATATCAATTGAGCTACGTTTTTTTTATTGAAAGGAACTCAGCTGATCATGCATCTCGTGGATTAGATCCATCAGAAATGATGTCGTCTAATTGGTTCACTGGTTACTCCTTCTTAGTTGCTCCTATGGGACGCGAGTCCTGGAGAGTTGCTTATTTGTTTATTTATATTTCAACAATGAAGCTCCCTGGAATCTCGCGGTCCGAATCGTTTCTCTGACTAGGTGATCTCTCCGTGACTGACCCATCTGTGAAGGAGGAAAGTGTGACAGAGTTGGATCAAGACGACCCAGAAGTGAATCAAGCATGTGTTCACGCTGCTGGTGCGAAGACCAATGCTCCAGCGCATTGAGAAATTCGCCGATTGGAACAGAGCAATGAAGAATTTTGTCGTGTTTCGACGACTCTTAGCTAAACTAAGGAAGGGAAGACTGCAGAAGTCAACTTCTGTTGAAGAAAGACAGATGGCAGAGCTTACGATTATAAAGACAGCTAAGCAAGTACCCTTCTGCGAAGAGATAAGGCAACTCCAGAATAGAACTCCAAGAAACTAACTTCATTGGTGGTAAGAATGAGCGAAGCAGAGCCTTTCAAGAAATAAAGGATGAAAACCTTTCTGGAAAACCAGGGATGTGACTTTGTCTTGAATGTTCCTGCTGTAAGCCATATGGGAGGCGTTTGAGAACGCCAGATACGTTTTGAGGACGACTCTAAGTAAGGCACAATCTAGAATGGACAGCACCTCGCTTCGCACTTTCTTTTACGAGGCCATGGCAATTGTCAACAGTCGTCCTCTAGCCGTAGAAGGTCAAAATGATCCATGTGGACCTATGCCACTGACTCCTAACCACCTTGTAGACTACAAGAAGATGGAGACAAGTTCAATTCCTTGCAAATCAATTCTGGTCAAGATGGAAAAGGGAATTCTTGGCTACTCTGCAAGAGAGACAGAAGTAGAGCAAAACAAGAAAGAATGTGGATGTTGGTGACATAGTACTTATCAAGGATAAAGATGTAGTCCTGATGATCTTACTTGCAAGGTTCAGTTACTAATGGCAGATTCGAGAGGAAAACCTGAAAGACCAGTCCACAAGTTGACAGTGTTACTGGAGAACATGAAGAAGGCCTGAGCTTTGCTTGTGGATTTGTGTACGGGTGGGAGCCATTCTTATGGAAATCACAAGTCACTTGTGTGTGAGTATTAATGGCGGCAAACCCGTTCACTCACTCGAGCAATGCTGCCATCACTCTGGTTATATGTGCTTGCATTTGTCATGAGAAGGGGCGACGTATAAGAAATCATCCAGGATAACTTGATTTGTGAGATGCTTCAAATAGGACATAACTTCTGCTGCATCCCATTGATAAAAAGGTGTCGTGAAAGAAGCCTTTAGGTTGTATTGTGAGGAGTGTGTGGAGATTATGGAAAGCATCAGCTATACCGCTCTTGGCAAGGAATGGCTTTCGTATTTAAGATCTTGGGGGAAGAATAAATATTATGCACGAAATTGCTTCTGGGATGGAAGAATAGTGTGTTGTTGTTGTCAAATATTTCAATGTTACATGTAAATGTTGAATAGACGATGGTATGGTTTATTTGTTTTGCTACTTTAGGGGTAATCAAGTTTGAAATTCAGTAGAGAAAACCTGTACTTCGTTGAGTTATAAGTTAATTAATTTCCAATAAAATGTTCCATTAATATAGAACCTTAGCTATTTTCTCCGTGAATTTTCACACCATTTAGGGCAAAATCTTGAATATGCTATTTTGTTATTGATTGAAAGATTGTGTAGGTGGTTTTCCCAAGATGAAGTTTGCTGTAGTCAATTCATTTGTTTATAGTTGATGAGCGTGACATTTGCATTGTCATTACACCGTTGACATCGTGACTATATATGATATTATCAGCGTACATTTGAGATTGACTGTTGTGAATAGTATTTCTTATGCCATTTATATAGCTTATCGAAAGTAAGGCTCCAAGTATAATTTTCCCCCTAAATCAACTATAGTACGATTCTAATAGGTAAATAGAACCGGCAATTATCGACAAGAAATTTATGAATAATCTCTCTTCAGTGACAATGCGCTACCAAACTGAGTAGATCTTTGTTTTTAGCTTCGCTGCTCAGCAGAGCTTATCATGGACCGATTGCAGCGTCTGACCGTCCTCACTTTGATTTCACGGTATAAAGTAAGCTAGCGACCCTAAATTATTCATAAACACCTATATATGTCGATATCTCTTTGCCGCTAAAATGTGCTATGGATGACTTTTGATTGATGAGTTATATCTTATAGAAATATCTTGTTCCATATCAACCAGATGTTGAATTGAAACTGTTGTCACAATGTCTATAGTAAAATTCATTAAACAAGGTATGTTAGAATCTGATACATTTTGTTAGCACATTAGTCAATACAGCTTGTAGAAGCTTATAAATGCACCTGCACAACCTTTTAGCATGCCACCCATGTGATTGAATTGCTTAGCCAATGTCAAATAATATTATTTAGCCTTGCCAGTTTGTCTCGTTATTTGGCAGCACACGTCGTGATTGATATATAGTTAACCGCACACATTCCCGTCAGATTGTAACCACCTCACAAAAACATCCTTGTAATCCCGATCTAGCACTCGTGACAACCGACCGTTATGGTGACGACTACTAAAATAGGACACCTTCCACAAGATGGTCGGATGGAAGACTCCCGCCATTTTGAGTGTCCCTAGTAAGCCTATCGATCCCTTTACAGGTTGCACAAATGCTCTGTGAGGTTATGGGTTGTCATGATCCAATTAAAGCGATTGAGAAACAATCTATCTTTCAGAGTTCGTGTTATTTGGTGTATTTGGATTGGCGGCGATCGATCTTCAATAGGAATTATTTCAATTTCGTCACCGGACCTCCCCACCCAGCCACAAAGGGAGGTCGGAAATATGCGTCTCACCCAGCACACATGACGTTGCTCGACAGAATAGCAAAACATTAAGTTGATTAACATCCAAAATCAATTAACTCTTCTTGGAGAGATAAAACATAAGAGAGCAAATATTGTACGGATAGATATATACAAACGAAAGGGGATAAGATAAAAGGTAAAGAAATCGATTATCCTTGGGCATGTCATCAAAGAGCTTATGTTATAATATATGATACAGGAGATCGTCAGCAATAAAATAGTTTTGCTCGCGTTTGAGCAGCACGTCCGCCTCTTGTTTATTGGTGGGAACAGTGCCATACTTGAGGAGTCGTAAAACTACACTGCATTGGGGATCAAGCCTTTGCTGACGCCTTATCTATTCTCGGCTTAAGGTGATTGAATCCCAATTAGTTTTCGCTTGGTTTGTAAGCCGATGTCGGAGCTCAGCGCGTTGAGTCCGCTTATCAGTTACTGCAACGGGGGTAGTGTTAAACAATCTTACTGGCACGCAGTTGTCATTAACGGTTACTGCTGCGCGGGCTAAGAGAATACCTTTGGCCGTCGTAGTGTCAATGTTGTCATCTTGAACGTCTGGCCCGTTACTCACAGAGTTTCCGATGTTATAATACTATTCTGGCTCATACGTTCTTAAAAAGCCTCCACCACCCCCCCTAAATTATCAGCACAGAGCACGGGTTACATCACACCACTCTTTGGGAGGGGTGTAACCACAGCAAGCGAGTTCACCCTCCAAGTGGACTCGTCGTGTCACGTGGGGATTGTTTTAGCCTGGCCTATCGCGGGACCCTTTATAAGGAGCCCAGATGGGTTAGTCATGGAGATCATATAGTCAGAGAAACGATTCGGACCGCGAGATTCCAGGGAGCTTCATTGTTGAAATATAAATAAACCAAATAAGCAACTCTACTTCAGGACTCGCGTTAATTTCCTCTGATTAGTCCCCACTCCAGCAACTACAGGCAGTGAGTAACAGTACTATAACGAAGAGCGTTCATAAGCAAGAAAAGCTTAGAAATTCTAGCTTAACACATATATCTACGCTAAGAGGGTTCACTCCGACTATCAATGCGGTGAGTATTCTACTGAGTGAAACATGGGCCCGTCGCCAGGAGACGCTACCATAAACACATAAAAAGCATACGAGACTGCGCACTCCTAAAGCATCAGCTTCCAGGCAGGCTATGTTATGCTAGCGTAGCGTCAAACGATCCTGTATGAAAAGTGATGAGATTGGGCCGCCATATAGAGCTGATTTTATGTGACTACAACAAAGGAATGGACGTAGTTTTAGCAACGAAAGATTATTAAGCAAATTCTTGACAAAGACACAAAAGCAGGTTATATTTATGCATTATTGTAACTTACCTTTTTTTAATTTCATGGAAATTACTTAATCATTACGCGTGTTGGAAAGCTACTCTAACAAACCTCGGAAGCTGAGTTGAACCCACGCAGTTATATAAGGTGTCAGACGATCAACAACTCAGTAAGTAATATGTTTTATTGACAAAAGTATCAAATAACATATTGTTACAATGCATTCGATGTCATATAATAATTTCATAATGCTCCGATAAATGTTCGATGCGGATAACCCAAATAGATGAGGCAATGCAATGGTCTTTCATGTTGCAAAGAATTGGATAGTAGATCAATAGGATATATGCCATGAAGATATGGGAGGGGATGTGGATGCGATATCATCGATTAATTGTCACAGTCGACTAAGAGGGGTTTATGCTGGGGAATCATTAAGTCAGACCATGAGACAAGCAATGGCGTCATTGACATTTGCAAGACACTAGGACAATGTTGCAAAAGCTACATTATCTGTGTTTAATATTGATAGACATTATAATGTGACAATTGTATTAGATGAAATTAGCTAATATAAAAAATATTATAGAAACCTCCATCGATCAGAGCTGTTATAGAATAGATACTTTAAATCAAAAGTGATCACTAAGAGTAATGGGAAGAGGGTAGAATTGCGGCTGGAATACTGGAAGCAGAAATTGTTCTTTTACTGAACGGTGATGTGAGTTTTGTCATCTTCTTTCTCGGTCTTCGAGGTTTTTCCTACAGAAACAATGACAAAGTCGTCTATCATTAGGACATATGTTTTTTATAGAAAGATAATGGCCATATTAACTTAACTCATATATCCACAGAAACACGCCGTTCGTAGTTTCTGCTGTCATTGCCAATTTACCTGCTTATACAACGAGTTAAACATCCTTACAGTTTTCTAGAATGGCATTGTAAAGCACGCATTTATGAAATGTGTAAGTCCATTAAAACAGTACGGGACATTTATGATATGTATAAGTCCATTAAAAAGTACGTGACAACTCTGGCTATCGTAATGTACATCTTCAATAAATAACCAGTGTGAACGAAAGTATTCAGCGCTCTTTTCTCACCGATGAAGGACTCATCATCGACCATTTCTTCGGCTGATCGGCGGTTGCGCTTTTTCGGATTTTTGCAGTCATCATTTGAGCAATCTTTATTGGGAGAAGGTTTGGCCATAACTCCATTAGCTGATACAGTCCACACAAAAAAATCCACGATAAAGTACAAAATATTATTTAAATGGAATGAAAATACTTGTCGACAGCAACTTAATTAAACGAAGAAATCTAACCAATTTCAAAGTTGACTGTTTTTGGTGAATTGACATCGACGTTGATATCTCCTCCAACTTGAGCATCATCGTAGATCATAGCTTTCACGCCACTGACTTTCTCTGGCATCTTCTTACCTCCAGTCGTTCCAGAGACTTCATTTTTCTTTACTTTCCTTCCCTTATATCTTTGAGGTTTGTTATTTTTTTCAACACAGCTATGGCACCCTTTCTTCTTATTTGCAACCTTTTCACGACCACTGCGGGAATCCTTTTCGCTAATGACCAATAATTTATGGACGGAATGGTCTTTCTTTTTGCTTCTTACTGAGCTTTTATGTCTTGAGTGAGAGTTCTTTTTGGCTTTGAAAGAGTTTTTCCTTTCAATGTGGACATTGTGAGTTTTTCTTCTGGAGATGCCCAAAGTCACCTTTTTGTGTCTATTGTGGGCATTATTGTTTCTTTTATAAAAGCGTTTACGTCCAATGCGTGAGTGCCTTTTCGGATCATTCAAACTTTTTCTGTTGCGCACGGCTCGTCGGGAGCGTTGTTTCTGTTTTCGGCAGCCACCATCAGTGCAATATCTAGCGGGCGCAGGTTTGGTCATAACTCCATTGACTATAAAAATTACAATAAATACGTCATGCATCACGAGAATAATGATATTTTAAAGTAAGGACACTTGAACTTCTTTAATTTGACGGAAAATCTTACCAACTAAGAAGTCCATTTTTTTCGGTTTATGGACATCGACATTTATGCGTCCGCCAGTTTTGGTTTTGGCATGGTTTGTCATCTTCGCATTAGTGGTATATTTTGAACGCCGTCTGTTTCTTGTTGCTGTGGCCTTCAAGGGGGTTTTCATAACAGGATTGTCATTCTTTCGGCTACGTACTTTGTTCTTATGATCAATGCGAGTGTCTCTTTTGCCATACCTCAGTTTTTGAATCCCTGAATGACCATTCTTCTTGCCGACAGCCAAGCCTTTGAGTCCTGGCGGATTGTTAGCTTTCCCATTTGTCATCGTTTTGTCATGTACTTTATCACTGCCTTCGGTCACAACTTTACCTTCCAAAGCTTTTTGGTCATTTGCAATCAAGCGTGCTGTCAATCTTTCGTCATTAGTGGAAACTCTGTTTGGAAATCGTGCTGTTGTCGGTTCCGGGGACCCAATCGAAGATTGGGTTATGTGATGCTGAGATCCCTCGTCTTGTAAATGTATGGCTGAAGTAGCAGCAGGGCTGACGCACAGCAAAGCTGCATAACACATTTGGAACAAGGTAAGAAGTGCAAGTTGATCATGTGCTAATGATCGCCTGGTCCTGTGGGTGTTATTAAAAGCGTTTCCACATATCCCTCTCCCGCACACACACCCCATCCCCCATCCCGCCTAGTGACCTTGCAATATCATACTTGGTGCCTTGTTTTTGAGTAAGCGTTAGTTATCGTATGGTCCCTTTGATGACATTGGGAATAAGTACGAGGACGCAGAACGTCCGATTGTGTTTCTTCCGTGTCATCGGAGTGACCATTCAATTACATGCTTATCGCGATGGCACCCACACGCGATAGTCAAGCGCATCTCCTCCTCATTGCTAGCGTGAAACTATTGCAAGACGAATCTAGGGGGCCACAAAGAATACAAGCGGTTTACCGACAAATGACAACTTCATCGACGTGCATATTAAGCTACCCCGTCAGAAATAACCCAACGGTTGTGTTTGGGTCACAAGGGAATTGATTTGGTCCCTCATTTGTGGCGGAAAAGTATATGATATATATATATATATATATATATATATATATATATATATATATATATATATATATATATATATATATATATATATATATATATATATATATATATATATATATATATATATATATATATATATATATATATATATATATCATATATACTACCGCATTAAGGGGCGACCTCATAGGTGAACCTGCATTTATGTATATATATCTATATATATATATATATATATATATATATATATATATATATATATATATATATATATATATATATATATATATATATATGAATATATATATGTATATATATATATGCATATATATATATATATATATGTATGTGTACATAAATATTTATATATATATATATCTATCTATATATATATATATATATATATATCTATCTATATATATATATATATATATATATATCTCTCTATCTATATATATCATGTATATCTATGTATGTGTGTGTGTGTGTGTGTGTGTTTGTGTGTGTGTGTTTGTGTGTGTGCATACTAAATGCTCAACTGAAATCACTTACCTGTCGCGAAGAGTGCGACAGCTGCTGCCGTAAGCCGCATTGCTGGTTTGAACATGCAGTTACCCGTAGAAGAACAACTTGGAATAAATTGTGGAGAATGGCTAGAGGGCCAACTGTAATACGCGTCCTTTTCTGACGAAGTCGAGTAGGAAACTGATTTATGTTTGTTTGCCTTAGATACAGACCCAAAAACCATGGTACGAATTATTGTTGTTGTATTCATTAGCAACTCTGCGCCGTCAGCACATTGTGACGCAGTATCTTTATTAGATTCGGTTTACTATAAATAACAACTTTTAAAACCGGATTCAACGTACATATATGAGGTTTTTCGAAATGTCCATCCTTGTTGGAAGGCAATGAGAATCATAATTCCGATTCGATGGATAGTTAGTCGTGTTGTCGACAGTCCTTCTGTACACGATCTTATTTTTCTTATCGTTTACTTTGCCATTTGTATCGTACATCGCTGTTTTCATTTCTCAATGATTACTACTTTGGCCCCACCGTTTCATCATCTTATTGGGGTTGTGTGTGGGCGGGTGCGTGGGCGTGTGTGTGTGTGTGTGTGTGTGTGGGTGTTGTGTGTTATGATATTGATCTTCGCTCGCACGTACAACACAAATGTAATTAAAGTGTCGCACAGTTGTGTATCCGAACTTACATACATACGCAGGCTTTTAAAGTCGGACGGGCTAGAATAATATGATAACTCATGCTGCAGTGTTCTTGCTCGGTAGTTACTGCAGGGTGGTCATTTTATAGGATGCTGCACGGCCAAACAATTCTGGCCCACAAACCAAACTTCATCCGTTTAACAGCTGCCGCCACAAAAATGACCTTAGCGCATGGCTCCAATTCCTCAGAAATGCGAGGAGACAAGAGGAGAGGAGAGAGGGGGGAGAAGAGAAGAGGAGAGGACAGGCGAGGAAAGAAGAGGAGAGGAGTCATCTTGCAATACACTATTCTGATGCTTCAAAATGGGGTTTTGTTGCCACTTATGGAGCTAACTGGATATTGGGCGCTTGGCCTCACTCAGAGATCGCCAATGAAATTACAAATTTAGAATTCTACCCATAATCCTTAATAATACTTTTCGCATGTAGTGTTCCATTGTGACTTTAAGTTAGTAAAGGTTTGAACGGCTCACCAACAATAATGTAGCAGTTGTTCAAAACTTCAACAAACAAACAGCAAAACGCCGCTTTATTATGTCAATCATTCGTCCTCTAGTGCTTGTTAAAATTGATAACAGAAAACTAACAGATGTCCACATTCCTGGTATTCACAGCACCGTTTGTCATTTTTAGTCCCTACTCGCAATACAGCACCAGGGTTTACAAGAACAAGTCGGCCTTCTGACACTATTGCAAGTTAATTTCTAAGCATGCATGGGTGTAGGCGATGAAGTTCAAGCAGCGGACCGTCATCATGTGCAAACCATTCAAAATTTCAAATAAGTTATCATTAGTTCCAATCGAGTTTTTAAAATCATGTTCAGTTCAAACACAGAAAAACATTAACTGACAGAAATTGGCCTATCCTTCATACCGACCGGCCATCTCTACGGGTGTTTTATTTTTACGATAAGTCAACCAGGCATACCCCAAGTCTTCTTATTACCTAATAGTCAGCCAGTCACCAAAAACAAGTTTTCTCACACCTTGAAACAATGTGTACAACTGTCAGGACTTCATCAGCATTCTTTCCGTATTGGGAGCAAACCCTTACCATGGTAATCACATCAGTAAGCCAATAGAAGAGTTCGGCATACCAAAAGTACATCAAGCCTTAACGAATAAAAGACAAGAAGTGAACCATGGCCCAATTAAGTGTCTGTCTACTACTTACTGTATATAGTCAACAAATGCTCCAAATAAAGTGTAGCTATTATTGGGTTGGAATCGAAGGCTATGTCCTCATTAAGTATTACATTTAAGTAATGGTATAGGATCTAATATATTTAACAAATATGGTATCATTATTCTCACGTTATTCTTCGATCTCTCTCTCTCTCTCTCTCTCTCTCTCTCTCTCTCTCTCTCTCTCTCTCTCTCTCTATATATATATATATATATATATATATATATATATATATATATATATATATATATATATATATATATATATATATATATGTATATATGTTATCAACTTTACAATATTTCACCCTGTTTCTCGTTCTTGCACTTTGTTTGTTGTCAATACGATGTCCCTCTATTGTTGAATTATAAACTATTGCACTTTGTACCCTACTCATGTTGACTTACGTTGTGTTCACTTTGCTAAATACACGATCTATACGCCGACAGGCGACACTTGGGAAACGTTGCATACCGTGTGGAGAATCGAAGAGATGATAGCTTAGTCCTTGGCTCTCTATTCAACATTCATAAAACAAACATGATACAACTCGGACTCTACATTCATACGATTACCCAATTGCATTTTGTAAGATGGAGTAGATTGACTGAGCACATGGATACGATCAAGGTGCTCTGAGACGTGACACTTAGTGAGTTGTGAGCGGAAACGTCATGAGTACAAAGCATCGTCTGCGTGACCATGCGATAACAAACTTCCCTCGATGGAACCTACACGCGATAATCAAGCGCAACTTCACACCGTATAATCGCCGTGCATATTAAGCAACCGTGGCGGAAATTACGCAGGGGTAGTGTTTGGGTTGCTAGGAGGCTGATGCTGTTTTCATATGGTACATCATTTGTTATATCTGTTGTGTATATTCTGATGCTGAATCACATGCATTAATATGAATTATAAGTTAAGTATAACTAAAGATTAGTAATGTGGATCAAGTCAATTTCAGTGAGTTGCGTTTCTCTCTATGTTTGATTACATGTCGGGTTTCATATAACTCACGACTTTTGAATTCATTTTCAAAGCTTCTTATTCAGTATCCCAGGATATTGATTTGTTAGTATTTCTGTACTTGATCCTTGCCGAATTTGTCGTCCCTTAGACCGGACAACCCAGTGGTTTTGTCTGGCTTTGCAGATGTTATGAGTTTGCGGCTAAGCGAGAAACCGGGGACCCTGTCTCCTAATATTGATAATTAGCCTGTACCTATGGTATATAAGGTATCTGTTTGGGACCTGAAAATATGAGAGGTATTCGCGTTTTTCCCCATTCGGCCTCAGCTGCCTGAAATGATGTGTTCATCCCTAGGAGATGTGGGATATTTTTCCTTTTGAGACGCCAGTGATTTTGAGACGGATGTTAGTGTTCCTGGTGCGTTTGTTGCTCCCGCGGATCCATCTACAGATACCAAATGGTAAATAGGAGGTGCTGCTTGTTCAGGTCGGTTCGGGACTCCGCTGACAACGGACATGATTAAAGAATTATTGAAGAACAGGGTGCCAAGAAACACTAGAATATCTGAATGTTGGGCTGTGAGTGCTTAAAAAGACAGGCGGGATTGGAGGCAGAACCAGTCGGAAACTGCGAAGGACCCTAATGGATCTATCCCCGAATTGGGCAAGCTTCATTACAGCAACTAGATCACTGGCTTAAGTGTTTGTTTATTTGATTGGAATATGCTTCGATAATTTGTTGTGTGAGACTTGTAGAATATTGCCAACTCCGGCAATCAGAGCTCCGCCGACTTCCCATCAGCGTCAGTTTTCGTTTGGTGCTGGCAACACTGTACCGCCTTAGAAGCGGCTCGGCAGGTGTTAGAATTTCGCGCCTCAGCTAGATTCCGGGGAGATACGCAAACAGATTAGCGGCTGACTAGCAAATGACTCTATTGAAAATCTTCGTTATAACACTTGCAAGGTGTGCGTGATATTAAGACCCTCCGTAATTTTGCCATGTTAGAGCCGCAGAGATTTGCATTGGCCTGCCGGCCGCTATCTTCAATGTATACATAAACCCAAGGGGGACAACGATTTCGCCACCAGCTCACCAAAAACATCGCCTAAACCATATTTAGTCCCGTTTACGACCCTGGCGCGCCCCCTAGCTGTTGAGAACATGTTCTTCTACCTCACAAAACCATCCGCCCCGACATTTGCCAGCTAAAAGGATACTTGTTTCGCGTTCAAACGCTATTTTAGCCGTTTAGGCGATTTACTGTACTCGGAAGTTCATTGATCGTCTGCCCGTTGTCCGGGGAAAAGAAATCGCGAGCTCTGATTGGACAATCTCATTAAGCGCTTCTTAATTGGTAAGATTTTCTGTCAAATTAAAAAAAAAAATCACTAATCATTTGTTAAGTATACTTTATTCAAAATATAATTCTCGTGATTTTGATGTATTTGTAAACATTGCCGCAGCTAATGGAGTCATGACCAAACCTGCATCCGCTCAATATAGCACTGATTGTGGCTTTCGAAATCAGAAACAGTACTCCCGTGCTGCATAAAGAAACTCGGCAAGTGGCAAAAAGAATGCCAGGTCAGGAGGGAAAACATCTCTCAAGGGCAATAACTATGTCCGCCCGTTGCTTAAAGCTCAAATAACAGCAAAAAGAATGTCCACGCTGAAAGGAAAAACTCTCTCAAAGGCAGAAAGAATTCTCACCTTGTGCATGAAAGCTCAGTTAGAGGCCAAACGAAGAACCATTCCCGCAGTGGTCGTAAACGGGTTGCCATTAAGAAGAAAGGGCGCCCTGTAGATAGCAGTAGATATAAGGAAAGGAAAGAAAAAGAATATATATTCTCTGGAAATACGGGAATGACTGGAAGTACAAGAAGGAGAGAAAGTCAATGGAGTGACCAACAAGATGACTGACAACAACAATGGCGTGAAAGCTGTGATCTACGATGGTATTAAAGTTGGAGGAGATATCAACGTCGATGTCAATTCACCAAAAGCAGCCAACTTTAAAATTGGTCAGATTTCTTCGTTTAATTAAGTTGTTGCAACAAGTATTTTGATTTTATGATTCATTTCATTTCATTCATATTTTGTACATTATCGTGGATTTAACTGTTGCAGCTAATGGAGTTATGGCCAAACCTTTCCCCATTCAAATTGCTCAAATGATGACTGCAACAATCCGACAAAGCGCGAGCGCCGATCAGCCGAAGAAATGGTAATGAAAGAGCGCTTAATACTTTCGTTCACACATTACGATAGCCAGGGTTGTCACTTATTATCTCCGTCCCGCACTTTCTTAATGCACTTATACATATCATAAATGCGTGTTTTACAATGCCATCCTAGAAAACTGTAAACATGTTTAACTCGTTGTGTAAGCAGGTAAATTGGCAATTACAACATAAACTACGAACGGCTTGTTTTATGCAATGTCCGGCATCCTGGTCATCTACAATATATTCATCGTCATCTTCTGCTGCTTCAGGTATTATTTCCCGTCAACCGCATTAATGTAGATGCTGACTTGGGCAATCTATCTGTGGATATATGAGTTAAGTTAATATGTCCATTATTAATGTCAATGGGTTTAAAGAACCAATATATTTTCTAATAACCGAAGACTGCATCTTTGTTTCTGCAGTTATAACCCGAGCGACAAAAATGGAGTTTGACAGATTGATATAATCGTTCAGTGAGAGCGATTACTGCGCCCAGTATTCCAACCGCAATCCTTTCCCAACTTCATAATCCTAGCGACCATTTGCCATAGTTTTGATTGAAAAGTAATTATTATATAATTTTCGTCTGATTCGAGTGATCCATAATTGTTGCAAATTTCATTGTAAACCAATCCTTATTCTTCTGTATTTCAATAGTAGTCTCGGAATGTGTTGCTTAGGTTTCTGATTTTGGCACTGTGTGAATCGTCCCAGTGTCTTGCGTTTATTCGTGTGTGCCAAAACTATTGATAACAATGAATTGTCGCCTTCAACGGACAATGTGGCTTTAAAAACCGCTTTTGTTCCACTTTGATCAGTCTAAATGTCGTGTAATTATCCGTAGATCCTCAAACGTTTCATCAGTTGGCTCATTTTGCATTGTCGCTTATTTATACCTGGGCATTGTAACAGTGTAATAATGATTCACGGTTTATGTCACCGAGAGCATTGCTCTTTGATATTTCTGTCAGTAAAAGATGGACTGTTGCGTATCCATATATCACTGCATGGTAACTCTCATGGAGTTGCCTTTCACTGCGCGCATTAATTGATTAGTTTCCTTGAAATAAACTAAGATACATTAAATCTGCTATTTTGTCTTGGACCATGATGCGAAGTCACTGAATAATCTTTTTTTATATATATGTATGCGATACCAAAGAGAGAAAATCTCTATGTTTGTAGCTCTTTTGTTCGGCGGAGCATATCACAACTTTTGCACCGGCCGTCCATTCGTAAATGTATGATGTCACATTGTGTTGTGGTGCAATGTAATGGAAATAGATGCCACATTGGCAGCGCTTCATCTCAGGAGAGCTAATTAACCATCTTTTGTATGATGATGATTTGTGTGTGATATGCCCTTCATTGAACGATCTTAATAAATTGATTCATGCTTGTGGAAAGTTTGGCTCTGACCATGATGTTGTATACAACTCAAAAAAGGTGCTGTTGTGCAATTTAAATCCAAACTTTTAGAGGAGGCAATTTTGCCAGAAGTGATTTTTAGAGGAGAGAAATTGAATTCAAGAGAACTTTTAAATACATTTGGTCATATATTGAATGATAATGTAAATAATGATTATGACATTGCCAGACAATGCAGGCAGCTTTATGCTCAGGGAAATATATTAACGCGTAAATTTCATATGTGTAGTGTTGCTGTCAAGCTCAAACTTTTTCGAACATTTGGTTCGCTTAGTTATACAGCTCAATTGTGGTGGAAATACAAAAAAAGCTACCATTGATAATAGGATATATCGTACCATAATATCCTCAAATGTTTGTTAAATTTGTCAAAATATGAAAGTACAAGCAATCTTAACACAGGTCTAGATGTACCACACTGCTCTTCTGTAATTCGCAACTTAATTTGTCGGTTCAGTTGTAGATTAGATCAGTCTGACAATAAGTTTGTTCATTTGTTTGCTATGTTCTTTACGTTACAATTCTACAATAAGACTGCACTGGTTTAAACTTCTCTTTGTATACTTTGCAACGTAATCACTGTTTAGTTGTTTTGTTGAAATGGACCTATCTATCTAATGGTACTTAATCATAAATGAAGCACTTTTATGGCAGATATATGAATACCTGATATGTATGACTTTTGATCCTCGAGTTATAAAAAAATCTGATTAAAATCTCATGTTCTATGGGGTACCGATTGGGGATTTAAATAGCTATGAGATAATTTCTTTCTGCACAAGTATTTAGTTCGATGCGACTTAGGATAAAATGAGAGGTTGTCAGTTACCTTGACGTTGTTTAAAAGACACACCAACAAAGAAGGAATATGTGAATCTGGTTAATATATTTGACCCTGCGGTCTAGCAGTATCATTTAGATATTAACTTTACATAGAACTTGAATATATTTCGTACGTATGGTACAGATGTGTATGTAGAAACAAGGTGCAGTGCCAGTGATTTGCAGAACAAGATGTAATGTGCAACCACAACTCTTTTCGGAAAACATGTATATTTAATCATTGATGAAACATTTCTCATTTCGCTCGGGTGCCGTAGAGGAAGGTGCCGCAAACGCAAGGTGCCCTGCTCGTTAGGCCTTAGGCCCCTAAGTTAGGGGCCGTAGTGGTCAAGCCTTATCGATCGGTTTCCTTCAATTAAAGATAATCAACAGGTGTACCCAAAAGTTATTTTTCCGTGAGTGTTAGGAAAAGTGTGCTAGTGGAAATATTTGAATTAAAATATACGTAAGGTACGGCGAATATAGACTTCTTGTTTGGCACGGCCCAGTTTTTCGTGACGTCACTATTTCCAGTGTACTCGAGGAATTGTTTTTGATACCCGTGAACGGAACGACGATACAACAAAATAATGGATTTGAAACGAAAAGCAACTGAAGGTGCATTGGTACCAACTAAAAAGGCGAAAAATGAAATCGCTACATATGGTTCAGATAAAAGTATCGTGGTGAAAGAAGTACGTATACCTCGAAGTCAGCTTCGGTTGAGCGATAATATAATTACCCGGTAAACCGTGCTGTTCTACTGACTGTTAATAACAGTGTTATTGCTCCTCGCAAATGATGTTTCTTATATTATTTACAGGGAGTGAAGAGGACATCAAGCCTTATGGCTCCTATCATGCTATTAACAGGCCACGATGGAGAGGTCTACTGTTCCAAATTCTCCCCCGACGGACAAATTGTTGCATCGGCTGGCTTTGACAGGCTTATTTGTAAGAACTACATCGTTCATCGATAATAAAAAAATGCAGTGAATATCATTTCACTGCGAAGCACAAAGAAGAATGAAAGTTGATATGATAGTGTGATATCTACTGGATTTTAAGCCACTTACCCTGGGTGTATACCCTGGGTGGTGATAGTCAGCTAGTGTTGTGGTGTAGTTCGATAGTTCACATATACATGATTGTCTTTGAATCTTGTCTGTGTTTTATTCGTCAGTTTGTACAAGATTCGAGGGGTATGTAAAGTATGGCTGAAAGACCCTGCATAGAGTCACCAGGTGTCTTACTTGTGAAAAAAATTAACAAATATCAATTGTATTCCTTAATCATTCCTGTCCTGCCTATTTTATGTCAAGTGGTTGTTTTCTTCTCTTAATTGTCAGCTAAATCTTCCTTATTGTAGTTTTGTTTCAGATCTGTTTTTAATTTTCTGTTTCAGATCTGTGGAACGTATTTGGTGAATGTGAGAACTATGCTGTCATGAAAGGTCACACCGGAGCAGTATTGCAGTTACAGTACAATGCAGATGGCAGGTGTGTGAAACCAATCCTAGCGTTATGGCGGCTTCATTTCCATTTCCTTATGTTATTGATCAAGTATTGTCCTTTAGAGTCAGACATTGGCCTGGGTATGGGTCTATTGTATAGCCTTGCTACTAGATTAAAAGGTAGTGAAGCAGCTATTTGGTACTTAATGGTCAGACAAATATTGAAGTGCATCAACTTCAGTCTTATGGGATAGTCTTGTGACTCTCAGCCAAAAAAAACCCTTTTTTTTGGTCTTCTGCAGTTATGCATTCAATCATCTCCTGTCTTATTTTCCTCATTATGCAGTCGCTTCCTCTCGGCATTTGGTTCAAGATTTGATTTTAGGCTTTAATTTGGATTAGGGTATGAATGTCTGCAAGGAAAGGGTGATTTGATTAAGATATACAATTTTCATAGTAATAATACTGTAAAGTTAAATGTAATGCCCTAACATAGTTTGTGTTGCATGCAGCCATTTAGTGACATCATCCACTGACAAAATGCTGGGTTTGTGGGATCTGGAAGTTGGTGAACGTATCCGCAAATACAGAGGTCATCAATCGTTCGTGAATGGGTGTGATGTAGCCAGGAGAGGACCCCAGATGATCTGCAGTGGATGTGATGATGGCACTGTCAAGGTCATTCTTAATTAAAGAGAACCCATGATAACAATTTTAGTGGTACCATTTTGAAGAATGAAAGTTTTTGGTTACATGTTTTGTTGGTACCTCATAAAAAACCCTCATGTGCCTTTAGTAGGTATAAATGAAGTTTGTTGATTAATTTTTACCAAGTACATATATTTTATATTAATGTTAAAATGTATGCCTGTGGTTATAGTACTGGGATTCAAGGAAAAAGGTTCCCATTCAAAGCTTCCAGAGTACTTACCAGGTCACCTCAGTGTGCTTCAATGATACAGCAGAACAAATTATATCCGGTGGAATAGACAATGAACTTAAGGTCATTCCTCAAGGCACTTTGATTCAAATCCACAGTATCTTTCATGTACCCATATTATATTTTCTAAATAAATATATGATGTAACAAGACTCAATGTTATGGACAATACCAGGTGTGGGACATCAGGAAGAACCAATTACTGTACAGGATGCGCGGACACACAGACACAGTGACTGGGATGGAACTCAGCCCTGATGGATCATACCTTCTTACCACTGCTATGGATAATACAGGTAACAAGCATGTGCTATAACCAACATTATCTCCCAACTGTGGCTCCTAACCTCATGGCTTCCACTGCATGAATTTAATTTGCTTTTACAAATATGTATGTAAAGTTTATATATTTATTCTATTTATACTGCATGAATATGGCATGTGTTGAACACTATATATATCATGTTGTTGCTTCTTGAATCTTTGTGTAACATGGGAATCTGTTATTATTTATAGTGAGGATATGGGATGTCAGGCCATATGCTCCCACAGAGAGATGTGTCAAAATCTTTCAAGGCAACCAACACACCTTTGAAAAGGTAACGCATACTTTTTATTTGCAGACATACAATAGACAATGTATGGATTTCAATAATTGAAAATGACAAATGCATGACTATGTTTTCATTTACTTGTTGGGTTTGGGACATGGAATAGCTCTCCTATGATTTGTATGTTTACTGCAGAACTTGTTGCGTGTGGCTTGGGCCCCTGATGGCAGCAAGATAGCCGCTGGGTCAGGAGATAGGTTTGTGTATGTGTGGGATACAACAACAAGGCGGATATTGTACAAGCTTCCTGGTCATGCTGGCTCAGTCAACGAAGTCGATTTCCATCCGTTTGAGCCCATCAGTAAGTAAACAATATGAGGAATGACCATGTATTTTTATAAATTGGTCAGTGAATTATATGTAAGGGTTTGACGTGCTTGCCTGCTAGGACCCACCAATCATTCTCATTTAACAAAATACGTGTCCACAATAGAACGTTTGGTTCCCTGAATTTTTATTAAAAACTTGGTCGATTGTGTGGTACAGTAAAATTCACAACAGACTTAATTTCTTTCAGTTACTTCAGCATCAAGTGATAAGAGGATCTATCTCGGGGAGCTGGACTTATAAATAATCTATGTACAAAATTATTCATCATTATCATATTTTTTCACTGCCAAAATGTGAAGAGATTGTGTGCAGCTAAATAAAACCTCCATTCCCAAATTATATTGCTTGTTTTTTTCCCATGAAATTGTTGTGTTAAAATCTGCAACATACAATTTGAAGCAGTATTTGAGTTCACTGTTCAGGTTTGTTGCAGCAGGAAGTGTATCTAATTACCAATTCAAAATGGTCCATTGTAATAATCAATTCTCATATTTATTTGTCATCAAGCTGCGCAAGTATTCATTTCACAAAGTTTTCGTACTGCAGCCTCTAATGCAAACAAGTGTTCATCATGGACATTTGGCACAATTTTTCTCAGAACTGCTGCAAGCTGAAATAAATATTCAGTGTTCTTTCCACTTGGTCCCTCAGAACTATAAATTTGTCCCGCTATCTCATTCAAAGGGGCAGGTCCTAGATAAAATGGGTTTTCTGATGTTCCAATGTAGATTTCCAATTGAAATGGAGCCACTGTAGAATCTGAAGGATGAAATGTAACAGACACTGCTTCATAGCCACCTTTTTCGCGGTGGTCTAAATGAGCCTTTACGTTTTCCTCTTCTTCGACTGGAATCTTGTATGCCACGCCCCATACTTCCTGTTAACTCAAAATATTACCCACATTGCAAGTGAACTTACTGATGCAATTAAATATTAAATAAGCATTTAATGTAACATATTTCACGGCAACAACAACTACAAAATTTATTTTCGATTATCACACTTACATCATCCGGGCAAGACGGAATAAGGGTTACCACACGGCCAGGCTGAAACAACAACAAAGAAATCGATAAAGATGAATTCTATCACCACTGATTACTATTAGTTTTGGATGCTGTAACTCAGAAGACAATAACAGTTGGCTCTTTTTTAACCAATTTTGGAGCTTGTGCTGCCTCAACAAGGTATTCGATCCGACTGTTGGTCTGTATGCTAATAGCAATGCAAGACAGCGGTGTAAGAAATGACAATATAATGACCTATTCCAACACAATGATCCAGTATATTTTTGTCTGTGGTATAAGCCTTTTTACTTTTAGTAATTAGTA
This sequence comes from Urechis unicinctus, assembly GCA_034190875.2. Lineage (NCBI taxonomy): Eukaryota > Metazoa > Annelida > Polychaeta > Xenopneusta > Urechidae > Urechis > Urechis unicinctus. The sequence goes on from CM067346.1 coordinate 29,698,331, forward strand.
AGCCCTGAGAACACGAATGGTTTCATTATAACGTAGACGTCATGGTCCTCTATAGCCGTGCACGACCTTTATGTATATATTTATATTACCGTCGTGCGCACTAGGTCATGTAGGGTTAGTACAGTTGGTGCCTCATTGAACACCCAACTGTTGACTAACCGTGCATGACGTCTTATTGACAATATAATAATTATATATTTATATTACCGTCCGACTAGCCCTACTCAGACGTCTTGTAGGGCCTACAAGACGTTTGAGTAGACCGGTGGCCTATTTCACGTACTGGCTAAGTCCGTATATAGCCGACTAAGATACGCACGTGAAATAGGCCACGGACCTAAATGTAGCCGCGCACGTCGGTAATATATATATATATAAACGTCGTGCATGGCTAACCTAAATGTAGCCCTACAAGACGTCTGCGTAGACGTCTTACCGTTTCTCGAAACAACGCAACGCGAATATTTTTAGATCGATTCAGACAACTACCAACACCAAACATACACAAGTGATTGAGTTATAGAATGCAATGATGTTTTACGGACGATTTTATCCCTTTTCGGCGGGGGATTTCATCCATGGTAATTATTTATAGTTTGATCAATTTGGGAAGCGGTAAAAGTCAGAAACACAGCAACATGTTTGTTTACAAGTTCAAGACCACATGCACTGCGCATGCACAGAAAGACGACGACTCATGCTAAGCCCGGGGAGGGGCACTTAAGTGTTAAGATATAGTATACATGTGCCGCACGAAGGGGGTGGTTTTTTCGACATCTCGACTTTTACGACGGGTTAGACATTTGCATAATACCATGTACGATGGAGTATACTTTTTCTCATTCTCAACGAGTACAACGGGTACGGGTTTTCGAGGTCCCGCGGCACACCCCTATTCGAGTTAGGGTAAGTGCCCCCCACTTGGGATGCTAAGGCAATGCGGGAAATCGCAAGAATTAATAGTTTCCAAAATGGCAGACTTCGTATCGCGATTTGTTCGGAAACGAACTATCGATGGCATTTATTGAAGAATAGCGTCGAGTGGTGGAAAGTTTTTTGGAGCGAAAGGTCTATTTTTTGTAAAGGCTCTTGATATATGTTATTTTCTAGGTGCGAAATATAGCCCTTCAACCCAAACGAGATCTCGCCGTTTTGTGTTTGATGAACTCTTCGTAACGGTATAAATTCATGTTACCATTACGACCGGAGCTAACCTAAATGTTGATGCGTTTGTTGTATGGAAAAGTATGATACTTGTACCTTTCCTGGCACACCTCTGTGATCTTCGCTCCCTTGATAAAAACGACGAGAAAAACCTCTTATTAAACCAACAAGTTTTTCTTCATATGGGAAGTCTACTTTCCATATCAAAGAGCCGTAGCCGAAAACCCACATGTTCCGCCAAACAGTCTGTTTATCTGCTTGTCGCGCGATCTGCAGCTGATCAACGTGTATTTCCAACCTCCCTGTGAAGAGTTAGAGTATTGTGCAGACAAAAGCACGTGATAGTAAACGAAAAATCAGTTGGAGAGTGGCTCTGAGACCTTCACAATACGGGCGGTGTCACTTCCACAACATTTTACTTAGCTGCATTTATCAACGCAATCTGATTAACGCAATTTAAATAGACGAAACTCTTAAAGCGCTTGACTATCTTAGTCAAATAGAATAGCGGATATTTTTGTACATGGACTATTAACCACCCACCGCACTTAATAATAGCATTCCCGTTGGGTCATGATTTTTTTCCCCACAGTATCTATGTAAGGCAGTAAGCCTTACTAAAATAATTCACCCTGCAATTCCGAAAATGCTGAGGAGATGGATATATTATCTAGTATCATAGGTTTGTTGGGATGGGGCTACCGGGAATTGGTGGCGTGTGGGAGGTGGGGGGGGGGGGCTTATATCATATTTGCATTTTTGCAACAAACCTTAATGGGTAATTTGAGCAACAAAATAATATGAAGTCAACATTTGAACTGCTTCAACTGGATGGAATATGCTTCCTTGAGTACCCTCATGACTGCAAATTTTGCTGTCTCAACTATGACTCTCAAATTTGAATGTCTCCTCCAGCAAATTTGCAAGTCACTCTAGATTGGAAATCATACAAGAGAAATGGGCAAATACAAGAATAAAGAGTTCTTCAGTTGACATTATGAACACATAATAATCAGATATAACATGGTTAATTTATTTCTTTACAGCAATGTGTCAAAATTTCCTAGTCAGCAACTCTACCATCCCACCACAAGTTTTTAAGTTTCAGAGTAACTTCAGGACCTCATCGAAGTATTTCATGCCTTAGCCTCAAAGAGTGATTATGTGAAGTCTATTTGAAAGATAATTTGAATGCATAATCATTTTATTCAACTTTCATACAACATTAAACATAAGAAATGCACACAAAACAATGTTCGTTAAACTTTATCTTATGCACATAAATACATTAATTCATCAACATTTGTAGTATTAACAAGGGAACTGTTTCTTCATTTATCAGCCCAATATGAACAACTGACTTTTGAACACATCACAACAAGACAACACCACTGAATATAGGTGCCTCTAAGTCTGCTATCACTGTGGTAGGCACATTTGACAGAATACATCATGATTAGTCTAGACCATGAAATTCCCAAGCTGTGATTCCCTGGTGTAATCAATAACTGATGTGAGTTACTGCATCATGGTCTGTCTACTGAACAGGTCCAGTGTCACAGCACTGAGGAAGGCTGGTATACTGTTGCTTGCTTGTAGGTAATGCTCCACTTTATCTTCCAAGACTCGGAGAATTCATTGGATAACATTTGCAGCTCACCATCTTTTGTTTTCTAATAAAACAACAAAGTGGTAATTATTTCTGGGTCCAGGGACAAATCATCACACATTCAAAACTACAAGAATCATCACAGCTTTACAACAATGTCATCCACATCATGGCGATCCGAGTTCAGCATATTTGGCAAGTTTTTGCCCTAGGAAATCTGTCAAGAATGACAAGGATAAGATCCAATAAAAATTATATTTAAGAAAAAAACCCATTCATTTTAGTTGAACAGAAATGAATTGAAATGAGACATTAATGTTTATGTCATTTGCAACAATAAGGAGACATCACAACATGAATGCTCAAGGATTACTGGACAAAGCCTCCTAAATGCCATCGTTAACCATCTACGTAATGGGTTTGACAACAATCAACGCAAGGTACCTTACCCAGGGTCAGGGCATCAAGATGACAAGATCATGATTGAATGTATACACACCTTGAACACCAAGACATCCTCAGGTGATTCAGAGTACATGTTGAGGAGCTTATACTGTGCAGCATTGGAGATGTCCGCCATATCAATGCGATAACCCAGCAACTGGTAGCTAACCTCCCGGAATTCCTGCGAAGTCTTCTTGAATACCTCCATTAGCCTCTTGTTCTTCAGCTCCTGCGATGTGAGCTGGGCCTTGATTTCTGAGCCACATAATAAGTCATTCAAACAACCAACACCCACCGATGGCTGCAAGAGATAGTAGCATCAAGAAGTAAAAGCATCTATGGTATCTATTGCTATGATACCTAACCCCCACCATTGTCATGTTCATAATAGGGAGGTGACATACCAGTGTACAATATAATAGTCCATCTGCACAGCTATATAGTGGATAACACCATATTATTTCATTACATCCTTAATATTAATGTCACTCATCAACACTGGCGCTCTAAAATGACAACGCGAATGATTCAGCAATGGACAATGTTGACATCCTGACCTTCTATATGTTTGCTTGTGGATGGTTCCTTGAGCTTCTCTTCCACTTGCATGGTAATATCTGACAGTTCCTCTGCCTTGCGTTCCTCTAGGAGTTTCACCCGTTCCTTCAACCTGTCATTCTCACTTTGGAGGTCAGTTACTTCTTGGCGATGACGCTTCTGAGCCATATCAGCGGGGTTCATTTTGAAATGGATGACTTTGGTCGTGGTCGGGTCATAATCACCCTGTAGTAGACACAACAGTACAGCACATATTACAATGTATTTCCTGGGTGTATAAATCCTGATGATGCTCTAGCTGGCAACAGTGAATTGATATACTAGTAATAGAATATTAACTGTCATTGTTGTCAAGACTTTAGAAACAAATAATTTCTTTCTTACAGACCAGAATTGTCATATATATATATATATATATATATATATATATAGAGAGAGAGAGAGAGAGAGAGAGAGAGAGAGAGAGAGAGAGAAAATAGATAGATACGAGGAATATATAAAAAAGAAGGCACCTAGAAAGTAACCTAGTAGATAAAATAAGATTTGTGTAGGTTGTGTCAAAATCTAAATTATGTACCTGTAGGTTGTGTCGCTCTAGACGGGCTTCCAGAATATCCCTCGCTTCCTCACTCTTACTTAGCCGCTTCTCTGTTTCCTCAATCTGCTGTCTGTCGAGGCAACATACATCACAACGTTGCTTAGTGTTATCTTTGTAACATCAGTAATTGCTATAATAGCAGTTAACTGTGCCACCTCAGAGGGCCTAGTTATCATAAAAGTATAAATAGCTTTCCTGATAGAATCACCTCAGAGTGAGTATAAGCTTGCTATCTGTGCCTGTAGAGCTGGGTGGGAAACTATCTCTTCCCTTGTTTGATTCGTGCATCTGCAATAGCCAGATGTAAATTGTCAATTGCCAACAGTCAGGAAGAAATCGATATAACCTTCATCAAAAAGTTAAAATTCTTACCACTGCTATTTTCTGATCAGCCAGTCCTTTCTGGGAGACAAGCCTCTGAATATTTGCCTCAAGCCTGTCTATTTCTGCACGATAACCCTTCAACAGTGGCTCCATGCTAGTTTGACTGGCTACAGTGCTACCTCCTGGTGAGGAACTGGCCAATTTGTGATAGCTATCACGCTCCTGTTCAGTAAATGTCAAGAAGGAATACTGACTCTGAAAAGTATATAAATTGCCCCTCACTCCATCTATACACAAAAGGAATAAAGTGGATGTGAAAGCAAATTTTGAGCTTTTTAATACTAGCCTTAGTAACAAGTACTAATTTGCGTTGAAGTCTTTCGCATTTTTCAGTCAGCTGTTGATGTTCATTCTGACTTTGAGTGAGTTGTAGCTGTATTGCTCGCAGTCTCTTCTCCGTTGCCTGGGCTGTGTGTTGTGCTAAATGTGTGCTAGTGACAACAGGGAATATCAGGGTGTACAAGTACTACCGAATCGTAGATGCTGTTGGAATTAAGAATAAGCCATGATGAGGTACCTTGCTTGAAGTTGTCCTTGTCTCTCAACCAGCATAGCATGACTACTCTGGAGGTCAGCAACGTGTCGAGACACCTCAGACCTGAACAGTGACCCATTAGTCTTTTCAAACACATGTAACAGAGCAATAAGAGGACAACCGTTCCTAAAGGTCATATTTAATAGTAAGTCATATGGAACATACATAAAAGCTTGTTAAAAAGGCTTACTGTTTCATTTTATTGTCACAGCCACTTTCGATTTCGGTGATTTTCTGTTCTAATTCCTGCAAAATTCAAATGTCCAACTTGCAGTTTATAACAAGACAAAAATGACTATCTTTCTGATATTATGAACAACACGTCCAGGGATTACCATGTAAAAATGTACTTGATAGACTTGAGGTGCTCTTGTTTGAGATTCCATTTGACTCTCACTCACAGATGGAAGGCATGACTCACCTGACATTTGAGTTGGAGGTCAGTCATACCATGATTGCGACTCTCACTACGCTCCAGCTTTGCCCTCAAGCTCTCTGCCTCTTCTCTTAACAGGACCACATTTTCAAGTGTCTCCCTGTGCATACGGCAACAAACACAGACAGTTATTGTACTTAGATACTGACGGGACCAGATGAGCCATTGCTCGTACGATGCAGCTCTAATTACCGACCCACTTTTTCAAATTATAATTGGACGAAGGCAGAGAGCTTTTACTCAGCCAATGGAAGTCAACCTGCTTCTCAATCAAACCTGTGGAATGCATTTTCCTCTTTGTATTTCCGATGCTCAGTCTCCATTTCTTGAAAATTCTTCACTTTGTCCTTCAGTGCTAGTCCAATCTTATTGTCTTCCTTGACTCTCTCCAACTGATGCTCCAGATCCTGTCACCAGTACACATAAGGTAATATAACCATATACAAATATCCACATGGAAATATTGATATCCTATCAAGTAGATCGGGAACATAAGGAATATGATAGACAGCACGCTGAAGAGTGTATGGAAGGCTGACTTTGATGCGTTGCTGGGAATCTTGGCACGTTAACTTCATCTCTTCCCCTTCTTGCAGCAGATTGGACAATGTTGTACATCTCCTGCGGGTCAGATCGTTCATGCAAATTGGATGGGCACAAATTACATTGTACAAGTTGCATTAGACAGTAGAGATATCACTGGGTAACTGTAATTCTCGTAAAAATGCCTTCTTTGACAGCTATAATATATTGTATTGACTTGTTTATACATATACATGTTTTGTACCAGAATCGTGGGAAAAATTGCGTAACTGATGATGTCCGCACTGACTACCAGGGATGCCAAAATACTGTCATGGTGGCATCCATCTTTTAATTTACAAAGTTTTTTCTATGAAAACAATGATTGGGGGGAAATGTTATTGGAGTTTTTTGTTTACTGGTATCATTAGGAACTAGTTAGACCAAACACTTCTGCTCGGGTACGGTTGCAACATAAATTTGGGTAACTTTTAACCAAGTACCATTATAATGAGAAGATACAAGTTTTTAAAGGTAACTAATCAATTAAGTAATTGATCAGAGTACTCTTACTTTTGGGCAGAATTAAGTTGATCTCTGCAGTGTTGAAGTTCCGATTGACAGACTTGTATAGCTGTTTGGTTGTGCATCTTTTCATTTCTCAGCTCCAAGATCTGTTTTTGAAGAGATTGTTCAGTCTGGACAACACAAGAACAAAAAATCCTATTCACCAAAAAATATTTGACACGAACAATTGCCGTTTTCAGATTTACAAACAAGATATGACATCAATGCGTGTCTTCACAGATACTGATGACATGAACTTACGCTTTGAAATTCGGCAGACATTTTTATTTTGTCAGAGAGGGTTTCATGTAGACGCTGTTCAAGACAATGTTTGGCTGCTTCTTGGCTAACACGCAGCTCCTTTATCTCATGTCTCAAGCTGGACTCATTTCTTTCCATGGAAGACAATTTCTGCCGCAAACTGCAAACCTGATCTTCTGCACGCTTAAAGTATCAAATAACACAGAGAATATCCAACTATTTACATTGTTACTGATATCCCAATAAGAAGCACACAAGCCAATGCAGTTCAGCTCAGTAATAAACACAATAATCAAGGCAATATGATTTCCCCCTGGTATACAGTGGTCCCCCTAGATTCTGACCCCATTTTTGTCCATGTGAATTTGGCCACTTTTGTTGGCCGTGATCAACTTGCAATGTTGACGTACTCCTCGCCTCCATCTACCCTGTGTATTCCACCAAACACACCTACCCCATAATTCATAGATTATCAGACCAATAAACAGAAGACCTCTTGCCAGCTAAGCCTGCTCCTGACGGGTAAGGGGAAATGGATGAGGAAACTTTGCGCCCCTTGCATCTGTTCAAGATTTCTCTCAGACAGTATGTCGATCAGGACTTCATCATGGCAACATGGGGGGTAGCCGTGCACGGTGTCTTATTGACATTTATATTACGTCGTGCGCGGCAACATGGGGGGATGCATTAAAGTATAGTGAATGCTTTGAAATCTCAGCAAATATCCACAGTCACAACATCAGTATACGGCCTCCTCCCCCCCACCCCACCCACTCCTATACTGCTCCCTGGGTTTCCAACAACTTTCCACGGGTGGAAAGAGTGTCTGAATATCAGGGGATCTGATGTTTATATACACAAATGCAGCGGCAATCTACACTGATATACTGTTTCCTATTCTTCCCGAAATATTTAAAGCATCTTATTTTAAGTTTATCTTTTTTTTACATTTACACATCTCAAGCTGACAAACCATGTGATGGTGGTCCTTCTGAGTTAGTTATATATATATATATCAAAGGTATTTTTCTTTGTATAACCACCACAACATGCAATATTCCCTATGCTACATCCATCATACCAAAAATCACCCACTACATTAAATAAGTACCACTCAATGAAATACAAACCATAAATTGACTTTTCTGTTTGTTGAGCTCCTGTTCCCATTCTACTCTAGCCCGTTTTCTTGTCATCTCAACTTGGGCCATATCATTCTCCAGTTCAGCAACCCTATTCTTGGCCCGGGCCAATTCAGTTCTAAGCTTGTGACCCTCTTTTTCTTTCTCTACATGAAAAAAACCCCACCATTATGTGAAGTCAATAACCTTCAGATGAAAGAAAAAAAATTGTTGGATTGACAAATAGTAGTTCGCTTCTTCTAAATAATGACATATGTATTTCGTCATTTAGAGATTTTTTTTCAAGGGATTCTGTCAATCATCAAATTATTTTGAGTTTAGATTAAGAACTGTTGGAGATTCATTAAATTTAAACAAAAATAGCCTTACCAAGCACCTGCTGCATTGAAACAGATTCGCAAACATGGTCTAATGAGTCCATGACATCATCAGCGCCAGAGAAGGAACCTTCTTGGAATTTGTAAGACCGAGCTAAAGACTTTCTTTGGCTCTTCCGTGCAGCACTGCCGGCAAGCATGGCATCAAAGTTACGCTTCATGCTGAGAAACATGGTGTTTTCTTCAGCTTCTTCTTCCATCCTGATTGTCTGTCAAACAAAGATGAGTGTAAAATAAGAGGATGCTTGTGTTAAGTAATGGCGATTCATCTTCATATATTTCTTGATAACACCAACGAGCTTATAACTAAGAGGGCTCACTCTTATTGGATTACGCGGCGAGCATCATCAATTGGCGCCACCATCAAATCAACAAATACACATGCAACTGTCGTTTTTGTAGACATTTTATTATTTAAGGTGACCACTCCTCTGAATTTCCATGTGGTATTATGATAGACATCATGACAAGCAGCATGCAGCACATGGGTGGCATGGCCACATATTTTACGGGGAGCGATTACACATTGAGACTGATGACCTATGCTTAGAAATTATGGTTATGCAGATGAATACTGTGGGCCTATTCTACACACTGACCAACAGGGGGTTGTATCCTAAGAAAATAAAATGTTCTAGTGACTGGATTAAACAAAGCAGAATTTGTTTTGGAAACAAAGTCATATTTTTATGAAGAATTTGTGTCGTATTATCTTAGTTTGATGTATCAGGGCTAGACACTAACGGTTGTCCGCTTGCCCGGGACGGGTGGTTCTGCTTGCGGGACAAGTGAAAAGTCCCAAGTACTTGTCCGACCGGACATGTTAATTACTTTAAACGATCGCGAGTGTTATCTCGAACAAACACTGAAGCCTTGAAGACTGAGATTCAGTGTCTTTCGATGTACAGCCGAGCGTGTAAGACATAATAATTAGTAACCATACAACACTGATCCATTCGCCAGTTTCGTGTGTGTGAAGTTCTTTCAATGCTAGTAATTGAGACTCACTCAGTCGTGTACGGTTTAACCGCAAGTTGCTTTATGCATGGCAAGTAATGCAAAATGTATTATATGGGTCTACCCGTACCCTATGATGAATCGAAAACAGAGGCACTTGTTACCACAGGGATTTACATTGGCCTGTCGGCCGCTATCTTTATGTATACATAGAAGATAGCGGCCGACAGGCCAATGTAAATCCCTGTGCTTGTTACGTGTCGTAGTATGCATTGCCTCGATAAATAGCAAGCGTCATGACAGTGATGTAAGGTCGAACTTGTTGCAGGAGTTTTGTGACACGTTTTTAACACACTATTGATTTAAAATTACATATGCGCGCTATGACGTTGGCGCCTTATGCACCGCGCTACGATGACGGAGCGCGCGAGCCTACACGTTGTGTTTTGGCGGACTGTTGTACAACCAATGTTTCAATCTGCGAGTCTGATGGCGCAACAGACACAAAATTTATATAAAGGGCCAATATGACCTCGGCTGATAAATTCAACTGCTATGACCATAAAAGGAATGAAGCCACAAATATCTTGCATTTACAAGGGGTGGATTTGTACCATTTAATATTTTAGAAAACCGGTTTTCATTAAGCTGTAAAGAACTTGTAAAGGTACATAACGTTTACTGATTGGGGTATAAATAATTTTAATGCAATAAACTTTTTACATAAGATTTTGTTAAGGTTATATAGATTTTGAACAACCATTCCATGCGAACTTCCATGTCTCATGGGACAAGTAGGTTTCACATGGGACAAGTACAAATTGTCATTCACTTGTCCTACGGGACAAGTGAATGCTGGAAGTTAGTGTCTACCCCTGATGTATTCCCAGAAATATACACCAGCACAATCCAGGTTGACTCTCACCATTTTTTTAAAAGTAAGTTGGTATAGGGTCTAACAACACAACAACACTAATGTGTTCTATGGTGCCTAGAAAGGTGAATAGATTACAGGGCATGAAACTAAAAACATTTGTCACCGGCCATCACTGCCTGATCACCAAACTCTGAAAGCATGACTTGCAACATGGCAAGTAATGCAAAATGTATTATATGGGTCATAAGGACACTCTTTTCAACAGGCCATGAAGGGAGGTGGGCTCCTTTTCATCATCAAGATAATGTCTTCTGAGTTCTATGAGACCTCAGCAATGCTTTACAGCATCGTTTCCAAGACATGGATGTTGGTATATCACAGGCAACCCACATAGCCCACCACCCTTCATGACCTGTTGAAAAGAATGTCCTGTTGAAAAGATATCTAATGTCCCATAAAATACATTTTGCCTTACTTGCCAGGTTGCAAGTCATGTCATGTACCCTATCATTACCTGTCTGAAAATGCTTTTAGAATTTGTTCATCAGGCAGTAGACAAACTTGTGGCCCATTTCAGTGTTGTACTCTCTGGCGCAGGTGTTGACACTGATGACTGCTTTTGTCTCACCCCCTATCGCTTGTCATTACGTTGACTGCACGTGCCGCATCGTGACGCACTGACCAGTTAAAAGCGCGAGCTCCTGTAACAGCTTCTCAAAAGCCGACTCTAATCTTAGAGTATTACCTCCGTGCACCTACTTACATTATTACCTGAGACATCAACAATTAAGTGGCATATCCCGGCTCACTGCGACACATGCAAAGATAAACAAGTACTCGAATACAATTCTAGCGCAAAAAATCACGGCTGCTCGTGAGGGGTGTTTTACTCCCAAAGTACGGAAAATATCGCTACATATCGGATGGGGTAAAGGGATAATGAAAATGTTGTCGGAGTTGGGATGAAACAAACAGTTATATTATATATAAAAGACCAGAAAACATATGAATAGGGATGCATCATGAAGTATAACCGTTACACTGCAGCATTAGTTAGGCAAGCTATGTGAAAAAGTAGTCAGCTTAGTGAGCGACTGTATTTTAGCGCCCAATTAACAATACCAACTGGACATCCGATAAGGTAATGTAAGGTGTCCAAATCTGTATATTTAGTACTACGATGAAGACCGTCTTGATAAATAATCGCTGCGTTTGGAGTAAACAATCACCTACGATCTCAGTCGGGGTTCGGAAGGTTAACTGTGTCTTGAAGTAAAGGTTGGGCGCTCGGCTGCCAGCTGTTTCTTGCAGGCGGATCATAAATACCTAATACAGGTGAATTGTTCACTCGCCACCTGGTCAACCAGATGCGTAATTTCTACCCACCCGAGGCATTTTTGACTCGCCATTGGCGGGCGGGCGTTAGTTTCGAGCCCTGGATTAGATTTACAATAAGCAGCTGCCTTCTAGATAAATGGGGGAGGGGGGAGAGGGAAATACAGCATAGTTGTATAAAACAGCTCCAGAACTTATCGCAGCGCATTATTTTTCAAAATTCAGTCAGCAGTAGAAAACCATCCCCCCGGTTCCTTGCCCTATATGGGAGTTCATTACTCTGCTGGACTCCAAGGTTATAAAACCTGACTTTGGTCTGTTGGGCTAATTGACACTAATGACTAGCTCTTGCAAACCAAGTACCGGACATGCTGCTGCAGTCCCTCTTGGTTCTTGCATCCTGACAAATGAAGGTTGAAAATTCAACGGAAGGCTGTTACCCCCATAAATATCCACGTGTTTTATCTAGTTTATCTAATGAATCCACTCAATGAACATTTATCTGTTTCAACAAAGTAAGACTCCTGTAAATGAGTATCTCAGCCTGAAATCACACCAAGCGGTAATAGCTGGGCCTGACTTGCCGACATGGCGGCAGAAACCAATCTGGTGGAAGCTTCCACTAACGGGAACATAGGCGAGGCAGCCAGCAAGACGCGGTTTGCAGGGACTATTTGTGGTTCAAAGCCTTCAATGCTTGAAGCTAAAATGACCTCGTCTAACATGTAAAAAAGGCCACAAACAATCACTATCGCACAAATATCACACAGAATTACCAAGAAAACAACAAAAACTTTGTTGCCAACAGGAATGATCAGCTATTGTTTTTGCTTATAATATCACTGTTAAACTTGCAATGTTGTTGCAAATATATTTTTGGCAGGCATTCATCGGAAAATGAAACATTATCCTAAGCAAAACTAAATTATCACTTTCAACAATGATCGCCTGAAACTCGACAGAACACTCATATTTCGTGAAAAAAGTGGTTTGTTCTGTCAGCATTTATCTGAAATAGTCTAAATCGAACACAAAATAGGTGGTTGTTCTGTTGGACCAACAAGGTGATAAAACCTTATGATGGTCTGTTGGGCAACTAATGTCAGTTTAAACATTTCCAGAATTCGCTTGGTAATCAACACAGCAACTTACTCATCGTCGAAACGACAATATTGAATATAGCAGATTTCATTTCAATCGCCGATAACCAATGCTACCAAGCAGCATACATACTTGAAATGGGAAAAGCTAAATACCGCCTATATGTGGTCGTTGTCTAACCAAACTCAAGTCAGTCAAGACAACTTGAAAAGTACAGATTATCGTCCGGTGAGGCATGATTTCAGGACAACGTACATGTTCGTTGGAAAATTCAAGAGCTGATTTCAATTAAATTACCTATAAATCTCTCAAATCTATACCAGTGAATAAACAATCAACATCAAGATAACCAACTTGGCTGTTTTGTGCACTTGAACAGTTGAACAGTTGAAAGGTTTCGGCCGCCAATTTAGCCAGTGATCCCCGCGCGTCATCAGCCTCAAGCCGTTTGAGGCAGACGTTCTCTGATTTAGGCGGTGTAGTAATCGGGGGGTCTCAATGGAATTGCAGCATGTTAACGCCCGTATGCAGATTGTTACTTGGTGAACGGTAAATATATTGATCGAAAATCATTAATATCATTTTGTCGTATCCTCAGTGTCAATCCATTTATGCTAACACTTAATCGTATGGATGTATATATGTACACCCCGCTGTACGCATTTGCTGTATGCTTACGGTGTGATAAACTGATTCTAAGAATAAAAGTATGCACTAATTATCATGAACACAAGACTGCATATACACACTTTTTGGTGACCGCTATTATCCTGCATACTGCAAATTAATCAAACCACTGAAGACAATGATCACAAGTTAACGAAGCCTGTCTCTATTGCACCCTAAGCATATCCACACTGCAATCCGTTTTTTTCACTTTCAGTACCTCCAATACTAAAATCATCCCATCTTCTATAAAACACCCCCTATATATAGCTACTTCTACGTTAGCCCTACAGGACGTCTGAGTATTTTCTGTTGACATGGTCAGTTTGGAGGGTAGTGGCAAGGTCTTTAATATGTTGAGGGTGTTATAAGGGGTTTGTAATTGACTATTAACTTCCTCTATCCCAGGTAATGAGTTGATATATACAACCAAGATTTGGTGTCATTAGTAAATCGATGTGAGTTTTCACCTAGTTCTATTGTTAATATGTTGAAGAGATTATTAAGTCGATCTTTGAATGAGTTAATGCAATGGAACCTTTTTCGGAAAGGCCGAAGAAATCTTAGACGTACAAGTTCCTTCATGCAAGACTTTGTTGAACAACGTGACAATTATGAAAGTGAGGAAACAAATCTTGGCCTCACCAAGTGCATCCATGGGCTCATCTATGTTGATGCCAATTAGGAGCCACATTCATGACATGGACTAAATACGTGGGTTATGTCGAACTATGAATTGTACTCTCGTTACTTGATAACAAAAGCAAGCATATTGTCAATGGTTTCACAATATCAGGCATCAAAGTATCATCATCATCATCATCATCATTATCATCACCATCATCATCAATTCACCCAAAGTCACCTGGGACCCCAAAAACGTGTATGTAGCAATATACCAGATTATACAGAACCAAAATGCTTTGTTACGGATTTAGTCAAAGTTGAGCTACAATTTTTTTTATGTTGTTTTGTATTTGTGTTGGGTTGTAGGCGGATCACTGCCGTCGATATTATGTGATTTTCAGTTGACAAACTAAGTTAGGTTGTATTAATCAATTTATTTCTGCATTTTTATATTATCCACTATGACAAGAAACGTCATAGTTAGTCGCGTATGCTGTGATAATAGCATTAAATGACATCTTGATGTTTAATCATTTATGACCAGGGGTCACTGTAGCTGAGTCGGGGATGGTGATTATGTTATGACGGTATTTTCAAAATTTCTAAATCAAAGCCCTTATTCCACACGTAAATTATTCAGACTTATGACCCCTTTTGATGGTATAAATTCTTTACAAACTCTATCCTTTTTATCTATCTGATGGTAACAACAACATTTTTAATCCCTTTGATCTAAAGCAATCCCCACCATTAATTCGAATTGACACTAATACCGGGTGTCTACTATCTAATTACAATGGACATGGTTGGATTAGTCTCAGCTTGCTAATCTCCAGTGCCGCCTGTGTTCCACCTGGCGTCCCCAACCCCGAACTAATCACTCGCTTACGCTCCAACCAGGTGACCAGTCGTGACCAATGACGATAGTCCATGCGTCTGGTTGGGGGGAGTGGTTGAGTTCCAGGGTAGGGATAAAAGGAAGGACATTGGGGGCACGAAAAGAGGAGAAAGCTTGCCAGGAGAGCGAAGACTATACGAGAGGCAATAAAATATAATCATGCAGATTATAAAAGTCTTCGAGTTCTGCACCACGACGACATAACAAACTTCGAAATCACTCTTAGAACAACTGGTGGAGATGCCGGGATACAAAAAGACACTTATAACAACTAATCCGGGTACAAAAAGACACTTATAACAATTAGGGACGAGACAATTATTGTCAGGTCACCGCTGTCATGGTAGGTATCTGAGGGTTGGTGTCCCTGTAGAAAATCCCAAAGTTAAATTGAGCTTTAATGTTGCTTTACTGGCTGGCACGCTCTTTCTTGGTGTTTTCTGATTTGTGTCTTGAATACATTCTCTGAGTGTGTGAGTCTCTCTCTCTCTCTCTCTCTCTCTCTCTCTCTCTCTCTCTCTCTCTCTCTCTCTCTCTCTCTCTCTCTCTCTCTCTCTCTCTCTCTCTCTCTCTCTCTCTCTCTCTCTCTCTCTGAGCTTTAATTGGAGATCAAATTGTTATGGGAATCGTTCGGAACATACAACTTAAAGGATTCTAAAGGTTTATATAAATTGGACAACAATTAATCTGGTACGAGTGAAAAGAGGTGAGTTTTATTTGCCTCAATTGGTTCTGTCTTCATGTCCCTTGTGGGCGTAAAGTTGTAAACTTAACTGAACCTTTAGGGAGGGATGGAGAGGTGGTAGGTGTATGTGTTCGTAAATGTATGCCTGTATGTATGCGTTTGTTGGGGACGAAACGTTAATAAAAAAGAGGATTTTACTCATTGAGCTTGATTGGCTTCCAGTGGGTGTTATATAGTAGAAAGCAAGTGATACACGTGTACACATCTGCACTGAGCCGATACCTGCAATCAAATACACCCAATTCGTGTACAAGCCAGGTAGCATCAGATCTTGCAAAAAATAATTCGCGACGGAATACGCTCAATAGTTACACAAACTATTGACGTAGTCTTTGCGCAATGAATGTTCGCTTCAACTGCTCTGTCTTTCAATGAATATTTATTTAAAAAGATGTGCATACACTCTTAATGTAATCTAGTCAACTTGCCTAACTTGGCTAGTCATATTGACTGTCCACCAAACGACTAATGTGTTAGTCAATTTGACTAATGCAGTTAGTCAAACATTGATTAGTCAAAATGACTAATCTACCTAGTCAAGTAAAGAGTGGTCAATATGACTAATCTATTAGTCACTATTACTATCTCATTAGTCACATTGACTATAGCGTAAGTAGTAATGACTATTGTACTTAGTCAGACCGACTAGAAGATTTGGTCAGTTTGACTATGAATGAAGGTCAGTTTGACTATGATTAAAGGTCGAACCAGTGTAAGAACCAGTGTAAAAACAAGTCAGACAACATAATATGCAAAAAAAAACTAGACTTTATTGTATATAAACACTTACATGCATGCCCTTGTTAATGCTAGCAAGTAAGTATAGGGTTTAACGGCACACCAACACTAGTGTGTTATATGGTGCCTACCCTGACACAAAGAAGCTTCGCATCAACCGGGTCTTTAGCCTCATCATCAACGAACAGCATGACCTTCTGTACATAACGAAACGTCTTTTTGGTCGATATGTGGTAAGGCACATAAACACATTAACTGATTAATGGCGGCCATCAGCATGCCCAGGGCCATGACCTCTGTTACATCCACAGCTTCTCCAACAGATGTTATTGCTGGTGTCGTCCTGCGTTGCGACATTCTAAAACACTTAGTAGACTTATGGTTGAAGCTAAGCACTCATTAGTAATGATACCAGCAATGGTACACGACAATACATACAAAAATACAGAAAACTATTTAATATTCTCACCTAATAGTATAGAGGCGATTGTCAGAAAATTTCAACTGAAGATTTCCAATTTCCAGCAGCAACTGGTTAAAGAACCGCCGCAAAGGTCAAGCTTCCGGTATGCCGCGGCGCGCATCTGTTGTTATGTAACCAACCCGTGTGATCCGCGCATCGCGGTCTCCCAACAAAGAGAAGATAACGCTCTCAGGGTGGTCAAATTGACTAGGTAACTAGTCAAATAACACCTGACCAGCCTTGCTAGTCATTGTGACTATGTTGCTAAGTCGATTTGACCATGTGATTAGTCGTTACAGAGTTTGACTAACTTCGATAGCTGGGTGACCAGGTTAGCTAGTCATTTTGACTAGATTGGGTTAAGAGTGTATGTGCCGCTGGGCCCAGAGGGGCTACATTGAGAAAGAAAATACTACCCATACTTTCAATATACAGACCATTATAATTGACTTTGAATGTCATATCTCAAGGTATGACATTCAATGTTAGCCAGCATCTGAGACGAATGGACCCAACTCGCACTGGTACGGCGCAACATTGTTCATTGTGTGGTATTGGTTTTTGTCGAATGAAAGTGTCGTACTCATCGAAGTCGTTTTCAAAGTAGATTTCTGAAGCGATCAAGATTCAAAACGTAAATATAACGTAAACTTGCAAATAGTGGCCGGAGCCACACACTGATTAAATTATGTATCATATTGTTCATATTGTTCATACGGTCTGAGGGCCGTTCATCCAAATGGGATGCCTAATGTGTATTGACATGTGATTCTATTATTTGACCAGGTAGTGCAGCATAGTTGAATGGGATTTAATGTTCAAGTGAAAATTAAGTTCAGCACCTATTCCTCGCAATGAGTTAGACATATTTAATGCATTGACCTCCTAGAGGTGAAAATCACCAATCGCAAAATCAATATGTAACGTGTCAAACGCGCTACCGACATGATCCTACAGTTCGCTTAATGTGTTTTTCTACATATTTGTTTGTTATCGATCTTGCTGTTTCTAGATAAGAATTGTTTATTGCACCGCCATATGCCTTGTATAAGAAAGCAAAATATCTGATATCATAATAAAGCTAAAAAGGGGGTCAGCAGGTAGCAGAACGACAAAATGCAATATTTAATCTTCATCTTATTTTATTTTTAATGGAAACAATTCAATAGAAATAGATTGAAAATCGTTGTTACGAGTCATGTTCTTGTCTCATCGTGAATTTGGGCAACCGGGAAATATGCGCGACGTGTTCGCAATTACATCTTCGTTCACTTTCCGTTTGAGAGGGTCAGGTAAGCGTTGTATAGCGGCTGCCCATAAATCCACGTAATTTTTTGTGCGACCCCCGTGCATCACATAATGTTCGATTCTCTGGGAACAGTTCATGTATACCGCTTTCGGACTCATGTCGCCTGAAATCCACTTAGCCACAGTGCTATTTGAACCCAAGTGATTCACGTTGCCCACCTTTTTGGCAACTATACCAGTAATGAAAACATCTTCTAAATCAACACTTAATGGTGTTTCCATGGCCTTTTGTAGGAGTGCATAAGCCAAGCTTTTGTGAAATAAATAGAACGGGCCATAGCAAAACGTAGGGAATCTTTGTTCTGACCATTGTTCCATGCTTACTTTGTATTTGCCGTTGCGATTTACTTTTGCATTCACGAATGCATGACATGCGATGGTCATTTGGTCTATGGGATTAGATTCGAGGTATTCCATGATAGGCACGATATTAAGGAATGTGTCGTCGTCAGTCTTAATGACGTAGGTTGTGTTAGAACAATATTGGGCAATCCACTGCAGACCAGCAACAATTTTTATGGTACAATTGCGGTAGGATTCCATATGATCACTTTGGATGATATCGCCATGTTCTTCAGCTTCACGGGCAAGTTTAGTCTGTATTTCACCGCTGTTTGTTGAGCCCACTAAATACCCAACAACGATATGTGGGTTTTTGAAAAGCCGTGGATTGAACCATAATTGACGGAGTGATCGACGTGTCTCAAATCCAGTCACCCTTGAATTAACCAAAACAACCGCATGCAGGGAGGGAACTCGTTTGCATAAATCGGGATTGTGTACAGGGAATTGTCGGTTTAGGAATTCAGGTGTACGTAACAATTGCACCGAGGCATCTGCCTTCCCATCAAAATTGTGCAGATCCTGCTTGCCGGTGGTCATCCCGATTGATGGATGATTTATCGATGTGTCTTGTTGTTGCATCATTAGGTCTTGGTTTCCTGTACTATGCCAGATTTGTGTCTTCTTCCAATCTGCTCGTACATCACTGGTATTGACAGAATTAATCTGATCGGAACTGTTAACAAATTTGTCTCCGTGTTCAAATAGCTGAACTGGCAAGGCTTTATTTTGCCTAACGGCTAATACTTTAGTACGGCCAACACTACGAGCTACGCTCGAGAATATTGTATGTGTGCCGGGTTCCTCTTTCTGTCTGTTGGTAGCCATGAAGCCGGAAAGCAAGGTGAAACTTAAGACTCCAAATGTGAAAATTAATTTGTCCTTCCTCGTTGATAGTCTACCCATTTTGGTTGAAGAGAGAATTATCGAAAAGTGGCGACAATGAAAGACCCGTCTCCAACTGGAGCTTCAGAACAATGAGCTGTATGCGATAGATTAATATACTGTATCGGCTGTAGATTATGCAAAATAGAAGTTCTAAAGGTCGGCCGCCTATCGAAGCGCTGTAAATCGATGGAAGTGCAAACTAATCGTTTTACGTGTACTCTTTAAAAATGACCGAGTACATCTAGACAAAATTTTGGCCATTATTTGTATGATGCCAATGATATGGAAAAATAATGTGTTTTTGTGGGCTTTTAAAGTTTACCAAAATCACTAAGAGAAATATGACCAAACCAAAGCATTTATGGAAATATGACCAAATATAGAGTACCCCTATTTATGGCAGTGGTTGTCCATGTGCCGTGAAAAATGCTAAAGGGCTGAAGTTTGATGTATACAAGAAAATGAAGAGTACAATATGGATTGTGCAATGAAAGTAAACACGTTAACAACCGAAGTGAGAAGATTCAGGAAAATAGCCAAGATAACGGAATTGGAGTCAGTGAAACCGCCAAGAATAGAGAGGAACCACAAAGAAGAGGATGGGAAGAGAGTGTGGGGTTTCGTGGAAACGTTCGTGATAAGTGTTAAGTTGCTCAAAACGGAGGTGGTAAGTGGTAAACCAAACTAGCGCAAGGAGAGGACGTGTATGTGCAAACGTTACTGCAGTCATACAAAATCCGAAAATCGATCACTAACACGAAGGCGGCTCACAACATCACACCAAACGGTACGTATATATACATATATAGATATTTTGTGACTCAATAATAAAGTCAATGTATGGGTTAAAATAAGATATTTATTCAGCACTGTGAATATGATACGCAATACTTGTGTAGCGTGCAAACCAAAATGAATGTTTTGCATCAGCGGTAATGTCTGGCTTACTCAGTGAATGATAACACGGTTTGTAAAGAAACACAGGTTGGGGCGGGGAACACCCCCCAGCCACATTTTGTGGTGGGGGCCGAGGCATCATACCTGTTACTGAGATAGTTTGCCTTTTCCCCACTTGGCAGGAAGTGGTTGCTCCCGTTCTACCCTCGTGTGTCACGTGATCATCGGAACTCCTTTGTCTTTTCGAACTAGCCTTCGACAAGACAACACCTATCGCCAGCCAATCTCAAAGTCAAAGCCTAATGCCTAGCCTCTGACTTTGGCGTTTTTCAATGCCATCCCACCTTTTTCACATCAAGTTGTACATACTTACCTATAGTTTTTATGTAACACTTGCTATGGTAACAGCATTATCGTATGTCTGTATATGTATATCCACATGTTTTAGCCCAACAGACGATCGGGTACTCCTTTGTTGGTCTAACAGGAAAACCCACTTTTATCGGTAGATCATCACATCAAATTAAAAAATACGTACTGAGAAGAATTTAAAGCCACCAACGGTCAGAGTATTGACTGAATTTAATGAATATGGGTTTTTTAAACAAATCTCCGGGCGAACACTTGATAATCGATTAATTTTGGAACTTTTCGGCGAAATTTCACTCCGAATTCTGGTGGTTGTCAACAACCGGTCTCTTGCATTACGTTGTCGTTAACGACCGCACGGAATTTGCTAAGTTTTTATCATACCATCATCTACCTGATAATACATTTCACAGGTGAGTCAGTTTATACTAGATTCATACCTTATAACTTTCCGACCTAGTTGCCTTTTCCTCTCCTTTATCCAGCATAATAACAAGTCCGTTTCCATCCGAATTACGTGGCACAATCTCGCCGCCATATTGGAATTTAGTCGGAAAGGTTAATCGCCTCGCACATTTTAGGCGATTATGCATATTAACAAGTTGTTGCGATTCCTGAGACTCTAATGTGATACATAATACTGATTGCTTATTAAATTGGACTTGTTTAATCAAGTTGACATCGTAAATGTAAGGTCGTATCATCGAATTTTCTACATTGGAAATGCCATCTTCGAGAACCAAGAGGGAGCGCAAGCTAACATATTTTGCTATTTAGGTCATTATCAATTTATAATTTTTTTCCTGCGTATTGTAATCTAGACGTAGGCAGTTATTTTATCTCATAAGCTTATCTAATACCAATATGTAACTTATGATAATTATCTATCACACTTATCTTTTACCTGTATTTTATCTGCTATCCGTGCCTTAGTTATCTTGCTCCAGGAATTATAACTTTTATACTGGTATCACGTGACCTTGTATATTCTTTAATATCTAATACTTTTATACTTTATTTGCAATAAAAATTTATGATTGTTTATCCCAATCTGTGTTGGTTACTCGGCTCCCCCACAAAATATTGTTAATTCACGTGACAACCAATGGTATTGACAAAAATGTACAGTTACAATGACTTATACCTTGCCTGAAATATGGTGGTTGATAAGCTGGATGAGCAGCGAGGAGAGCTGGGCAGAGCAGCGAGGAGAGCAGGACGAGCTGCGAGGAGAGCTGCAGAGTGCTCGCTGGCTGGCAACCCTCCGAAAACATCCTTATTTATATCCTCCTCCGCATTCAGTAAATAATTACATCATTTGATTATATATTTCTATCAAACATGAGCGAACACAAATCTTGGCAAAAATCACTAGATGTTCAGGAAGTCACGTTGGAAATGTAGCACGATTCCAACAACCGGAAGATGCTGGTTACTACTAATAATACTAACCATATTCCCGTGATACAACACGGGAAAGTGACTTTAACCAAATAAAACTCTAAATATCATCAAAACCATTCTTGGTATTGTTTAGCCCCCAAAATATACTAGATAATACTTAATCTGTTAATAAGTCATAACCAAAACCGAAACCCGGGTGTTATCATGTACAAGATAGCCACCTTTAAAACAAAACATACATACATGGAGCAAGCAGAAGCTGACCTTGTCAGAGGTTGGTGGTGTCATATGTAAAGGCCTTATGAACCTTTATTAAGCCAAATTTTTCAGCGTCCTACTGATTGTATGGTAGTGGTTGGGATGTCTTCCATGGCCAGTTGTGTGTCCCTGCCTTCACAAAATGAATGGGTGTTAAATTTGGTTTGGTCAGGCCCTGACAACTGAATGCATTGTTTAATAAGGGCTTGTGCATACAGATGTCTCGTGACAGGTTGTTTGTTTTCATAAATGAAGACTTGATTTGTATGGGTTGGCCTAATTGACAGAAAGAAACCTAAAGAATGAACAGGATAATACAAAGGGTGAATTGCTTTCTGCAGTATAGTTTTCCCATGTGTCTTGCTGTGTTTGAAAGACTTGAAAATAAGTTCATGAGCTTTGTCCTTGCCAAGAAATACGGGCTTTCAATATTGAATGGTAAGCACGCCTGTTGAAAAGACAACCTTGCCAACCCGCATGCAAGCATACAACTCGAAACTGCTTTGAACAAGTTTTAGTTGTATAAGTTGGTGGTAATAAGTGGGATTACGTCAACAATTTGGTGAAAGAGGGTCCTATTTATAGGGTGAAGCGGTTTTGGTTTTTTTACAAAAAGGTTTGTTTTATTGCTCGGAGCGTTTTGCTAATCAGTAAACAGTTCTATCAGGAAATTCTGTAAGAGTGAGGACAAGATTGATTGCTGAGAGATAGGAGCGTATGGTTGTGTATATCAGATTTTAGTTGCGGAGATAGATGACAAACAACCCAAATGTATTATCGGAAGGGGGCATATGTGTATCAATGGAATGCAGGTTGAGGAAGTGGAAAACAGTGATGCAATGATGTAGGTAAACCTTTGCGGTGGAATTTTTGACTGACGAAAACGAATCCAAGTGGTTTTAAATTCTTACAAAGTTGGCTGGTAGTATGTTCAGAGGGATGGATGTCGGGCAAGGTCTCATCCCAAACTGTGACGGCATATTTATGGCCGTCTGTCGTTTTACCATGTGTGGCTAGAATGCATGTGCCAAATGAAGATTTTACCATTGAAATGTTGCAGTAATTGCAGGCAAGTTGTAGCAAGCCAATGAGCGAATTGAGATCTCTTAAGGTGACTTTGTGTTCCCAATAGTATTTGGGGGGTAATCTGGCTTGCATGTTTTTGTGTGTTTTATTTTATTGCAAAGTAAGGTCAGTGTATTGATTAGGTTGACAGTCTAATGTGGAGCTAGGGGAATGTTAAGATGCTTACACAAACCAACGAAGCTGTCAAGAATGTCATTGTATTTTTACTAAGAAGTCGTCCAGGACTATTGGATTGAAGCCTTTTTTGTAGTTTAAAATCCAGAGAAGGGCGGACGAGACTCCTTCAAAAAGGGTATTAATCTGAACGCCTCGGCAATATCGCTCTTAGCTAGGTATGGTTTTGGGCCAGAATTTCTGATGTAAGTGAATGCATCCTGAATAGTTAAGAGGTGTTTTGTCGATGATGACTTTGGAATGTTAGAATTGACCAATGAATTGTCATTAGGTAAAGAAAGGTCATGCAACAGTCTTAATTTAAACGAGGTGCTTAAAAGGGGTGTTTGGCAAGCACAATATGTCAAGGCAGATGCGAATATCATAGCATGAGATGTATGCAGCAAAGCTGACAAGTGAAGTACGTCAAAGTATTGCGAAAAACTATGGTGAACGATGTATGCAGCTAGATGGACAAGCACAATATGTCAAGGCAGACATGAAAGAACAGTCTGACAAGTATGGCATGTTACATGGCTGCGGGTGCATATACCAAATATATATATTAATCATTAATACAGCCTTGGCAAATGTGGCATTTTAAGGTAATGCGAATTAGAATATGTGACCATATAATTTAATAAGACAAGAAGTATCTGTTGCTTTTTTGACAGCCGGGGCCTAATGGTGAAGACAATGGATGAGGAACAAATCCAACGTCCTACCCACAATATGTCAAAAATAAGGGGGGTGGGGGTATGCATGCAGCCCGCCAACTGATGAGGTACGTTGGGGTTGATTTAACCCCAAGACAACTGATCGATTGAGCATGATCAAAAACCCCTGTGGGTGTGGTATGTGATGTGGGGCTCCACCTCTGTAAGATTTCGCATGAATTTATTGCAAAAGTTATCCTTGACTGTAAAAATCTCCCGCGACATGTTTTTGAGATTAGCTCCTGCATACAGCAACGAACAAACTGCGACGTGTCGGACCCCGTGGTGTGAAATCAGGATCTGAACTATATCACCATGTTAGAGGCGATGTTCAAAGGTTTAACACCTTACACAAGGTCACTGGTGCACATAACCACAAATGTGGGGTTAATTCACGGGAGGAGGCGAAAGGAAGGGAATCTTCTAGGTACATCCCTGCTGCCCAGACAGATAAACCTCGCTGATATGATGCTAAACTTTAAGAGTAGCGGCAACCTGATGCGGAGACAACAGAATCCAGCCATTGATATAATGGCCAATGAATGTTTGATGCCAGAAACAAAAGTTACCGATTATCAAAGCATTTGGCGCCATATCACAGAGTAGCGCGGTTGACGAAATCAAATAAAAAATGATTGATTGTTGGATGATTGTTGAATACAATTTAACAAAGGAAAATGACACGAGAAAAAAAAAGCCCATCTTTTAGCTAGACGCTAAGATTTTCCAGAAGAGAAGCGTCCAGCGACCATCACGAGACCTGGCCTGGTATTACCGAATGTTGCTGACCAAGGTCAAATATAATGCATTATGTAAATCAATTACACGTTGGTGTAATTGTCTTCGCAAACGGATAATATATATATATAGGTACAGAAACTTCCGATACGTTTGTTTTTGAGGCACAGAAAACATAATCAATGAGGGTGTGACCTGGTCGGAATCTTGTGTGCAAAAAATTTCTCACTAATGTTCTTTAGCTGCTTTCATGCATTACAAATCCACAAATGTATGTTGATAACCTTTACTCTCGTGTATTTAATGTCATTTCTCATATAAAGAATCCTTTTTTATTCATAACTTAAATAATCCGATATTAAAATACCCATTTTCATTATTTTTATATCAATATTTCTTAGGTGCTTTTTGTTGAGGCAAAAGCGAGATATATACGAGTTGTATATATATCCCTGTCATATTAGATAGATTGATAATGATTGCATAGAAAGGTTCTATATTGTATAAAGATTGTTGAGGTACGGTTTCTGTTCACGTTAAGGGAGCGTTACCTACCGAGTCAGAGGCCACACTTCAATTGGCGATGTATGTGTACGAATGTGTAAGGTATGTATATATTCTTGTAATATCAAATAGACTAAAATATTGAATAGAAAAGCTCACTGGGTCCGTGTATATACCGTCTTTTCCTTTTTAGTTTATCAAAACCAAAAACCAAAAAAGAACATAAGTAACTAAACCGTAAACCGTGTTTTATATGCGACGACAAAAAACGGATAACGCTAAGCGTATTCGTTTTTCAATCTGTCAAACGGAAAACGAGTGGCGCTGCAGTCGGCAATGTTTTTACTGATACAAGCGGCTGGAAAGGTTGTTGCTGGTCGTCCAGGCTTGCCGTTGGAAGACATGCCGTTGGCGCTTGTGCCAACTCTAAGTAGGCCAAACCTATAAGTGTGTGTGTGTTTTATATATATATATATATATATATATATATATATATATATATATATATATATATATATATATATATATATATATATATATATATATATATATATATATATATATATATATATATATATATATATATACATATATATATATATATATATATATATTATATATATACATGAATATATATACATTTTTTTCAGCTTGAGCTTAATATTTCAATGTTATGTGTTATTCGAGCTGTATGTTTTAAAATAAAAAGTATTATCTAAGTAATTTTACTATGTTATATGTGTAATTTATCAAATATGATATTTGAAAAATTATGCGCATAATTTACCATGAATAATGACTCACCATAAAGTTTCACAATGCCGTTATAAATATATTACTGTGGGATTTAAGTATGATATAACATCAGTTTGGGTAATATGTTGATACCGTATTGATGGTCGTCCAGACAAGCCGTTGGAAAACATGCCGTTGGCGCTTGTGCCAATTCTAATCATATCACTGTGGAATTCAAGTATAAGATAACATCAGTATGGGTAATATTGTTAATACCGTATTGCTGGTCGTCCAGACAAGCCGTTGGAAGACATGCCGTTGGCGCTTGTGCCAACTCAAAGAAGTCCAAACCTTACGTAATCGACCAGTAACGTGGGTGTGTGTGTTTGTGTGCATCGAAACATATTCGTATTTAGCAACTATAAGCTATGTACGACTACAATTGAGTAAATTACACTAAACTGGTCACTGCTACGGAGCACGTCGTCCTCAAATGATCTTTTACATCCCTTTTCACAGATGGGACCGCCATTTGTACGTGATCATCCGAGTCACGAGTCAGGTTGTCACACCTTGGAGTCGAACCCACAGCCTGTGGATCAAAAGGCGAAGCAGTAAACCACCAAGCCACTGAGACCGGCTTAGTACCATTCCCTCGGCTTTGTATTGACTTGGTTAAGGGGTCATGTCAAAACATTTGCTAAGGGGTCATATCAAAACATCTAAGGGGCTGCAGCTTGTGACATCTATCCAAAAATAGTGCGCGTTACCAGCTCCCCTCGCTGACATCTATCGTAAACGTGTGCGGCGCATAGGGTTTCTTAACAAGGCGCAATCAGACCCGATTGCTTGCCATTGGAAGACATGCCGTTGGCGTTCCTGCCGAATCTAGTTATTTTTTCTTTACGAAGAATCATTAACAGTGATTTTTTTTAAAATGGCACAATATATTACACAAGCATATATTAATAGAAATGTTTTATACAAGAATGCTGGGTGAATAATGATACTTTTCTATGTATTGTATTTTCTTTTTCCAGACACCTTTCTGCGTGAAAACATACTTCGACAAAGGGATGGAAGAGCCATAGGAGGCACATTTGTTCATGTCAAACAAGGTGTCCCCCATGTACCTCTTGCTCTTGACACTCGACTCCAAGCTGTAACAGTAAGCATTACACTCCACAAAACCATAACTTTGTGCTCTCTGTACCAACCCCTAAGCTACAAGATTAATCATAGAGACTTTGATCATTGAACCAGTAAACTTCTATCTCCACTTTTGCAGCTGAATGATTTTAATGTCTACAGTGATTTGTGTGGGAACCAAAGGCAGTAGTTAAAAACAGAAAATTTCGTAAAGCAAAATGATATTGACGTATTCAACAATATTTTTTTTTTCTTTTTCTTCTCCAGTCAAGGTTTTTCGGGCTTTTCTCCGGAACGGTTAAACATATCAACATGACATTTTGGGGAATGATAGATCAAGTTGGGACACAACTGCCGATCCAGTTTGACGCGCATGCGCAGTGTTGGGGGCTTATGGGATCGATTTTTCGTCGATTTTCCCCTCATTTTCTATGACTATCTCCTCCATAACTACTGCAGTTACGAACATATGAATTATATGGTTGTAACAAGCAATTATCGTAGCATGGAATAGGCGAAACAATACTTGTTTTCACCTTTTGTACTATGTATAATGACATGTATTTTAGAGTACCAATCGCGATTTTTGCTACGAGTTCTCTCCTCGCTGATATCTCTGAAACGGCTGTATTTACGCACATGAAATTTTGTCAGTAATTAGAACTTGGCCTCGTGATAATGATTGTAACAATATTTTAAGCATTCACAGTAAAAGAAAACAATAAAAAGGACGTTTAGTTTGAATGTTTTTTAATGCAGCAGCTTAGCAGCAGGCTATCTGCAGTTCGTGTCTAAGTAGGCCAAACCTTACGTAATCGTCCAGAGGCATTCATCGCTTACCTTGGCTGGCTTTAAGGGGTCATGCCAAAACAGGCCAAACCTTACGTAATCGACCAGCGGCATTCGTCGCTTTCGCCTTGTATTGACTTGGCTTATGGGTCATGTCAAAACATCTAAGCGGCAGCAGATCTTATAATGGTACGCGTTACCAGCTCTCCTCGGTCCGTGTATATACTGTCTTTTTGTCTCAGCGACAGTGTACACAGGATGTCCCCGTGCAATCAAAGCGGGTATATATACACAAACACGCATACACGCACACATATATATATGTATTCACACAGGCGCTCGGTTTTCGATGCCAAGCTTCCGAGCGCCGAGCCGCTATCTATAAATAGCATTTATATGTGTATATTTATAAGTGTGTGGGATTATATACGGAATAGAGATATTAGAGAGAGATATATATATATATATCTATATATATATATATATATATATATTATATATATCTATATAAAGATAGATTTATATATATATATAATATCTATATATAGATATATATATAGATAGAGACACACTATATATATATATATATATATATCTATATATATATATACATATATATGTATATATTCATATATACATTAATATATATACAAACATGTATATATACATACAGATATATATATATGCATATATATAAATATACATATATACAGAGAGATATAAATAAATAAATATATATAAATACATATATATATATATATACATGTATATATACATATATATATATATATACATCAGATATATAGACATATATATATAAATATATAAATAAATATATATATATAAATACATGTATATATCTATCTATATATATATATATATATATATATATATATATATATCTATCTATATATGTATATATATATTCATATACATTTTTGTTTAGAGATAATATTGTTTGTGTTATATTGTTGGTACCGTATTGCTGGTCGTCCAGGCTTGCCGTTGGAAGACATGCCGTTGGCGCTTGTGCAAACTCTAAGTAGGCCAAACCTATAAGTGTGGTGTGTGGTGTTATATATATATATATATATATATATCTATAGATATATATATATATATATATATATATATATATATATATATATATCTATATATATATATATATGTATCTATATATATATATATATATATATATATATATATATATATAGTAGATATATATATATATATATATATATATATATATATATATATATATATATATTTAATCATTCGAAATATATGCACTAGGGACTTCATACATTGTGATTTGTGCTTCCGGAGTTCATGAGAGTCTTTTTCGTCGATATGACATTGCTAGTATTTCCCGTTTGATCACGAGCTAGTCGGTTGCAGCCACAGATTCACCAGTGTTGGGTTAATACCACACGCTACAATGCATTCAAAGCTGAGAACGGTCGTAGTTTGAGCGATAATACTAGATAGTAGCATGCGTAGTTACTGGTCCAGGTAGTTATTCATTTGAATATTTTTGTAAACAAAGTTCGCAGTCTGCTTCATTGCGTCTTAATCGATTAACCATCGATGATTTGGTGTTCCCATGGACATGGAAGGATTATAAGCGAGTCATTTTAGCAGCTACACAAAAATGGAAGCAAAGTAAAAACTACACAAAAACCTGCATCTTTAATGCAGTGAGATACCTACCATTCATGCCTGGAACATCCGGCTCATTTAGATCACTGTTTATATGATCAAATGTCAGCAGCTGACATGCATGTCGTTATCAATTGATATCATTCTGTACAATTTGGAAATCTAGAACCAATGAAACAATTATAACACTGGGACATTAAACTGTGAGTTGACATAAATATATTACTAATAATAATAATTACTTAGATTTAAAATGACGGTGTGAAATTTACTTATGACTTCGAAGAGACTATTAGAAGATTAGTTTGTGACAAAGACACGCATAAATTCATTGATATAATACTAGGCTATAACATATATTTATGCCTGTCTTTCTTATGGGATAAGTCGGGAATGCTATGTCCAGTTTTCATGCTGCCTCGGTTTCTTTTAGTATTATGCTGTGCAGGTTTAATCTATACATTTTTCCATATCATTTTCTTGCCAGTTGCTCCAATAAAAAAGATTAAATTTTTACGGATAAACCTATACAAAATAAACATTCACCACAGTGAAAGCCCAATGAACCAGTGGTCCACTGGTTGCAGTGCATCGAAAACAACAAGCCCCATTAGGATGATTTGAATTTTGTTTTATTTCTCTTTGATATCCAAGCTTTCGCAACTTACAACTGCACTAACTGACGCTTATAACGCTGCAGAAAAGAAATGGATTGAATGCGAGTGTAATCGAATACAGCTATGTTGAAAGAGAACCCTTTAAAGCTTACTTTCTTATAAATTTATAATATTGACTATTCAAACATGTTGTACATATTATTGGGCATTAAGTTCTGAAATGAAACCCTTTGTTATTAGTGCGTGTATATCTGAGGGTCCTTTTAAGAGCAAATATATTAATGTGAATTACATCTTCAGCAACCTTGGGTCCATACATGAACAGTTGAATTAATTTTCTCTCACACTGAAGCGAAGCTTCACGTCTTCTGGTCTACCTGTCATTTTGTTCCTCTTGATGGGGATGTGTGTTTCTAAGCACGTGCTCACCTTGAAACACTGCAGGATGTTAACTATGACCATCTTGACTTCAAGCAAGCCGAGCCGCATTGCAACGCAATTCCGTGGGCCCAGGCCGAATGGCTGATAACACACGGGGTTTCGGTCTGCCTTCGCCTCGTCACTGAATCTTTCAGGGTCAAACTTGTCGGGAATGGGGTAGACATCTGGATCGTGGTGAAGGTAATCGATGGGAATCACGACCTGGGCGCCTTTGGGGATAAAGACGCCATTAATGGTTGTGTCTTCGTTTGTCATACGATCCACACGCGATGCAGGAGTATACATACGCAGAGATTCACTCACCACCATGTCTAAATATTTCATCTTTTGCACGTAGTCGTAAGTCGGTTTTTCTTCATTTTTTAAGTGGGTTTTGATCTCCGCAGCAAGTGTTTCTTGGACGGTCGGATTGCGGGCCAATTCGAATAACGTGAAGATGCCCACATTGGCCACAGTGTCATAACCCGCGAGGAAAAACACAAAACCTTGAGACAATATTTCATTTTCGGTCAGTTTCTTTTTGTTCTTTGTCTCAACCAGGCCATGAGAAAATTCATCACTTTCTTCATCATCCAAATGAGCCGTCATCATCAGCTGCAAGAAGTCTGTCCTCGACAGGGAGCCGTCCTCGTCATTCGTGCATTGTGCCATTGCTTTCCTTACGACTTTTACAAAGAAGGATATAGTATCAGAAGGAGCAAACGAAATGCCAATTTTAGGCAAGAACTGTGACAGGAATGGGAAGATCATCCCAATAAAGGTTGACAATGATGCTAATCCAGATTTCAATGCTTTGTCACCCATCTTAACGAAAGGATTGTTTGGATCTGATTGCGAGTCAATGTTTACCCCAAAAGCTGTCCGAGCGATGACGTCCATTGTAAAGCCTCCCAACGAAGAGACTACGTCCACCGGGCGTTGGGACTCCGCCATTGCCTTAATGTTATTGGTGAGAATCACGGCACACTCGTTGATGGGTTCGTTCATGCGCCGAAGCTTCTTGGCACTGAATGTAGGCGACACCGTCTGCCTAACCTTCCTCCAATCATCATCCTTTATAACCGTTATAACTCGGTCGACTGGGGGTGCCAATGGAATAACCGTTCTGTTATTGAAATTGTGGAATTGCTTGATAAGAACTTCATGAAGGATGTCGACATCAGCGATGATCAGACTTGGAAGACGACCGAACCACGTGGCCACCAGTTTACCGTGCTTCTGGACCATATCCCGGTCGTAATGCAATAAACCTACAGAGAACATTCCAGCACATGTCCCTATCACCGGCCACGGCGTGGGTCCTCTAACACCCACCGTCTTTTTGAAAGCATCGAACGTAGCGGTCATATACCTATAGTATATCACCAATATGCCAACCACCAACATGAGCCATATAGGCACGTCGTAACCGAAGATTTCCATGGCGTTAGAATCGGAGCTTCGCGATTCTCTCCCACTCGTCTGCACCAGTCGTCTGGTGCCGGTCTATCTATGAATATGTACTTTATGGTGACACAGTAACTGTGGACTTTGAAGCTCTTAAGAGGTTATCATATACGCTTTTTGTGTCTGAAAGGTTGAATGTCACAAACATTGTCAATATCTGGCGTTCAACCAGCAGACACCCCCCACCCCACATCCCATTTCAACCCCCATTTTAAAAGAATGACGAAATCCAGCCACTTGACCAAACAATTGGAACTGAGTTTTCTGTCCTACCGCGTACCTAGGCATATGCAATGGGTCGAACTCCAGTGGCGTAGTTTTTTGAAAATGCACGTGATTCTAGCCGAGCCATCAGACTTATTATGTCTTCTTTTTTTTTTTTTTTTCTCCAGTCAAGGTTTTTCGGGCTTTTCTCCGGAACGGTTAAACATATCAACATGAAATTTTGGGGAATGATAGATTAAGTTGGGACACAACTGGCGATCCAGTTAGACGCGCATGCTCAGTGTTGCAGGCTTATGGGATCGATTTTTCGTATATACATATATATATACATATATATATAAATATACATATATACAAAGATATATAAATAAATAAATATATATATAAATATATAAATATATATATATATATATGTATATATATATATAGATATATATACATGAATATATACATATATATATATATATACATACATATATATAGAGACATATATATATATATATATATATACATATACATACATATAAATATACATATATACATAAATATAAAAATAAATATATGTATATAAATACATGTATATATATATATATATATATATATATATATATATATATATTATATATATATATATATATTCATATATATTTTTGTTTAGAGATAATATGTTTGTGTGTTATATTGTTGGTACCGTATTGCTGGTCGTCCAGGCTTGCCGTCTGAAGACATGCCGTTGGCGCTTGTGCCAACTCTAAGTAGGCCAAACCTATAAGTGTGTGTGTGTTTATATATATATATATATATATATATATATATATATATATATATATATATATATATATATATATATATATATATATATATATATATATATATATATATATATATATATATATATATAATATATGCATATATATATATATATATTTTTTTCACCTTGAGCTTAATATTTCAATGTTATGTGTTATTTGAGTTATATGTTTTAAAATAATAAGTATTATCTAAGTAATTTTACTATGTTATATGTGTAATTTGTCAAATATGATATTTGAAAAATTATGCGCATAATTTACCATGAATAATGACTCACCATAAAGTGTCACAATGCCGTTATAAATATATTATACTTCAATTTTTCACTAATAAATTCTTCACTGACACTGCTCTTCTGAGACTGATCATATCACTGTGGAATTTAAGTATGATATAACATCAGTTTAGGTAATATGTTGATACCGTATTGATGGTCGTCCAGACAAGCCGTTAGAAAACATGCCGTTGGCGCTTGTGACAACTTTAATCATATCACTGTGGAATTCAAGTATAAGATAACATCAGTTTGGGTAATATTGTTAATACCGTATTGCTGGTCGTCCAGACAAGCCGTTGGAAGACATGCCGTTGGCGCTTGTGTCAACTCAAAGAAGTTCAAACCTTACGTAATCGACTAGTAACGTGGGTGTGTGTGTTTGTGTGCATCGAAACATATTCGTATTTAGCAACTATAAGCTATGTACGACTACAATTGAGTAAATTACACTAAACTGGTCACTGCTACGGAGCACGTCATCCTCAAATGATCTTTTACATCCCTTTTCACAGATGGGACCGCCATTTGTACGTAATCATCCGAGTCACGAGTCAGGTTGTCACACCTTGGAGTCGAACCCACAGCCTGTGGATCAAAAGGCGAAGCAGTAAACCACCAAGCCACTGAGACCGGCTTAGTACCATGCCCTCGGCTTTGTATTGACTTGGTTAAGGGGTCATATCAAAACATCTAAGGGGCTGCAGCTTGTGACATCTATCCAAAAATAGTGCGCGTTACCAGCTCCCCTCCCTGACATCTATCGTAAACGTGTGCGGCGCATAGGGTTTCTTAACAAGGCGCAATCACAGACCCGATTGCTTGCCATTGGAAGACATGCCGTTGGCGTTCCTGCCGAATCTAGTTTCTCTATGTACAATACTCATACCTGTCTTTCCGAACTCTCCGGGGTAACTGCATATATAACGTTAATTCTTGTGTTGATAATAATTCGGCAAAGGAATTGAATATAAGTTGCGAGATATGAAATAAGACAAGCAGAGAATCACTTCAAGGCGAACCCCTTTTTTCCGCCTTTAACGGAAACACACTGCTAGACCTATATTCTTGGTTCTGCTTCAGTATTACACATAACAGTTGCGAATAGTATGTTGGAGATAATTCTGTGCAGTAATCGAATATAAGTCATGAGATGTGGAATGAGGCCAGGAGTTAACCACATTACGCGAGACCATTTATTTGCTAAGCGGGCACACCCTATTCGGGGCCCCAAGTGTTACTTATAATCATGACATTAAATCGATATTACATGTCGTGAATTGTTGAGAAAAAAGTGTACTGAATATAATTCGGGGCAGTATTTGAATAAACGTTTCGAGATGTGGAGTAAGAACAGTTATGAACCAATCAAAGGGGAGGCCAGGCAGCCGTAAACTGGGTTATATATACTTGATATTGAATCAATATTACCAAGAGTAGTTGACATAGTGTGTTGATGTTAAGTTGGGATAGTAATTGGATAAGAGTTGCGAGATGTGGAGTGAGGCCTCGAGTGAACCACTTAATGGTGAGTTCATTTGGTCGCCATCATCGGGAACACTTTTTTACTACTAATATAGCAGGTATGTATAATTTGGCAGTAAATCATTCCTTTAGTGTATATCATAACCAAGATATTCCAAGTCAATGTTAAATATTGTTATATATAGTCTCCTGATGGAGCTGGAGCCCGGGCCGTGCAACAGGCTAAGGCACGTAACTTGTACAAGACAGCAACATCTAAGAGTGTATTGAGTTATGCACACTTTCTGCAAGACATCGTTGACCGTTTGACAGCCCTGAGAGGGAAACTGCAGAAAATTGAGGTGTCTGATACAAATATATATATAGATATATGTATATATATAGAGATATATATATATATATATATATATATATATATATATATATATATATATATATATATATATATAGAGATATATATATATATATATAGATACTATATATATATATATATGTAAATATACATGTGTATATATATTTATGCGCGCATATATATATATATATATATATATATATATATATATATATATACGCACATAAATATATATACATATATATTTTACATACATATATTTACATATATAAATATGTGTACATATATATATATATATATATATATATATATATATATATATATATATATATATATATATATATATATATATATATATATATATATATATATATATATATTGTTACGGACCTATATGAGTTGCATGTATTTAGTGGGGTTTGTTTTTGTAAAGTGTTCAAGAAGGCAAACCGCCGTCGTATTTCTCAGAAGATGTGTTCTGCGTTGTGTTTCATGACATTTCAGGTCTTTTTTGCAAAATAAGAATACATCACCGCTGCAAGGTGCTTATGGAGAAATATAAATCCAAAGTGAGTAAAGGTCTACGAAAGCACTTAAAAAGTAAGCTTTTCAGAAGATCTTCCTTCATAAAATTCTAACTGTTACGTAATGCTGTATAATTACTTAAAAGCCATTCTTTAAGTTTTTTGAAATAAACGTCATTCTGTATGCTATCAGAATGACCATCTAATGCCATTCCATGTGTCACTTCACTGTGTCTGTAGCTTAAATTCAGGCAGCAACAGAGCTGCGGTTACCAACCTCTTGTTGATAGAAATCAAAATGTCATTTTGTTATCTGTCACTCTGTCAGCAACATTCTCTGGAGGAGCTGGTTGTGGGGGTAGTTTACGTAGGAACTTACGATTCCTTCGGTACCTGGTGCCATTTGTGTCCTGCACAAGGTACGAACGTGATTTATCAGTTGGGGAAACAACAATTGCTGGTTTCCATTTGGAGTCAGTCGGTGACTGAAGCATCACTGCATCACTGGGTGATAAGGATGGGAGCTCGTGTGTCCCTCGGGCGAAGTAGCGTTTCTGAGTGTCCTGTCGTTGCTTCAAAACAAGCTGGGTGTGCTCGTGACTTTGGTTGAATGTCAGAGCTGTTGGTAGGAGTGATCTGATGGATCTTCCTTAGAGCATCTCTGCTGGTGAAGGAAGATTGCGCCCAGTATTCCAACCGCAATCCTTTCCCCAACTTCATAATCCTAGCAACAATTTGCCATAGTATTGATTGAAAAGTAATTATTATATAATTTTCGTCTGATTCGAGTGATCCATAATTGTTGCAGCAATCTGGTCTGTAATTGCGCCTTGTTAAGAAACTCTATGCGCCGCACACGTTTACGATAGATGTCAGGGAGGGGAGCTGGTAACGCGCACTATTTTTGGATAGATATCACAAGCTGCAGCCCCTTAGATGTTTTGATATGACCCCTTAGCAAATGTTTTGACATGACCCCTTAACCAAGTCAATACAAAGCCGAGGGCATGGTACTAAGCCGGTCTCAGTGGCTTGGTGGTTTACTGCTTCGCCTTTTGATCCACAGGCTGTGGGTTCGACTCCAAGGTGTGACAACCTGACTCGTGACTCGGATGATCACGTTCAAATGGCGGTCCCATCTTTGAAACGGGATATAAAAGCTCCTTTGAGGACGACGTGCTCCGTAGCAGTGACCAGTTTAGAGTAATTTACTAAATTGTAGTCGTACATAGCTTAGTTGTTAAATACGAATATGTTTCGATGCACACAAACACACACACCCACGTTACTAGTCGATTACGTAAGGTTTGAACCCTTTTGAGTTGACACAAGCGCCAACGGCATGTCTTCCAACGGCTTGTCTGGACGACCAGCAATACGGTATTAACAATATTACCCAAACTGATGTTATCTTATACTTGAATGCCACAGTGATATGATTAGAGTTGTCACAAGCGCCAAAGGCATGTTTTCCTACGGCTTGTCTGGACGACTATCAATACGGTATCAACATATTACCCAAACTAATGTTATATCATACTTAAATTCCACAGTGATATGATCAGTCTCAGAAGAGCATTGTCAGTGAAGAATTTATTAGTGAAAAATTGAAGTATAATATATTTATAACGGCATTGTGACACTTTATGGTGAGTCATTATTCATAGTAAATTATGCGCATAATTTTTCAAATAACATATTTGACAAATTACACATATAACATAGTAAAATTACTTAGATAATACTTATTATTTTAAAACATATAACTCAAATAACACATAACATTGAAATATTAAGCTCAAGGTGAAATATATATTATATATATATATATAATATATATAGATATATATATATAAATATATCTCTATTTGTCTATATCTATATATATATATCTATCTTATATATATATATATATATATATATATATATATATAAACACACACACACTTTATAGGTGCTTATTGGCAAATTCCGATACCAGCAATACGGTATATATTATCTGTAAACAAAAATATATATGAATATATCAACTTCAGTAAATGGCAGAAGGTTGATATTTTATGGTTTGGTGCCTACTGTAGGGTACTGGCATCTCATGTCAGCCAACGAACTTGTTTTCTTTCTCCGTGTCGGCAACCTTGGACTCTCCCTCTGCAATCCGGTACCAAAGGAATCATGGACACATAACCTGAATATTATCTATTAGAACAAAAATATATTAAATTATTTATATCTCTAAACATATGACCAATAATATATCACCTGCACATATAATATATATATATCATCACTATCTCTCTAAGATGTAAGGTATGATGTGTATAATGCTATATATATCTATATTATATATATATATATACCTGTTGGCATGTGAGTCAGAAAATCCTTGTGCATCTTTTGTTGAGTTTAGTAAATCAAAGGACAGGGGTAGGGGGAGGGGGGGGGGGGGGTTGACATTCATCAAACAAACTACAGTGTATATGTTTAGGTCTTGGAGAGGAGACAATTGTTA
>CM067346.1:29744518-29747018 GCA_034190875.2 Urechis unicinctus
AAACTGATATGATTTAACTAAGCAGTAGTAACAATTCCTTTGTAGGTTTGGGGCGACAAAAACATTCGGCCTTTTTCAGATTTACAGAATCCTGCTCGTTCATTGATTGATGTCCTCTACTTCTCAATGTACCCCAAAAAGTCTTTCAACAGGAACTGAAAATTTAGATGAATAGCCATCAAAGAATAAAAATGCTTGTTGAAAAAATTCTAAGCAGGACTTCATTTTTATGTACGTCAAATCTGGGGTCATCAACTTCAGTAAATGGCAGAAGGTTGATATTTCTGGTCCTGGTGCCTTCTGTGGGGGTACTGGCATTGAGGCAGTCAAAGAACTTGTTAACTAGTTCAATGAACCTTGCGGTCTCCCGATTCTCTTCCGTGCCAAAGGAAGTCATGGAACTCATAACCTGAAATGGATTACAAATTAGACAACATGTATTAAATTATTTAATGATCATTGACATATGACAAGATAATATACGTCTCACCTGCACAGCATAAGACACCTTCATCACAGAGTAAGATGTAAGGTTGATGTGTGCTGCTGTTAGTTTTTTGCGCCCCAGTTCGCTGGCAACATCCCTTGCATACACCTGCCGCACATGTTCCCATAGTAGGTGCTTGCCATTGTTCTACAATTCACAGATATGTTCATAGATTGTTTTAAAAAGATTGATGTATGGAGGCCTCAATTTAATAACTATTTGCAGGTTTCACTATGAACTAGTAGATGACTTCATTTATTGTAAAGCTGTGACACCTACATAGAGATAGCGTGTGTTCAGTCCAGAACCTGAGTTGGCAAGTGTTGTGTTCCCCAACTTCATAATCCTAGCGACCATTTGCCATAGTTTTGATTGAAAAGTAATTATTATATAATTTTCGTCTGATTCGAGTGATCCATAATTGTTGCAGCAATCGGGTCTGTAATTGCGCCTTGTTAAGAAACCCTATGCGCCGCACACGTTTACGATAGATGTCAGGGAGGGGAGCTGGTAACGCGCACTATTTTTGGATAGATGTCACAAGCTGCAGCCCCTTAGATGTTTTGATATGACCCCTTAGCAAATGTTTTGACATGACCCCTTAACTAAGTCAATACAAAGCCGAGGGCATGGTAATAAGCCGGTCTCAGTGGCTTGGTGGTTTACTGCTTCGCCTTTTGATCCACAGGCTGTGGGTTCGACTCCAAGGTGTGACAACCTGACTCGTGACTCGGATGATCACGTTCAAATGGCGGTCCCATCTTTGAAACGGGATATAAAAACTCCTTTGAGGACGACGTGCTCCGTAGCAGTGACCAGTTTAGAGTAATTTACTAAATTGTAGTGGTACATAGCTTAGTTGCTAAATACGAATATGTTTCGATGCACACAAACACACACACCCACGTTACTAGTCGATTACGTAAGGTTTGAACTTCTTTGAGTTGACACAAGCGCCAAAGGCATGTTTTCCAACGGCTTGTCTGGACGACTATCAATACGGTATCAACATATTACCCAAACTGATGTTATATCATACTTAAATTCCACAGTGATATGATCAGTCTCAGAAGAGCAGTGTCAGTGAAGAATTTATTAGTGAAAAATTGAAGTATAATATATTTATAACGGCATTGTGACACTTTATGGTGAGTCATTATTCATGGTAAATTATGCGCATAATTTTTCAAATAACATATTTGACAAATTACACATATAACATAGTAAAATTACTTAGATAATATTTATTATTTTAAAACATATAACTCAAATAACACATAACATTGAAATATTAAGCTCAAGGTGAAATATATATATATATATATATATATATATATATATATATGCATATTTGTATATATATATATATATATATATATATATATATATATATATATATATATATATATATATATATATATATATATATATATATAACACACACACACTTATAGGTTTGGCTTACTTAGAGTTGGCACAAGCGCCAACGGCATGTCTTCCGACGGCAAGCCTGGACGACCAGCAATACGGTACCAACAATATAACACAAACAATATTATCTGTAAACAAAAATATATATGAATATATATATATATATATATATATATATATATATATATATATATATATATATTATATATATATATATATATATATAGAAATATATAGAGAGAGATATATATATATATATAAAAAAATATATATATATATTTTATATGCATATATACATGTATTTATATATGTATATTTATTTTTATATTATATATATGTGTATATTTATATATATATCTATATATATATATATCTCTATATATATATCTATGTATGTATATATATGTATATATACATGTCTCTATATATATATATATATTTATATATATTTATTTATTTATATATATGTATATTTATATATATGTATATATATATATGTATATATATATATGTATGTGTAAATATATATGTATATATGTATATATACATATATGTGTATATATATATATAAATCTATATACA